>JADMNL010000022.1:526210000-526320000 GCA_016271365.2 Neoceratodus forsteri
ATCGCTTCCTCTCTGTCTGTACGGTATAGCTACAGCATCTTTCCCAATGAGTAATATTACCGATGCAGTCTGTTTTTGTTCTCCTGTAAAAGAAATAAAACAAATGTACTGTATGTGTTTTGCTACTGCAGCTCTGAAAAGCTACAGAAAACAAAACAGACAACTTAAGGAAGTGAGGCAGCATAACAAAAATGAGTGCACATACTCACTTTATGGTTTAAATATTAAGAAGCTGGTGGTGGTGGTGGTGGTGCACTGGTAGACTGGTGGTCTGTGGTGGGCAGACAGACTCATGGTGGCAGCAGACTTGGATAACATTAGTCCTGGTGGTGGTGGTGGTGGTCCATGGGGGACAGACAGACTCATGGTGGCAGCAGACTTGGGTAACATCAGTCCCGGTGGTGGTGGTCTGGGGTGGGCAGACAGACTCATGGTGGCAGCAGACTTGGATAACATCAGTCCCGGTGGTGGTGGTGGTCCATGGGGGCAGACAGACTCATGATGGCAGCAGACTTGGATAACACCAGTCCCGGTGGTGGTGGTCCGGGGTGGGCAGACAGACTCATGGTGGCAGCAGACTTGGATAACATCAGTCCCGGTGTGGTGGTGGTGGTCCATGGGGGCCAGACAGACTCATGGTGGCAGCAGACTTGGATAACATCAGTCCCGGTGGTAGTCCATGGGGGGCAGAAAGATTCATGGTGGTAGCACACTTGGATAACATCAGTCCCGGTGGTGGTCCATGGGGGTGGGGCAGACAGACTCATGGTGGCAGCAGACTTGGATAACATCAGTCCTGGTGGTGGTGGTCTGGGGTGGGCAGACAGACTCATGGTGGCAGCAGAGTTGGATAACATCAGTCCCTCGGTGGTGGTCTCGTGGGCAGACAGACTCATGGTGGCAGCAGACTGCATAACATCAGTCCCAGTGGTGGTGGTCCATGGGGGGGCAGACAGACTCATGGTGGCAGCAGACTTGGATAACATCAGTCCCGGTGGTGGTGGTGGTCCATGGGGGGCAGACAGACTCATGGTGGCAGCAGACTTGGATAACATCAGTCCCAGTGGTGGTGGTCTGAGGTGGGGGGGAGCACACCGCCTTTTAAATACTGTAGTTAAAACCCGCCAACATTAACCACATCATCATCCTCATAAAGAAAACTGCCCTCACAGTCATCGATGTCTGAAGTCTGACCACTGGGAAATTCTTTCTCCATTGTGTCATCATCTACATCAGTGGTGAGCTGTTTCAGGCAGCCACTGCCAGTGCCACCAGGATGCTCCATTTCCACATCAGCAAGACCACCATGACTAGGCCGGGGTATGAATACCGAGGTTGCAGTCTGTGCTGGTATGTGCCTCTCATTCATTTTAAAGAATGTTATCAAACTAACGTTTGCAGGAGACAGGTTTGTCCGATGATCCCTGACTACTGCACCTGCTGAGCTGAATACCCTCTCAGCACTTACACTGGAGGGTGGACATGTGAGGTACTTCAGTGCCACTGCAGTCAGCTCTGGCCATTCACTGACCTTTCCACTCCAGTACAAAAGAAGATCTTCACTTATTGTCAGATGCCTGTTTTCAGACAAATATGACTCAACCATTCTCTGTGCCACACTAAGTCCGATTCTTGATGCATCAGCCTGTTCCCCGGAATCACTGATGTCACAAATACCCACTTGGGACAAAGCCTCCCAAAGCGGGTTGATGCCAACCACTTTGGATGACAGACCACCAGGAACTACAGTCCCCTTACCCTTGCATGATATGCTTACTGGTCCTCCAGCTACACCTTCACCTGGATTATGCTGCTGAGGTTTGCAAACCTTGGCATGTGACTTCTGTGCCCCATGAACCAAGCGAACCAGTTGACCACTGATATTTTTTTACCAGTTCAGGCCCTCCCTCCAGTACTGATGCAATTCAACGTTTGTATCTTAGGTCCAGCACTGTTGCCAGGGCAAAGTTGTCACTATGCTGAATGCTCACAATGTGACGATTCTGGTTGAATACTGTCAGCATGTGTTGCAGCAACATACTGCTACCACCATCTCCGGCAACATCAAGGCTATGCTGTACATTCGCCAATGTCTGCCTCAGCAACCGCAGCAGTGGAATTGATTGGCTAATGGAGGCAGACTCGCCACTCACTGCCTGCGTGGCATGTTCAAAAGGCCGCAAAATTGTTATTACAGAGTCCATGAGGCACCACTGTTCAGTCGTCATAGACATGGAGGCCCCCATAACTGTCACGGCTAGTCTGCATAACAAGATATTCTGTGATGGCTTTGTACTGTTCATACAACCTCTCTGCCATGTATAACGTGGAGTTCCATCGGGTGACAACTTCCAGCTTCAAGCGGGGCTGAGGCAGGCTGTTTTGTATCTGCAACTGCCGCAGTTGGTCACGGGCCTTTCCAGATCTTGAAAAGTGAGAGCAGATACGTCGTGCAATGGTCAGCATTTCCTTTATATCCGGGTGCTGCAGAAACTCCTGAACCACAAGATTTAAACAGTGGACCATACATGGAACATGAAAAAAAACACCATTCGTGATGCATTTCACCACATTTGACCCACTGTCACTTGCTATGAACCCAGCTCTCAGGGACAGAGGGTTTAGCCATCTGTCAGTTTCAGTCAGTACCATGTCCAACATGTTCTCACCAGTGTGCGAACAGGTCACATTGAGCATAGCAATTGTTGCATGCTGGCGAATTCCAGGAAGATTGCTACCGTAACAATCTACCTTCCTGCACTGATTATTCACACTAGCAGCATCACAAACAACCCCCGACACCTGCGCCCAGTGTGCAGTTATACACAGATATGAACTCTCCGCTGTTTTGCCACTTGTCCACATATCCATACTTAAATGGATGAATGGAGAGGAGGAATGTTGAAGGGCATGTCTTACTGAGTCTGAGACAGTGCAGAACAACTCAGGAACGGCACGGGCAGAAAAGTATGTCCTGGGTGGGACTTTCCATTTTGGACAGGCACGGGCAGGAAACCGCCGAAACCCAGAATTCTCCACAAAGGAGAAAGGCAAAAGATCGATTGCCAGCATTTCCGCTACAGCAGCATTAAGTTCACGTGACACTGTATGATTGGGGGGATACTTCAGTTTATGCTCAAAAACACTCTGTAACGTGGGCTGACTTAAACATTTTACAGGGTGTGTGTTGGTCATAAATGGTTTTGCTCTGTGATGAATGGCATTGGCAAGGGGTGGAGTGTGGACATTGGAAGAAGACGGTTGCACAGGTGATGATGACAAACCCAGAAATTATGTTATTTTTCTGGATTTGTCAACCGGGGTTGATGTACCACTTGCACTAGACATACTGCATTCACCACCACCACCACCACAAAAACTGCTACTCTCACCAGCACTGGATAACATTTCAAAGTCATTATGGTCCTCCACCTCATCATCATCATGCCTGTAGTAATCCTCTGCTCTTATTGCCGCACTGCTGCACACGTTTAATTTCCTACTGTGCTTAACAGTCATAGAAGGGTATAACATGCTGGCTATGGTTTCAGCCGGTGATACCGGTGAATGCCCAAGTCTGGTATTAGCTGCCAGCTTGTGCTGGGTCCACAGAGTCAAGTGCCTATTCTTAAGATGCGTATGCTGTCCTCCTGTCCCAAGATGGCTCCCCTTTTTACCTCGACTCACATGCACATGGCAAACCTGGCAGATTGCAACTGAATCATCATTTGCATCTTGAACAAAAAAATCCCAAACAAGGGACTACACTTTTAACATGTCCATGATGATGTGGCTTATTTAAGTCTGTTATTTTAAGCACTGAAGTGGGGCGGCACGTGATGTTTCTGGCACTGCACACCTGGACTGCAACTGACCACCACGACTACCTATCATACTGAGTACTGGGTCGTCATCCTCATCCACTAAAACCGGTACATCACAAGTTTTTACGGTGGGGGGGGGATTCCTGCAAACAGATTCTGAAATTTCAGACACAGCCACTTTTAATTTCTTTTTCTCCGGTTCCCAACTGGGGTCAATTACATCATCATCATATTCATCAACATCACTGGCACACACATCCACATCTTCTGCTTGGATGCTAGTATGTGGACTGCATGTTGCAACAACAGCAACATCATCAGCAGCAGCAGCATCACATTCATCATCAGCATCTACACCACCATCACCTGATATTTTTTCACCACACTGTGAATCACTGCATGGAAAATAAGTGACGTTAAGTGCCACGGTGGTTGGAATACCACATTGTATGCTATCGTTGACATGATCATCAGAATCAAGTTCAGTTAATGGGATGGTACTGGGAAGTATGACATCATCTACACTGTCACTCACTTGCACTGCTTCACACTCAATATGTTTGGATATGGTACACTGGTCGGAATCAGAACTTGACGAAACAATGCTAATACTACCTCCACTACCACTAACACCAGTAACACTAACACCACCGGCTGGGAAAACATCATCTCCTCCAACTATTAGTGAAGCTACTGATTGGGCTGTAAAAAACAATGCAGGAGAAACATCTTTCCTCACATCACCAATGCACTTCTCCGTCCACGTACTACTACTACGCCCACAGACCCTCTTACTGCCAACATTGCCACGGCCAGAAACAGCTTTACTTGCACGTCTCTTTGCAGGCATTTTGGGGGATCAACCACAATATCATTACCAAATTCAGACTTTGATATGTTCACTTTGTGACTGGAGGGTCGTTACTCGCTACTATTGCTAGCTGGATGTGAAGCAAAATAAACAACTGTGGCTTCAGCAACAGATAAGGGGACTACTGTGTTGTGACACTGTCACGGAATTAAAACAACTTCAGTAACCAGTGGTGCTGATGGGGTCACAAAAACAATCCAGTCTGGTAAAAAATATCTTTTCAATGTGGCGGAGGGGCACTAAATACAGACAGTGCCGATTTTTACAGCACTTCAAGCAGTAACACTAAGAACAGAGAACACGATCGCAGTACAAAATCAGGCAGTTGCAGTGGATAGCAGGTTCACACTGCTGCGCTTAGTTGCACTTACACTGATCTGTGTCACAAAGTTTAAAAGGTGTATAATATTTGATGCACACAACACTGCTCACACAACACAGAGCACTTTGTGTACAATGCTGAATGAAGAATGTGATGCAAATGCAAAAGTTCAGTGTACTCTGTGCCACGTAATGTAAATTTTTAATTTAAACAACCTGACCTTATGAAATTTTGCACCACATTCACACAACAAGCAACAAGAACATTTGTACTATCATTGACAAATTTACTATGTGTACAGTAACACAGTCAGTTGTATAACAAAAATATTGCCAAAACACAAAGAAATCACTAGTTCTCCAACTTAAATCTACCTACACACAGATACGCCCCTCCCCCCACACAGCACACTTCACTGTCTTCCACCACACACTCAAAGTTGTAAATTTACATTCAAAATCCATACACAAACAAAAACGCTCAATGATGTGAGCACAGGAGGGTTTCCTACAATCGAAGAACTACAGTTGGCTCCCCCCCAAAAAAAGCAAAAATGCTTTTTGAACAGCTTTTAAAAGATTCCTACAGACAGCTATCAGAGCACACTGTCTCATACTCCTTCCTACTCATACTACCTCAAACTGAGGCTCTGCAGATCAATATAGAGCCCATGTGACCTGAACTCCCATAAATCACTGCAAAATTCTCCTTCGGAGCTCAAAAACAAGGCAAAGTGAGGCAAAGTGGACTGCCACCAATGTACTTCGCCTTAAAAATTGAAAGAGAAGTGACCAGTGGGCGGTGTAATGCTAGCTGTTTCAGTGCGCCCGGCGTTCCTCGTTATAACATAAAGTACTCCACTTTGCATTAGTGAGCATCCACACAATCACTGCTGAGCAGATTGAGCCCACTTCGCCCACTACTACTCATGAATATGGATAAGCCTTCCTGCTGTCTTGGGGGTACGTCATTTCAGCAGCAGCAAGAGTTGGGGCATTGGGAGAAAATATTAAATTCTGCCTGGACGTGATAGGGAAAGGGGGTTGAAACAAATCTGTGGGAAAGATAAGATTTGTGGGGCTACAGACTGTAAAGTTGGGACGGTGTTTCAAACTAAATTTGAGCAGTCATGATGTTCCCCTTTCACCCTAGATTCAGCCAATAAGAGAGCCAGGATTTACAGAAGGACTTATTGGACTGAAATAAGGCTTGTGGGAATAAAAACAGGGACTTTTGTTTGCACCCATTTACAGGACCAATGGGGCGTCGAGTGAGGCTACTGCATATTAATTTTTTTCCAAATGACAAGTGTGTGGACCAATCAATAGCTGCAGAGAGCCCCCAAAACTGAGAGACTTTTGGTGTTCTGGGTCATTTCAGGAGAGCCCTTCCATAGGGAGGGTCTCCAGCCCCACTGCAGAAAGATGTGGTTTCAAGTCTTTGAGAGGACCTTCCTGGGGGTTGCCAGTTACCTGGCCCCTAGGGCCGTGGGAATGTTGTGAAGCATCCAGCTGTGAGAGAGCTGCGGAGCCCAATAACATCCAGCTGTGAGGGAGCTGTGGAGCCCAATAACATCCAGCTGAGAGAGCTGTGGAGCCCAATAACATCCAGCTGTGAGGAAGCCGTGAAGCCCAATAATATCTAGCTGTGACAGAGCTGTGGAGCCCAATAACATCCAGCTGTGAGGGAGCTGTGGAGCCCAATAACATCCAGCTGAGAGAGCTGTGGAGCCCAATAATATCCAGCTGTGGAGCCCAATAACATCCAGCTGTGAGGGAGCCATGGAGCCCGATAACATCCAGCTGTGAAAGAGCTGTGGAGCCCCATAACATTCAGCTGTGAGGGAGCTGTAGAGCCCAATAACATTCAGCTGTGAAAGAGCTGTGGAGCCCAATAACATCCAGCTGTGAGAGAGCTGTGGAGCCCCATAACATCCAGCTGTGAGGGAGCTGTAGAGCCCAATAACATTCAGCTGTGAAAGAGCTGTGGAGCCCAATAACATCCAGCTCTGAGAGAGCTGTGGAGCCCAATAACATCCAGCTGTGAGGGAGCTGTGGGGCCCAATAACATCCAGCTGTGAGGGAGCTGCAAGTGACTGTACCCCCAGTGGTGGCAGTGCTGTGGGGACTGTAACTTCCAAGAGCTTAAGGTTTCACATGGTGGAAAAGATTTGAGAATTTCAAGGACTGTGTATTTGTTCCTTGGTCTCACTGACCACAGTATATGACATGCTGCACTGAGACTTTGTGAATTTGTGTTAAAGTTGTTGATGAGCTATTGCTCAAATGAAACCTTTGGCTGAGAGAAAAGAAAGTTTAGCTCTAGTGAGAGAGCCAGTGAGAATGGAATCTGTGCCTGATTGCTCCTGTATGAAGGAATTTTGCTCTAGAGAGAGAGCCAGTGTCTGTAAAGAGAGTTGTGCTCCAGAGAAGGAGCCTGTGAGATTTGAACCTAAGACTGGGGAAGGAAGACCCCGCAGTTGAAAGAGTGAGTTTTCTGAGGTTGGTCCAGAAGAAATGGACTGTTCTGCAGTGCAGAAAGTGTAGTGACTCTACAGTTGGACTTCAGAGACTATATAGGTCACTACCTAACAAACCACAGTGCTCTGCCGACTTTGAAAATGCAAGTTCGTGGAGAAAGAGCGAGGAGAGGAGGAGAGAGAGAGAGAGAGAGAGAGAGAGAGAGAGAGAGGATGTATCCAGACAGAGGAAGAATTTGTACCCGGACAAGGAGAGAATGCTTCGAGGGAAAGAGTTGAAAGGCCTGCCAGGTGAACACTGCATACAAAGGCCCCCCAAGGGTGAAGTCAGGAAAGGCTTGGCAGGTGAAGGCCGAATTTCATCATTGCTTTAGTCAGTGTTTTTGTGCTTCAACACCAAATTCTACTACTACTATGGTATTGTGACATCAAGTATCTGCAAAACCCACTGAGAGTCAACAGAACTGTAAGTACCCCAGGCTGTGGCTTTGGGGAAGTCCTCATTAATTTTTCCGGTTAGTTAAAATTCAAAGAGGGTTAAAATTCTGAGCAGGACTGACTAAGAGCAAAAGTGTGACCAGGCCAAAGTATCAAAAGTTTGCATCTGTCTAAAGTTATTTGGGCCCCGATGAAAGATCCCCAGCATCATGTGTTTCATCAGTGTGGTACCTACCCTAGGGACTCTACAGACTCTTGAGCAGTGGCCCTCTAGAAATTCGGGTGCGCCTGTGGATAGAAGGCGGAGATTGTGTGCGGTAAAAGTAATGCAACAGTTGTTAAATTTGTCATGCTATATTTCTCCTATTTTCCCCTTCCCCAAAATGGGTAATGTTGGTACCGTGACTTATTGAAAAAGGGGGAAATTGCTATTGTGTGGGGATGGTATGGGGGGAGCTACTACAGTTTCCTGGGGGGTGTAAACCTGTAGCTTATTTCCAAGTATTCCCATCTACTACATCAAGTGGAGGCACCAAGCACACTTATTGTTACAGTGCCTTTGGTACTCTAAGAACTTAGGCCGGTCCCCTCGTGGTGTATCCAGTGAGGACCTGAGGGCCCCAGAGACAGCCAAGGTGAGTCCCCAAAAAACAGGCTGTTACAGAGGTAAAATGTAAATCAAAAGACTGACCCATTACCTTTTAGTCTGATCCATCTTGCTAACACAGGAACTGAGTTTTTAGCAACTCCCAGAAGCATCAATTAGCTGAGCGAGGGACTGGTATATGTCGTTTTCCAGTTTCTCCACCATTAGCAGCTATTCTCTTGGTTCTCAGTAAAATTCTGGAGAAACTTGTTGCCTTGCAAACAGTTGCCCATATAACCTAATACAACCTTCTCTCCAAAACACAGCATGGCTTCAGGAAAGGACACAGCACATCGACAGCCATCCCGAAACTCACAACTGATATTCTATCAAATATGGATGGTGGGCTACTTACTGGTGCTATCTCTCTAGACCTTACGAAGGCTTTTGATCTCATTGATCATCCACTGATCCCTACCACTCTCCATAAGCTTAGTTTCCCATTTCCTGTTGTCGAACGGTTTAGAAGCTACATGTTAAATAGGTCTCAAGTGGTTAAATACAACTCCTCCCTATCTGGAAGTACCACCATCAATATTGGAGTGTCCCAGGGTTCTATCTTGGGTCCCTTGCTCTTCTCACTTTTCGTAGACAATATTACAGACGCTCGCAAATCGTGTTCATCAATTCTTTATGCGGATGATCTGGTCCTCTACTCCAGCTCTTTGAATGTTGAGTGCATAAACATTTCTTGTCTACTGAGCTCAAAAATGTGCGACACTCGCTATCTGACCATAAGCTGGTACTAAACTCAAAAAAGACAAAGGCCATGCTTCTAGGCTCGGTCAAAATGATTAAGGATCGCTCTACAGAACTGCACATCAGTGTTTTAGGAGGCTCACCTGTTGAATGTGTTACGTCCTTTAATTACTTGGGGGTCCTTCTTGACTAATCCCTTGATTTTAACACACATTCAATCTGCCTGCAAAGCTGCAAATTCAAAACTGGGTGTAGCCTACAAGAGTAGCTATACGCTTACACCTTCTGCTAAGTTGGCCATTGCCAGGGGTATCTTGCTCCCTGCCCTTACTTACAGTGCCCCCATTTTTGTTGCAGCACATAAGTCTTCCCTTCATAAGCTGGATGTAACGTATAACAACATATGTAGGTATGCCTCCTCGTCTCCTTGCCTTACGCACCACTGCCAACTCTACAAGGACTTAAAATGGCTCTCTCCAGCTCATAGGAAATATGCTCTGTGCTCACTCGTTGATTCTGTTCTTCGACTGAATCCACCATCCTAACTTGCTACACTGCTTGTTCCCTAAAACTCCTACCATGGCCTGTGTTCGACTGATCAATCCTTACTTCACATACTTAGGTGTCGCACTTCTAAAGGTACTACAGCCTTCCAACATTCTGCCCCTCGAATCTGGAACTCTCTTCCCCCAGACCTGTGGCTGACTAAGTCTCATCTCTGCTTTAAAAGGGAGCTGAGGTGTTATTTATCTCTGGCTGACACCTGCACTTGCTTTAGCCACACTTGATTACCCCATCTCTATCTTCTCTCCCTCTGCTCCCGTATTTTCCTTACGTGTTTCTCTACCCCTGACCTGTTGTCTTCCTTTTACCTACCCTATTCCTTCTACTTCTACCTCTTACATGTTATACTCCTTACACCTCCTACACTACTGCTGATGTGTATAGCTCTTATGTAATATGTATTATTTTTCCTCTGTATTATCTGTTGACATGGTATGTAACCCTACATCTGTATGTATTGTAATTGCTCTATAGAATTGTTACCTGCTTGTATTTACCTGTTGTACTCTCCCGGGTCGTGCCTGAAAATAGTCAATTTTGACTAGTGCACTTACCCAGTTAACAAAAACTAAATAAAATGGCATGGTATCATGCAAATGTTGTTACTGCTGTAGCTATATAGGTTTTTTATGTTATCCTATTGTGCGTTTGTGATTTACATGGTGCTGGTAAGAACCATGTCTGAACCATTTATGTGCCTGATCTACTTTTCTATGGTTGGAACAATGCATCCATGCTCTACTACAGAACTCTGTGACTGAGAGGGACGTAAACTACATCATACAGTTCTGAAATGGTACTTACCACCAGACCACAAAGCAGAAACTCCCACTGAGGTTACTAAAAGGCCTGTATAGATAAATAACAGAATTTTAACCAGTACTTAAAAAGCAGCTTCTGTTGGTAAAAATGCCTTACAGGTTCAGCACAGTTTTCCTTTATAAGCCGGTCAGATCTCCTTACAAAATGGCGTCAACCTCACCCATGACAAAAACCATTCAATATATATCCAAGCGCTGTGTTATGCCTTCCACAAGCACAGTAGGTGATAGAGCTACATGGAATGTATCCATAAAATGAGTCAGAAAAGTCCTGCTCTACCACTGATGCAAACACATCACATGATTGTGCATTATTGTCCAACGACGGCACGCCTGCATCTTTTTCATAGGTTTTCCCCATTTACATTTATTTTGCACCCATTTAATAAGGGGGATAACACACTTCAGGGGGTGTGGATGCTGTCACGGATATAATATTGTGTAAAGATAATACTGATAGGCACATTCTGTATGTGAAATTTTAATTTAAAAAAATGTCAAATTAAGTAATAAAATAATATTGTGTATAAAGATAATATTGATCATGCTTATTCTGTATATGAAATTATCTTGTCTTGCTACGTCGTGGTGGAAGCCGATCACCAATAAAATTTAACTTGAACTTGTGCGATTGCTGTCTCATGTATACTCTTCTTGGATGATTAAAGGCTCTTCACAACACATATGAGGTTTGTGCATATCAGAGCACAACCTCACACCTTGCTGTGTTATCACTTACGTATAGTACATATGTTTTTTTCATACTTTATTTACCTAAGTTGGCCTATCGGAGATGTAGCATCTCAATTCCAGTGTATTCCTGCTACTACTCATTCCCACAGCTGGGTGGACGGGAACATAAGTTAATTAACATGCTCAAGGACAGACAGTAATTGTTTGACTCTAGTGGGGTTTGAACCTGTGACCTCATGTTCCTAAATCAGTGTTCTAAACCCTAGACCACACTGTCTAACACTATTCAGAACAAATTCACATAAATAATGCAATATTTAAAATGCCCAACATCACTCCTAAACATCTGTATTTGTGTCCGACTAAATGCATTATTTTTAGAACCTGGCAGAAGCTGTGTGCCACACACACATATAACACTACTTATAACATGCATTGGTATTGACAGCTCCCAAACCCTTGGACTTACACCACTATTAACAAGAGAAACACACCTGAAATGTTATGTACGAGGATAGTTAACAGCTAAGTATTACGAACAAGCTGGTTCATATGCCTAGCTAGTCACGCACATACCTCTCAAGTGTCACACATTATGAGGTACGTCACTCATTTTAGCTCTCAGAAACCCTTTGTCCATCATGGGGAAGGTGATATTCCACATTTCCCCACTGAGACTTTAAAGCAGAAATTCATAATAATCTATTATGCTCAGTTATACAAAAAACATTATGAACATTAGTGCACTGATAGCTATAGAGTTCTGAACTTCCAGCACCATGTTAGACAATATGTCACACATGTTGCTCATTTGTCACACATCGTGTCACACATGTTGGTGAAGAAAGGTTGGGAGATATGAGCTAGTGTTGTGACATCACTAGCATGGGAACGAAGCTTGAGTGCCTTAATGATGTCACAGTACCAACAAGGTGTGTAAAGAAGCCAGTTCTTAACACTTAGGTGTTTATTATTTTTAAGAGTCAGCATGCCTTTTTTTCAAATAGGTCTTTTACCTTTTAGGGGTTTTATTCACCTCCTGAGGTACTAACTGTATCAGCTATGACTGAGCTCAGCTTGCACTCTAAACTATAACTGTGTGGTTAGAGTGTGAAGCTGACTGCAGCAGCTGTCCTAGCTGTTCCTAACTTTTTTAGATAACAGGAAAAATATACTAACTAAATATCATATACAGAAATGTATTTATTTATTTAAATGTTTCACCAGGAAGGTATACTGAGCAAATTGCTCATTTCCAGATCAAATCAAATCAAATCAAAATTTATTTATAAAGCACTTTTCAATAAATCAAAGCGCTGATACAAAACAAGAGATAAAACATCAGCAATAATAACTAAAAACATGAACAGTAAAATAAACTATCCAAATGCCAGTGAAAACAGGTGACTTTTCAAGGATCTCTTAAATGATTCCACGGACAGGCACTCTCTAATCTGACGAGGTAGAGAATTCCACAGGGTCGGAGCCATAAAAGAAAAGGCCCTTGCCCCAGATGATTTAAGACAAACCCTGGGAATCTCTAGCAATCCCTCGCCAGTGGAGTGGAGGGGGCAGAGAGGACGGTAGGGACAAAGGAGATCTTGCAGGTAGCCTGGTCCCTGACCATGTAGGGTCTTACAGGTCAGCAATGCGACCTTGAAGGTGATTCTAGATCGCACTGGCAGCCAGTGCAGTTCGCGCAGCACAGGTGTGATATGACAAGTTCTTGATAGCCCAGTCAACAACCTGGCTGCTGCATTCTGCACCAGCTGCAGGCGACGGAGATCTACCCCCGGCAACCCTAGATATAAAGCATTACAGTAATCGAGGCGGGAAGAAACAAAAGTGTGGACCAACACAGGAAGGTCATCATGTGGAACAAGGTGTTTTATCCGGGCAATATTCCTCAGATGGTAAAAGGAAGATTTGACAGTGGCCGACACCTGCATCTTTAGTGTCAGCGCACTGTCAAAAATAACGCCCAGATTTCGCACCTGTTCAGAAGGTCTCAACTGGGTATCCCCTAATAAAAGACCAGAGGGGACCCCAGGAGTCAACTTCTTTGCATAATGACCCGGGTCAATGACTAACACCTCAGTCTTATCCGGATTTAACCTCAACCAGTTCGCACTCATCCAATCCTGAATCTCAGCGAGGCAGCTGTTAAAAACTGACACTGCATCATTTTGTTCAGGTACAAAGGACATATAGAGCGGAGTATCATCTGCATAACAGTGAAAACTCAGCCCATAATGCCTTATAATGTCTCCCAACAGCAGCATGTACACTGTGAACAACATAGGGGAAAGCACAGAGCCTTGCGGCACCCCACAAGACAGAGCAAAGGGAGCAGAAGAGAAAATCCCTGAAACTACCTTTTGACTTCTGCCTGTGAGGAAAGAATGGAACCATCTGAGGACTGTCCCTGACAGTCCGCAGAGTAGCCGCAGGCGATCTAGCAACATCCCATGGTCCATGGTGTCAAACGCTGCAGAGAGATCAAGGAGAACCAAGATTGAACGGCTCTTCTGATCTCTTGCTATTAGGAGATCATTAAGTACCCGAACTAATGCAGTCTCGGTGCTGTGCCTCTTCCTGAAACCGGACTGGAGAGGATCATAGACTTCATGGGTGGTAAGAAAGTCATCAAGCTGTAACGCAACTACTTTCTCAATAACCTTGCCCAGAAAGGGCAGGTTAGAGATCAGTCTGTAGTTAGCGAGGCAGTCGAGGTCAAGGGAAGGTTTCTTCAAAAGGGATGTCACGACAGCCTCCTTCAAAGACTCTGGAAACACCCCTTGATCCAAAGAACTCCAGACTATCTTCGCAAGGATTGGTCCAATCACATCCATGCATCCCACAAGGAGGCACGTAGGACCAGGATGCATCCTGTCGGGGGTTACAATAGTATAAGTATGTACAGAATTAGAAATTACCGAGTAGCAGATAGCATTTTACAACAGTTTCAGTATTTACAGTAACTACAACATAGTATTGCAGAATATAATAATTGTAAGAGTTTCACCATAGGGAAGAACAATGTCACTAAATAATGCAGGTTAGGTTAGGTTACTGTAACATACCAACCCAAATAATAGACAGCCAACATGACCACTGGTTGGCTGTGATGGCTTCAGACATCACTCCCAGCACAAGGAATGCCATGCCATGCCTTGTTTGGAAGAAACAGGATTAACAGCTGAGAGTGGTGGACATGTTGATCAATGGACAGAGAGGTTACAGGGTCAGGAGAGCATGATATATAAAAACAGGAGTGTGTTGCATGAGTAGATTGGTCGGTAGTAGAACAGTAGAGGGGTAAGAAGGGTAGCTGGGGGGAGAGGGGATAGCCGGCTTGCAAGGATAAGTATCTTAGTGCTCAGAGGTAGGTGAATGGGGCAGGCAATAGAAGGTAGCTGAGGTCAGCATTAGGGGTGACGAGTGTAAAGTACCAGAGGGATGGGGGAGCTGAAAATTAGTTTGAGGGGAAATATATAGAGAAATAATGCATGGGTAGGTGTGAGTAACCAGAATTATATACACACCTGAGGTGTGGGATGCCACATAAACCCCAAGAATGAAGTTCAAAAGGTTTATAAAAACATCCCACACTGAGGGTGTATAAAATTCTGCATTACATACACCTTCCTATGTTTTATTTTTCATAAGCACGGATCTCCAGAATTACAGGCGGCTGAGGAACTCATGCAAGAGAGCCATTCGCTCAGGAAAAAGTGAATACTGTCAGTCCATCCAGCTCTCCACAGCCAAAAATCTGAGGACTTTCTGGCAGAGCATTAAGAAAGTAGTGGGTGGGGCCACGAGAGCGCAGGTCACTGACATGCTCATTGACGGGGGTTAACTGCAACATCCCCCTCACTATTGCCAATGCCTTCAACGTTCAGTTCACAGACTTGCCTGCTTTACCCAAACTGCTGCACTACCCTGCTGGCCGGGCCTCCTCACCCAGAGGGAAAAAACCCTACTGCCCTTTGACCTCAAGGCAGTAACAGACATGGAGGCCCAGAAGCTCCTTGCTGGTCTATCCCCATACACTGGAGCTGGGCATGACCGCTTGGAGCCCAAGCTGCTGAGGCTAGGGGCATCAGTACTACCCCGGCCCATAGCCCATGTCTTCAATGCATCGCTCACCTCAGGCATAGTCCTGGACATCTGGAAGATGGCCAAGATGATACCTGTACCCAAGCAAGGGGGACACAAAAGACCTCAAGAACTACCATCCCATTGCAATCCTATCAGCGATCAGCAAGCTCCTGGAAAAGGTAGTCGCCTCTCAGGTCACCCACTACCTACAGACTCACAACCTTCTCTGCCCTGCACAACATGGGTTTAGAAAGGGGCATAGCACCTCCACGGCCCTAGCTGTTGTTACCTCGGAGATCAGGTCTGCTGCTGACCGAGGTGAACTGATCGGGGCCATCTTTGTTGATCTCTCAAAAGCCTTTAATCGGGTTGACCACACATTACTGTGCTCTTCTCTCCTGTCACTTGGCTTCTCCTCCCCAGCTCTTGCATGGATCAGTAATTACCTCACGGGCAGGCATCAGTACACCAAATTCAACAAGGTCCTGTCTGAGCCTGCCCAGGTTAACTGCGGAGCCCCCCAGGGCTCTGTCCTGGGGCCTCTCCTGTTCCCTCTCTTCATAAATGAGCTACCCTTGGCTCCGGCTCTAGGGTCCTCAGTGCTGTATGCAGACGACCTAGTCATCATGGCCAAACCCCAGGACATTGCCACCATTAGCACCAAACTAAACTCGGACTTCGACCACATCCAAACTTGGTTGCAGGACCATAAACTTGTTATTAACCTACAGAAGACGCAGGCCATGCTATTTGGCTCAGCAGCCAAGTTAAAAGCCACCCTGGATTCACTACAGATCTCTGGGGCTGATGGGTTACCGCTGACTGTCGCAGGCTCGGTCAAGTACCTAGGGGTAACCCTTGACCCACAGCTGGATATGAACCTGCACATAAGAAATACATGCAAGGCCTCAAACTGCAAGCTGGGTCAGGCTTACAGAGCAAAAAGCTGTCTAACTCCAGCTGCCCTTCTTGCTCTAGCCAGGGGAGTCCTCCTACCTGCGCTTTGCTACAGACTAATCATCTTTGCCCACATTGCAAACACTAGTC
Source organism: Neoceratodus forsteri (assembly GCA_016271365.2). Taxonomy (NCBI): domain Eukaryota; kingdom Metazoa; phylum Chordata; order Ceratodontiformes; family Ceratodontidae; genus Neoceratodus; species Neoceratodus forsteri. Next base: position 526,226,509 of record JADMNL010000022.1, read on the forward strand.
TAGTAAAGTGGGACTCAGCGTACAACAACATATGCCGTTTTGCACTCTCAGCCCCCTGCCTCACTCACCGCTGTGAGCTTTACACCCAGCTTGAGTGGCTCTCACTGGAAACTCACCACTCTTATGTCGTGGGCAACTTCATTGACAATATTGTCAGAACTGCCACCCCTCAAAACCTTGCTGAGACCCTTGTTCTTGCTACACCCTCCTACAACCTGCGATCCAGCGGCTCCCATGTCCTCCTGGTACCTAAAACCTGCACACAAATGGGTGACCGAGCCTTCGCTGTGTATGCGCCCAGGTTTTGGATCTCTCTTCCAATTAGCATTCGCTCCTCTCCCTCGCACCAGAGCTTTAAAGAGCTAGTGTACTGCCTGGAAACTGCCTGCAATTAATTGTAACTTTTGGATGTAGTCAGCTATCATTTTTTATATCTCAAGTATTTTTTCTTTTCTGTTTGCTAATTAGAAGATTTTCCACTTGGCAGTACTGTGGTGATGTGTGGAGCAGCACTCTGTCTGGAGGGGGAAAAAAGTCAGTTCTGTTCCTCCCACTACATCGACAATGAGACCACAGAGACTATGACATCACTAGTAACCAATGAGAACCATTTCTCCCTGCCAGGTTTCACTTTCACATGAAGCAGCAGGGACTGTCTCTGGCTGGTTACTAATGATGCCACTATTTCCTGCATTTTGATTGGAAGCTTGTGAGTCACTACTCAGACTGCAAGGAATGTGATGTCTCAAGGTGTTTGGTCTCATTTATGACGATGTAGTGGGAGGAACAGAACTGACTTTTTTTTTCCTCCAGAAAAAGTGCTGCTCCACACATCACCCCAGTACTGCCAGGTGGAAAATCTTCTAATTAACAAAAAGAAAAGAAAAAAATACTTGAGATATAAGAAGTGATAGCTGACTGCATCTGAGAATTACTATTAATCTCAAGCAGTACACTAGCTCTTTAAAGCCTCGCTCTGGGGTTTTCTCAAAATGGCTGCCACCTGTCTCTGCACTAGACAAACCCTCTCAGCCTGAGATGCCCCAACTAACTGAGATGCTACCTAAACATTATGACTTGGGCAGAGCACAACTGTGCTCATACTCCTCCTGTTCTCACAGCATATATAAAAATGGACCATTTAGTCCCACCGGCAAAACAAGGTGAGCACTATAACTGTGCACTCCTTTCTCTCGCACCGGGCCCATTCTATCCCAACTGTGATTCCTCCTTATTCTAACTGCTAACCTTACAACTTGCTGCCTGGAGAGATGAATTCACACTGCACTTCTTCCTACTGACTGCAATGTTTAATACTGTATCATAATACCTGTTTTTGGTATTGTTGTCTTACAATGTCCCTGTGTTCTGGTCACTTTATATTACCTCTTCACTACTATTTGCCTGATGAAATCTGATGCTTGTAAAGTCCCTGTTGTGCTAATTCTATATAATGTAATCCTCCACTTGTATTTGCCTGATGTTCATGTATGTACCTTGTAATCTCCTGGGTCGCACCTGAAAATAGGCACTTGGCTGTCTAGTGTGCTTACCTAGTCAACAAAAGAAAATAAATAAATAATTACTGTCCAGAATTTTTAATAAGGGAGGGGTTTAGAGAGACACAAGGACAGGTCAATTCTTTAAACTAATCGGGGAACTCATAATTCAGTCAAGTAAACTTTAACTTGTTTGTTTTTAAACTGTAAATATTCAGCTGCTTTTCTGTAAGGAACACTATTTAAAATGAGAGGCAGTTGTGCTACTGGGGCGTGCTCATGCAGCTTCAGCAGCGTAAGTTTGACTGACAGCTTTCGGTTACACAAGACCAGCTGTAACCATAAATTAAAACATGGCTATTTAGCCATTACAAATGCTGAGCAGTAAATATAATATTTCTAGCAAACATGAACATGCAAACATCTATACAGTAAATATCAAAGACACAAATGCTAAAAATTAGCCCAGTGTGCAGCCCTTACCAATTACTCAAGTTTTCAAGCCTGTCTGTGGGAAAAATCCACTGAGCAAAGCTCATTTACAGTGAAGACCGAGGACAGTTTCGTATAAAAAGTTACACACTACTGATTACAGACAAATAGTAAATATATGTAAGACCCCCCCCCCAAAATCTGGGGCTTAGCTTACCTTAGGTGTCCGTTTGTCACCCCCTGCCCAATTCTTCACCCACTAGTCCCCCGAGGACTGCTGCATGGTGACCAGCGGGGCAGCAAGTGAGTCCTCTGTTGATAGCCCTTGTGGGATAAAAACCAGAGCTCCACTCAAGAAATCCGTGGCAATTACCACCCATTAACCCCTGGCCTTGGGCCCCTCCAGAGACTCTGGGGCTGAGGAAGAGGGGCAGAAAACCAAAAAAATGCAGCTGGTCTTGTTTCCCCAGCCCGGCAGCTGAAAAGAAACATAGAAACAAAGACTTTGATGGCAGATAAGGACCGCTTGGCCCACCCAGTCTGCCCATTTCCCTACCAACTGGATAAGCTGCAGATCCTATTTAACCAACAGCCTACTTCTTCCTGACTCCCATCAGAATTGCCTTATGTCTGTCCCATGCATTCTTGAATTCCTCCAGTTTTTGACCCCACTACCACCTCAGGAAGGACGTTCCATGCATCCACCACCCTCTCCGTGAAAAAATACTTGTTTTTTTTTTTTTTTAACCAGGAGTAGCACACTAAGCTGAAAGCTTTTTTACAAGTGCGACCTAGGAGCACAGGGAAGTTAAGTGACTTGCCCAGGGTCACACAGTATGCAAGTGGAAGCTGTGGGATTCAAACCCAGGTCTGGTCTGCTGGATGTCACCAGATTTGCAGCTCAGAGCCTTAAACCACTGTGCTATACTGCCTCAAATACTTCCTCATGTTGCCCCTGAGCCATCTCCCCTCTATTTTCAAATTGTGCCCCCCTGCTGGTCTATCCCCATACACTGGAGATGGGCATGACTGCCTGGAGCCCAAGCTGCTGAGGCTAGGGGCATCAGTACTAGCCCGGCCCATAGCCATGTCTTCAATGGATCGCTCACCTCAGGCATAGTCCCGGACATCTGGAAGATGGCCAAGGTGATACCAGTAGCCAAGCAAGGGGACACAAAAGACCTCAAGAACTACCATCCCATTGCAATCCTATCAGCGATCAGCAAACTCCTGGAAAAGGTAGTCGCCTCTCAGGTCACCCACTACCTACAGACCCACAACCTTCTCTCGTCTGCACAACATGGGTTTAGAAAGGGGCATAGCACCTCCACGGCCCTAGCAGTTGTTACCTCGGAGATCAGGCCTGCTCATGACCGAGGTGAACTGACCGGGGCCATCTCTGTTGATCTCTCAAAAGCCTTTGATCGGGCTGACCACACATTACTGTGCTCCTCTCTCCTGTCACTTGGCTTCTCCTCCCCAGCTCTTGCATGGATCAGTAATTACCTCATGGGTCACCCACTACCTACAGACCTACAACCTTCTCTCGTCTGCACAACATGGGTTTAGAAAGGGGCATAGCACCTCCACGGCCCTAGCAGTTGTTACCTCGGAAATCAGGCCTGCTCCTGACCGAGGTGAACTGACCAGGGCCATCTTTGTTGATCTCTCAAAAGCCTTTGATCGGGTTGACCACACATTACTGTGCTCCTCTCTCCTGTCACTTGGCTTCTCCTCCCAGCCTTGCATGGATCAGTAATTACCTCACGGGCAGGCATCAGTACACCAAATTCAACAAGGTCCTGTCTGAGCCTGCCTAAGTTAGCTGTGGAGTCCCCCAGGGCTCTGTCCTGGGGCCTCTCTTGTTGTCTCTCTTCATAAATGAGCTACTCTTGGCTCCAGCTCTAGGGTCCTCAGTACTGTATGCAGATGACCTAGTCATCATGGCCAAATCCCAGGACATCGCCACCATCAACACCAAACTAAACTCGGACTTCGACCACATCCAAACTTGGATGCAGGACCATAAACTTGTTATTAACCTACAGAAGACGCAGGCCATGCTATTTGGCTCAGCAGCCAAGTTAACAGCCACTCCAGTTTCACTACAGATCTCCGGGGCTGATGGGTCACCGCTGACTGTCGCAGGCTCGGTCAAGTACCTAGGGGTAACCCTTGACCCGCAGCTGGATATGAACCTGCACATACGAAATACATGCAAGGCCTCAAACTGCAAGCTGGGTCAGGCTTACAGAGCAAAAAGCTGTCTAACTCCAGCTGCCTGTCTTGCTCTAGCCAGGGGAGTCCTCCTACTCACGCTTTGCTACAGACTAATCATCTTTGCCCACGTTGCAAAAACTAGTCTAGTAAAGTGGGACTCAGCGTACAACAACATATGCTGTTTTGCACTCTTAGCCCCCCACCTCACTTACTGCTGTGAGCTTTACACCTGGCTTGAGTGGCTCTCACTGGAAACTCACCGCTTTTATGTCGTGGGCAACTTCATTGACAATATTGTCAGACCTGCCACCCCTCAAAACCTTGCTGAGACCCTTGTTCTTGCTACACCTTCCTACAACCTGCGATCCAGTGGCTCCCATGCCCTCCTGGTACCTAAAACCCGCACAAAAATGGGTGACCGAGCCTTCGCAGCGTATGCTCACAGGGTTTGGAACTCTCTTCCAACTAGCACTCACTCCTCTCCCTCGCACCAGAGCTTTAAAGCCTCCCTCTGGGGTTTTCTCAAAATGGCTGCAACCTGTCTCTGCGCTAGACAAACCCTCTCAGCCTGAGATGCCCCAACTAACTGAGATGCTACCTAAGCATTATGACCTGGGCAGAGCACAACTGTGCTCATACTCCTCCTGTTCTCACAGCATATATAAAAATGGACCATTTAGGCCCACCGGCAAAACAGGGTGAGCACTATAATTGTGCACTCCTTTCTCTTGCACTGGGCCCACTCTATCCCAACTGTGACTCCTCCTTATTCTAACTGCTAGCCTTACAGCTTGCTGCCTGGAGCGATGAATTCACACTGCACTTCTTCCTACTGACTGCAATGTTTAATACTGTATTGTAATACCTGTTTTTGGTATTGTTGTCTTACAAGGTCCCTGTGTTCTGGTCACTTTATATTAACTCTTCACTACTATTTGCCTGATGAAATCTGATGCTTGTAAAGTCCCTGTTGTGCTAATTCTATATAATGTAATCCTCCACTTGTATTTGCCTGATGTTCATGTATGTACCTTGTAATCTCCCGGGTCGCACCTGAAAATAGGCACTTGGCTGTCTAGTGTGCTTACCTGGTTAACAAAAGCAGATAAATAAATAAATTGTTCTTGCACATCTCTTTTTCTGGAAGATGCTACCCTCTTGGACTTTGTTGATTCTCTTGAGGTACTTGAAAGTTTCTATCATATCCCCCCCCCTTTCCTCGAGGGTATACATATTAAGCTGCTTTAGTCTTTCTTCATGTGGATTCTGGTGCAGACCCAGCACCATTTTAGCTACCCTCCTCTGGACTGCCTCCATCCTGTCTATGTATTTGCGGGGATGGAGACTCCACAACTACACGCAGTACTCCAGATGGGGTCTCACCTACTGTCTGTACAGAGGCTTAACAACTTCCTGTTTTCTACTGGTACTGCCTCTCCCTATACATCCCAGTGTCCCCGCAAGCTGGGAAACAGGACTTCCTGGAGTAGAGCAGCAGTGTCACTCCCGTGCATATGCGGAATGTGCAAAAACAGAGCTAGTACTCCGTAAGAGAAATAGGGCAGCTGACCTAAATTCAGTGACTGTCCCGGCTTCAAAAGAGGAAGCAGAACTGTGAGCAGATAGAGATCACACCATTGGGTGCAGGGAAAAGGGCTTCTCGGCCCTCAGAACTGCAAATCATGTTGAGAATAGAGACAGCACTCTCTGCAGATGCACAAAGTGGGAAAGCGGCTTGGACAGCCACCTCCCCTGAAAAAAACACACCCAACTCTGCAATGAGTTGTGTGCCCAATAAACTAAGTACAGTTCTTGCCTCAGGATGCCAAGCTGGACCAGAACATGCCAAAGTTAACTTTGAGGGACTTGTACTGAAGCAGTAGCAAGCTGCTCCAGAAAGACAAAAAGATGTAAACAAAGATGGCGGCCTCCATGAAGAGCAGGCACATGGAGCACCATGGGAAAGGGTCACAAGTCAGACTCTCTGTTCCCGCAAATGTTCAGCCAATCTGTGTGCTGCTTGAGTCAGGGACAATCAGCCTGGCCAATCTGGCATCGAGTTTTAGCCTGGATTTAAGGGACTGTTTTTCAACCGCTGTGGGACCCTCAGGAAAGTGACTGTGCTTCCAGGTGTGAGCTGGTCCACCCCTGTCTGTCCAGGCAATGCATGCCTGACAAACTAGAAGAGTTGGGATCTCAAAAGGAAAGTGCTAATGAAAGAAAAAAAAATGTTTTCAGCAAAAACAGTTTAAAGAGGCAAGCTGGGGCTATGTTTTCCTGACCCACCACAGACTTTTCTCCTCTGGGGAATTAGCTCCTACAGAGTCTCCATGCCAAGAAAGCAGCCACCTACATTCAGATCCAAAGCCTGAGCAAGATGAGCCAAAGGAGATGAGTAGCAGAGAGCTCACCAGTAATCCTCGGAAAGCAGCATTCTGGCTGGGAGCACTGCATCCAGTTATCCTGCTGTACCAGAGGTATTGTGTGAGGCATCAGAAAACTGAGAGTAAAGCCCAAGGTTTGACCCTGCAACTAGAAGAAAAAGGTCATTGTGTCAGGAGTGAGGCAAAAGTCCTGCACAGGACTGTGCCAGTGCGAGAAGCCCAGGCAGAAGATCCACTGAGGCCAGTTTTGCCACAAAATCCCACTGGATTACAAACAGGGGCCCCTTTTTCCAAGTATGCGCTAGTTTAAACTTTGTGTTCAGTAACAGTGCGTTTAAAAGTAATTTTCTTGCAACTGTTTAAGTGTGCCACTGAGTTCCATCCTGCTAGCAGCGTCTGCGTCCAGTGTGGCACACACTGCAACATTTGAGAGATCTCTCACCTATGGCCTTTGGGGGGAATTAAGTCACGTGCACCTGCATTTTGGGGTTTCAGAACTGCCAGGGGGTGGACAGAGTTGTAGGGTAAAGCCCCAACTGTTAATGCACTGAAATATTTGTGGCTACTTTAAGAGTATAGACAGTGCTACTGCAATACTTCTATTTTCCCTTGCTCCCCCTTGTTCTCTCTGTACCCTCCCTTTCAAATAAAGTGTTTGTTTTGAATTGCACTTTATGATTTGGGGACTGTCATTGCTTATAGCATCACTTGCTTTAGGGAAGGGACTGTGTAGCAGTTTAAATATTGTTTCTTGGGTGGGGGACTTTATGTTTCAGTCACCGGGGTACCTCATATCACTACCACTGGTGGAGGCAGTACGCCACTTTACTCCACTGTGGCCTACCTTTAGCGAACCCAGGCCAGCCCCCTTGGGGGGTGAATAAGTGAACACTGAGGGCCCCGGTGCAGCAGACAGAATTGTTGTCTTACATATAATACTAAATTACAAACACAATACACATATTACCACAATATCAATAACATAAATGCAATATATACAAATGAAAACTAAAACAAGGAGCTTTTGTTTTGATTCACTGAAGAGATAGTATGGCTTAGTGGTTAGAGTACTAGCTTGGAAAACAGGCGATTGCAGGTTAAACCCCATCAGAGCCACCAAACTACTTACTGTGTGACCATGACCAACACTCAGGCCCCCTTATTTAAAACAGTACTACAAATGAAATTTGCAAAACATATGTTGTGCAGAGTGTTCTGATTTGTGTGTGTAGTGCTGGTGCGTCCTTCCCTTTGTTTGCTGTTAAGAGTTTCTTCTAAATTAGCCTGTTAGTTATATGGCCCCGGGGACCATCATCTTAGCAAAGTTTATTGCTCTTCATCTTCTTCAGGGGTATCTCAGTCATCAGGTTACACTGTAGGAACCTTCACTGTTGGAGATAGGGAACCCACACTGAAGAATTTCAGCAGGACAACTGGGGCCGCCCGTGCTGTTAACGTCTGCCGACGTCAGCAACCCTATATAGGCATGGGTGGCTACACTCCCTTCTCAGTTCTTTCCCACTGTTGACTTGCAAGCACAGTCTCTGTGGAAGAGCCATCGCAGTGTTTTGAGTCTTTTTCGACCTATGGCCGTTTTTTCTCTTAATACTTGCCAAAATCTCTTTTAGAGGTTTTTTTTCATTGTTTATGTCGAGAGTTAATCCATCTTCTTCTCTTTTCCGGTGCTGCTGCTGTGTGATGATTGCTTCTACAAACACTCTATTTGTGTCTGCTGTCTTGGGCCTGACCATAATGTCTCCAACTTTGAGCTGTGCCAGAAGTTTAATCAAATAACCCTTAGGCGATGCAAAAAGGCTCTTAAAAAATTCCTGATGGACCAGCAGGTAGCCAGCTCTGGGCAGGGATCTTCCGGGACCCCAGCCACTCAGTTGCTCGCCGGATCTACGAACTCCCAGACCTCCAAGGCCCGAGAAAAGTCCTTGGATAAAAGTCACAAAAAAGACAGGGATCACAACTGCTCCCCCTGGCGGCCATCCCATTTCCCATCTGCCTCTTCTTCTTCGGGGCGGGGGCTCTTTATCGACGGTGGTGGCCCCAACAAAGAGACCAGCTGTCCAGGTCTCTATTTCTACTAGGCCCATACCGGCAGCTTTGCTGCCTAATTCTTAGGGCGCCTGGCCATTGGCCTCTGGGTCGTTGGCCCCTCATCCATCGATGACAGGATCATCGTTGATAGCTACTCCATCAAAACCTGCCTCTTCCTCTCCGAGGGCTACAGGCTCTCAGGATGGAGGGTCTTCAGATTCTGTGCTGTCGAACCCCCCCCCGTCAATGACTATGGATCTGAATGAAGTAATTGCCAAGTTCACCAATGTACTAGTTCAGCAGTTCAGTGCTTTCAACAGGCCTTCGTTGCCAGTGACGTCTATGTTGGCTCTGCCATCAACACCTGTTTGTCACCCACAGGAGGTTCCCCGTGGGCCACCAACAACTATTCTGACACCAGACCCAGACGAGGAGGTCGACGTCAAAGAGCAGTACCATCCTGAGCTCATCCTCCCGGAGGATATAGAGGATGAGGAGGAAGGTGAAGAAATCCTCATCTCTGATAGGTACACTGCCTCTTTAGTCAGTGAGGAGTCAGTCAAGCATACTCCAAGATCTCCTCCTGAGGATGCTACCTTCTTTAATGTCATGAAGCAATTGTGTGCCGCTATGGGCTTCCAGACTGAGGAGGAGGATGTCACCAGAAAAGACCTGGTGAACTTCCTGGAGGTTCCTGAATCTCCTCCTAAGATTATCCCTCCTATACTGCCAGCCCTAAAGAATGCTACTACCGCAGCCTGGCACAGGCCAGACATGGTGCCAGCTATGCCATGCAGGGTGGACAAGGTTTACAATGCCCCTCAGGGCCTCACTTATATTGCTGCCCAGGCTGAAACTGACTTGGTGATCATCAAGGCAGCCCATGACAGATCTAAGTTGCTTAAGCACCTTAGTTCCCTTCCCCCAGATAAGGAATCCTGCAGGATTGACCTCTGGGGTAAAAGAGTTTATGCCTCCTCTACCTTGTGCTTAAGGATTATAAACTACCTGTAACATATGGTCGAATTCCAGAATGCCAACTGGAGAAAGGGCAACGCTGCTGCTGCTCAAGCCCTTCTGGATGGTTCCCAGCAGCAGGGGTTGCTCCAGTGTTTACAGACTGCAGAAGATGTTAGCAAACATCTTCTCAGTGCCCTGTATAACATGGCTGACACAGCGGCCAGGGCAGCTGCCACAGGCATATGCCTTTGTAGGCACTCCTGGCTCAGGGTCTCTGGATTTGCAGCCGATGTGCAAAACAAGATGCTTAATGCTCCTTTCAATGGCACCAAACGTTTCGGCCCTGATGTCCAGAACCTCATTAATGATCTGCAGGCCTCTGGCACAGTCATCAGGTCTGTGCATTCTCCCTACCATACTCACCTGCAGAGCATAGAGACATGTCATACCCTGGAGCTAATCCAGCACACTTCAGATACCCCTCCCCCACCCTCTAACTATCCCCCAGCTCACTTGTCTGTTCTCTCGGAGGAAGTACAGTGTCTTCTGCACAAGCAGGCAATCGAACTGGTGCCAAGGTGACAGAAAAACCAGGGGTTTTATTCCAAGTTCTTCTTGGTCCCCCAAAAGACCGGAGATGAGACCAATTTTAGATCTGAAAGACCTCAATCTTTTTGCCCAGTACAAAACGTTATGGATAGTAACTTTGCCAGGCCTTATGCCCCTCCTCAAACCGGGGACTGGCTCTGCTCACTGGACATGCAAGACGTCTACCTGCACATTTCGGTCTTCTCTCCTCACAGTAGGTTTCTCTGCTTTGCCTTTCTGGGTATTACCAGTTCAAAGTGCTGCCCTTTAGCTTATACTCTGTGCCGTGTCTTTACCAAATGCTTAGCAGTAGTTGCTGCAGTTCTCAGAAGAGAGGGACTGTATGTCTTCCCATATCTGGACGATTGGCTTCTCAAGGCCCCATGAATGGAGCAGCTCTTGCTGACTCTGGAGCGCACTCGGCAGCTCTTCCACTCTCTGGGCATAATGGTCAACCTGCCCAAGCTAGTCCTAGTTCCACACCAAAAACTGCTGCATATCGGGGTGGTTCTGGACTCCGAACATGGGAAGGCCTTCTTACCCCAAAACAGGACAGAATGCCTTATGGCCCAGGCTCAAGAAGTTGCAAAGAGTTGGTACAGTCCTGCCAGACTGAACCTTGAACTATTGGGGCTAATGGTTGTGGCCATTCTCACCATTCCACTGGCCAGGCTTCACATGTGTACCCTTCAGTGGACCTTCAGAGTGCAGTGGGACCAGTGTATGGACGAGTCAGACCAACAGGTCCTAGTCTCCACCCATTTGCAAGGTATTGCAGTGGTGGACGGACCCCATGAAACTTCAAGGGGATCCCTTTCAAATCTCCTCCCATCAGATTCTAACCATGGTTGCTTCGGGGCTAGGTTGGTGACCACACATGGGTCCTTTCCAAACCCAAGGCTCCTGGTTCCAGTGGGAAGACACCCTGCACATCAATGTCCTTGAGATAAGAGTGGTGCTCTATACCTTGCGAGCTTCTCAGGAGCATCTGGCTCCAAGACAACTGCTGGTGCAATCGGACAACCTGAGCGTCATCTGTTACATCAACAAGCAGGGTGGGACTCACTTGTATCCCCTTTGCAGGGAGGCCATGCGAGTGTGGTACTAGGCACTGGAGCACAACCTGACACTCTCGGTGTTCACGTGCCAGGCATCTTAAACACCCTGGTGGACAGTCTTAGCAGGACTCAGTCCAGCATGCACAAATGGGGGCTTCTCTCATCTGTAGCAGAAGATCTGTTTGACAGATGGGGTCATCCAGAGCTGGACTTTTTTGCATCCCCACACAACACAAAACTGCCTAATTTCTGCTTGCTAGATCCAAGACCTGGAGCTTTCTGGCAAGACATGTTGTCCCTGTCTTGGAGAGGAATACTTCTGTATGCATTCCCTCCATTTCCACTAATACAGAGGGTGCTGATCAAGATGTAAGTGGAAGGGACCAGCATGATTCTGGTAGCTCCACTCTGGCCTCACCAGATATGGTTCCCTCTGCTTCAGCAGCTGATGGAAGAACCTCTGGTCCCTCTGCCCTTTTGCAGGAATCTGCTAACCCAGGATCGGGGGACCCTGGTCCATCCCAACCTCAGATCTCTCCATCTGCATGTGTGGCTCCTGGGAACATAGCCCTCATCAGGTCTGGGATCTCTAACAGGGTGGCGGACGTCCTGGTAGCTGCCCACAAGCCTTTACACCCGTGCCACTTATGTAATGAAGTGGAAGCAGTTTACCATCTGGTCTGCAAAGCATTCCCTAGACCCTTTCACCTGTCCTGTGCATCGCGTCCTGGACTACATGATTTCTTTGTCTGACACAGGCCTCCAGTATTCCTCCCTTAAGGTCCACCTTTTGGCTATTTCTGCCTTTCATGAGCTCGTGGGTGACCGCACAATTGCTCAGCTGGATGTTTCCAGTACCTTCCTTAGGGACATCCTGCATCTGAAACCCCCAATCCATTCTCCTGTCCCCGCTTGGGATTTGAATTTTATTTTGGAAAAATTGTCCCTGTCTCCTTTTCAGCCAGTCGCGACTTGCAATTTACACTTTCTCTCTTGGAAAGTGTTATTTTTCGTTGTAAGTAGCTGGAAGTGGGTCCCAGGGTGGTAGCCTGGGTAAAACACTGGCTGGACAACAGGACACAGAAGGTAATAATAAACAGAGTTCACTCTGAAGAAAAGGGGGTTACTAGTGGGGTACCACAAGGCTCAGTATTGGGTCCAGTCCTTTTCAATGTCGTTATAAGCAACATTGCAAAGGGACTGGAAAGAAAAGTATGCCTCTTTGCAGATGACACAAAGATCTGCAACAGGGTTGATACACATGGGGGTGTGGAAAGAATGAGAAGGGACTTGGCAAGGTTGGAGGAATGGTCAGAAGTCTGGCAATTTGGATTCAATGCAAGGAAGTGCAAAATAATGCACCTGGGAAACAAAAACCCAGGGGAAGAGTACACAATTGGGGAGTGAGGCAGTAACAACAACAAAAATAGAAAGGGACATGGGGGTAATCATATCAGATGACCTTAAGGTTAGCAAGCAATGTCAGAAGGCAGAAGAGAGGGCTGGGAGGATTCTGGGATGTATAGGAAGAGGCAACACCAGCTGAAAACAGGAAGTTGTTATTCCTCTGTATAGACAGTTGGTGAGACCTCATCTTGACTACTGCGTCTAGTTCTGGAGACCCCATCTCTGCAAGGACATAATAATAATACTATTTTTTTTTTATACAGCGCTTTTCCAATTCCAAAGCGCTTTACAAGTTAAACAATTTAAAACAGACATTAAACTCCAACAACTTAGCACAGATAAAAAAATCATATTCCAGGTACAATTCAGTTTTCTAAAATAGCCGCTTGCCAGAGGAAAGTTTTTAGTCCTCTCTTAAATTGCTCCACGGAGGTGCATTCCCGTAACCAATGGGGTAGAGAATTTCAAAGGGCTGGCTCAGCATAAGAAAATGTTCTAGAGCCAGATGATTTAAGATTCACCCTAGGAATCTCTAGCAACCCCTTGCCGGCCGAGCAGAGCGATCGACCAGGGGAGCAGGGAACCATAAGGTCTTTCAGATAGGCCAGACCCTGACCATGAAGGTCTTTGAAAGTCAGTAAACCAACTTTAAAGGTGAGCCGCTACCGTATAGGCAGCCAGTGCAGTTCGCTCAACACCAGAGTAATATGACAGGATCTACTAGAACCTATCAAAACCCAGGACATAAACAGGTTGGAGGCAGTCCAGAGGAGGGCAACTAAAATGTTGCAGGGTCTGCAAGAGAAGTCAAATGAGGAGAGACTAAAGGAGCTTAATATGTATACCCTTGAGGAAAGAAGGAAGAGCGGGAACATGATAAAAACTTTTAAGTACCTTAGTGGAATCAACAAAGTCCAAGAGGGTAGCATCTTTCAGAAAAAGAGATGTGCAAGAACAAGGGGACACAATCTGGAGATGGGGGGGTGGCTCAGGGGCAATGTGAGGAAATATTTTTTCACAGAGAGAGCAGTAGACGCATGGAACTGCCTTCCTGAGGAGGTTGTGGGGTCTAAAACTGCAAGAATTCAAGAATGCATGGGACAGACATAAGTCAATTTTTGTTGGGGGGGTAGGAAAAAATAGGCTGTTGGTTAACTAGGATCTACAGCTTATCCAGTAGGTAGGGAAATGTGCAGACTAGGTGGGCCAAGCAGTCCCTATCTGCCATCAAAGTCTATGTTTCTATGTTAAGTACTTCTACTCAAAGACTTTCAGAGCTTCAGGCCCTCTGTTGCGAGGAGCCTTATTTGATTTTTCACAAAGACAGGGTGTCTTTGCACACAAATCCTAAGTTCCTGCCTAAGGCAGTTTCAGAGTTTACACTTAATCAGTCTATCCACCTTCCTGTTTATTTTCCTGAGCATGCCAATCTGAGGGAAGCACTCCTCCATACACTAGATGTGCGCAGAACTTTGAAGTATTAATTGTTTCGGACTAGATCTGGGGGGGGGGGATTTACTCAATTTTTTTTAAATAATCCATAATAATGACTTTAAAAGCTCACTTGCACTTCTGCTATCTGGCTCTCGGGAGTGACGTGTCGAACTAGCTGGGCTGATTGGGACAGACCGCTGCATGTTAGCAGGTTGTAGAGAAGCCTGCAGAGCAGGAGCTGTATTGTAAGCGAAATTTCTATCCAGGAAAGGTATGCCACCTAAGCAATTTATGGTACCTGCCTGAGGAACAGCTCTTTCCAGGCCGTCTTGTGCGGCCATCCCTGGGTTTTCTGTTTGTTGCTATCTCCTCTCTCTTACAAGCTTAGAGTGCTGAAGGTGGGGCAGCTGAGCTGGCAAGGGATACAGAGAAAAGTGCCGCGGGGCAATGGACGGCTTAGGAGGAAAACAGAAAAACAGAAAAGAGAGTCGGAGAGACAGAAAGTGGGAGGAACTGGAGAAATGTGCTGTGAATTTTAAAAGGAAATGCTAGACTATATTTATTTTATCTTCTCCCTTTCATAGTATTGAATGGAATATTGAATGGAGTGAAAGTGACCGTGTGAAAAACAGAGAGTTTTTCTGGTAACTATTATATGTAGGTTGGAAGCTGATAAATTGACTAGTGGAGCAGATAAAGTTATTATCCGTTCCATTAAGATTTACTAGAACTCAGGTATTTTAGCAAATTTAAGTTCCACACGCTCAGATCAGGTGGGGTGACTATATATATCGCATGTGTGGCATTCTGCAAGTCAGAATTGCCATTTGCAGAGTAGACCACGATGAGAGCCAGAATGAGTAGTGAGATGGAATAGCATTCTACAAACTGTGAGCTGGGTGTAGTGCTTAAAATTTTACAACGTGTTTTTGAGTAAACAACTACTGCGGCTAGTGTGGCTTTTTGCAGAGGGCTAAGCTGATACAAGCTGACACAAGGAGACGCCTGAGAAATCCTGACCTTTTAAAAGCAGTAAAAAGGAGAATGAGAGACAATATGTATTTCAAGTAAGCACACATATTCTGTTTGGTTATATGCGGTTGCCATTGCCATTGTTTTTGCCATTGCCTAGTAGACGGTATGGTAGGTGGGATTAGGTTGTGGAGGAAGCCTGACGTATTTAATTTTTAGTTAGTTTTATTTTAAAAATGTTATCCAAAAATAATCAGTGTGGATGTGTACTGAGTGTATTATGAGAGTGTAGTGTGTATCCACCCGATATTACCATCCCTTTATTATCTTTATTTTTAAGATTTGCTCCTGGTGAAAGTGGCGTTGATTTAAACAAAGCAGGAGTTCCCGTGGAGCCACAGAAAGCTATATTTCAAGGGATTTTGTGGCCTGCTCCTGGTAAAGGCATAGAGACCGTCTTGACTAAGAGAGGATTTGTGAACAGTCTTGCATGCTCCGGTGAGCAAAGAGGGAGGAAAGGACAGAAGCAAGTTAAAACCAAGTATTTCACTAATTTCCGGAAGAAAAAGACCATGCGTGTACTGGGTGAATAATGTGAATGAAAGAACTTGGACCTACTGCATTGCCATTTTTCTTCTAACTTTTAATTTCTGCCTGCCACATAGTGTGGGTAGAAATTTGGCTACTTCTCCTGACACAATACAGCAAACAGAATTTTTATCTACGAGGTCTGTGTAGACAAACATTTAGCTACCTATCTTGGAAACGAACTCTTAAGCTGAGCTTTTTAATTTTTAGATAAATAGCTTATTTCACCTAAAAGTATATTACTTCACTTAGTGTACTTAATATCTGGTGTATTTATTTTCTTAGCAGTCTGTTGTCTGGCAAGCAGGGTAAAAGGTATGGTGAGGACAAGAAAACAAAAAATGCAGGACATACAAATTACACAAGCTACCCCACTGTTGGATGAGTCCCCAATAAAACGGAGAAGTTATAAACAAATCAAAAATAACGGATCATACAGATAGGGCAAAATTTAAGATGAATTCTAGTGCAAGTAAAACTTCAACCCCACTTACTGGAAACAGCAAATCACCTGTGACAGACTTAGAGGCAGTAGTTTCAAGCAAAGAGAGCAATGTGCTCGAACAGGTAACAGGAGTTTCAGACCAATCACTTATATAGCCTGATACAGATTGCTTGATAATTGAAAATGATGGTGAAACTATGAATTATTCTTATAGCTTGAATGAAGATTCTATACTGATAGGCCTAAGTGACGAGAAATTGTCGGATAGTTGGAATAACACTAGATATTTGGTAAAAGATAAAATGGCCCTAGAAGAAGTATCCCAAGACCTGAGAGGCATTATTACGGGGCTTAAAAACATTAATTATGACTCTCAGGGCGAGCAAAATCTGAACTATAGAGAGGGTCAAGAATTCGGGGACAACGCAACAGTGGGGAGCAATAGGGACTATCAGACTAGTTTTTTTTAAGTGAAAGACTAGTAAACTTGCTTGCCAAGCAGCATACAGCTAATATTTTAATTATGGAACAGTTGCTTATTAACAAGGATATGCTGGATGTCATGAGACACAATATAGACAGGCAGGGTATAATGTTAACAGAACTTGTGCCGAATCAGAAGTCCCTGGTATTGGAGGGAGGGAAACATAGTGAGAAAATAGAAGCAGAGATTGTTCCAAAAAGAAAAATTAGACCAGACTTTAGTAGCTTAGTGTTTCCAGAGGAATCAAAGGAGAAAATGGAGAATAAGAGAAAAAAAAAGGGGGACAAAAGAAGAATGTAGGAAAGAGTTTGAGTAGTCAGAAGCAAAATGAAGAAAAGGGTAGGGCCTCAAAATAGAGTACATGTTAAAAAAGGGAAAGTAAAGCAGAGGAAGAAGGAGCAGAAGGGAAAAATAGAGGTTGATAAAGGAAATGGTTATGGTATGGAGCAGAATGTTAAAGAAATTAAAGGAAAAGTACAGAGTGATAAAAAATAGTAGATAAAGAAAACAATATCCCTACTGAGCAAGTAAATTTGGACAGCCAATTGAATCTCTTAGAGAGAGAGATACTGAGTTTAAAGAACCAAATTAAAAGTAGAGTGAGTTATTGGGGAATTACATCACAAAATAGTACATTAATGGATGATCAAAAGGAAGTGAGTTGAGTGGATGGGAAGATTAATTATGATGAGATACACTACCGGTCAAAAGTTTTAGAACACCCCCATTTTTCCAGTTTTTATTGAAATTTAAGCAATTCAAGTCCAGTGAATAACCTGAAAGGGTACAAAGGTAAGCAGTAAACTGCTAGAGGTTAAAAAAAAAAGTTTAGGTTAGCAAAAACTGCTGTAGAGAAATTGCAAAGAAAGCCAAGTTGTCAGTGAGTACAGTTTCCTACACCATCAAAAGGCACTTGGAAACTGGAGGAAACTCTGACAGGAAGAGGTCTGGAAGACCCAAAGCCACAACAGAATCAGAAGACAAGTTTGAGAGTCAACAGCTTGCATGATAGGCGGCTCACAGGACAACAGCACAGAGTGACTGGCACCCTGAACCAAAAGGGCAACCACAGCATTTTGCAGCGCCATGCAATACCCTCTGGTCTACACCTAGTTGGTCAGGGGTTCATCCTACAGCAAGATAATGACCCAAAACATACCTCCAGGCTATGTCAGAACTACCTTCGAGGAAAAGAACAGTCTCCAGACTTAAACCCCATCGAGCTGGTTTGGAATGAACTGGACAGAAGGGTGAAAGCAAAGCAACCTACAAGTGCAACACATTTGTGGGAACTTCTGCAACAGTGTTGGGAAGAACTTCCTGAACAATATTTGATGTCCATTGTAGGAAGAATGCCACGAGTGTGTTCGGCGGTTACAGTATATCTGCAAAAGGTGGCTACTTTGATGAGTAAAAAATTTAGATTAAATTTTGTTAAACAAAATGATTCCATGATTTCTTTATCTCCAATTGTTTATTTGTTCTATGCTTTAATTTCAGAGTACATTGAGACATTAACCTGCGTAAATTTCAATAAAAACTGGAAAAATGGAGGTGTTCTAAAACTTTTGACCGGTAGTGTAAGTGTGTCAAAAGAGAGAGCTAAGCCTAGTGAAAACATAGCTAGTAGGGAAAGGGAAAGAACTTCTGTTCCCATGATAAGAATTGTGAGTCCACATGATTGGATATCGAGGGAAAGTGTAAATGAAAAACATTTAATAGTAGAAAGATTAAAATCAGAATTAGATATAGAAATTAATGAAGAGGATGTTGTTGAAATTAGGAATATGCAGGTTGATCTGGCTACTATAACTGACATTTACTTTAACTCACCTAGAATTGCTAATTATGTTTGGTTGAATGTAACACAAATCAAAAGTAATGAAGTCATTATAATGTTCCCAAATAGACAGCAATTCATAAAGCTGGATGAAGGCAAGTGTGATTTAGAGGATAAAAAAATTGAGATAGCTCTATTTGGGATGAAACAGCTATATAGAGAAATGAATGCTAAATTAACAAGGGTAATCTATAGTTTAAGAAACTTTCTGCATATCCAATTGGGATGGAATGAAACTGAAGCAGTGGAACAGATAGGGAGAGAACAGGATACACCAACAGTTCTCAAACTTTGTCATAGCGAGCCTCCCCTAAGCCATGGAAAAATATTGAGCCTCCCCCAAAATAATGAAATATTTTTGGGCCTCCCCGTAGAAAAATAGCCTACTTTTCACAGTACATCAGGAATAAACTGAAACCTCTTTGCATAGCTGGCTCTCATGTTATTAAGCTTATTGTACCCCCCCCCAAACAGGACAACCTACTTGCTCCAATATTTTGCCTCTCGAACCACTGTTACTTTACTGCCATACCTTCATTGGTCAAACTGCTTTTTCTGTTTCTAACTGGAATAACCTTCCTGCTGACCTCTGTCTCTCTCCCTCTCACCCTGCTCTTATGCAACTTCCCAGGGATCATTTCCTGCTCTTATTCCTAGTACCTGTATGGTTAACTCTTGTATTTAGACAGTTCTGCTGCCAGTCTAATTGATCAATTGTTCCTTGCATTGTTAATTTATTCTTAATTTGTTTGCATTTTTATTAATATTGTATTGCTTGAGTGTTTTGCAGTTACATTTTGAATTGTATTCTCTCACTACCCTTCCCTGGGTACATCTGAAATAAGCCATGGCTCAGTGTACAGTACCTTCCCTGGTCACAGACTTGTGACTAAATACATAAATTCACCTACTATTATTCTCTTTCAGTTTGCCTTATCCCTTCACTCAAACTCTATAAAGTTCAACATTGAAATATAATACTTTTTCAAGACTTACTTGAGCCTCCCTTGGAACAGGTTGGGGCCTCATCAGGGAGGCTGGCCTCACCATTTGAGAACCCTTGGGATACACAGATCAATATTGTGGTGAAAAATTCATTAGTGGCAAACTGAATATTGGAAAAAATGTCGGTCCTAGATGTGATGGGACTAAATTTGGTTGAACTAGAGCTAGTGAGTAGAAACTCTGAGGTTGCCTATAAAGAAAATGGTGAAGAAAGTCATATTTCGATTAGAAATAAATTTCAATTACTGGCAGGCTATATTGACTGACAATTAGAAAATTTGGAGGCAAGCGTTAACAGCATACCATCCATTGATGAAATCCCAGACAGAGTAAGCTCCTTATACAGCAGGACATAAATTGTTTCCTGGAATATTGCGGGATTGAGAGAGAGAAGCAAGTTGATGAAGAATTGGTGAAATATATAACAAGTTTCGATGTTGTTTGTTTTCAGGAGACGTGGCATGGCCTTGAAGACTCTATTGAAATTAATGGCTATGAGTGCTTCCATCAGGCAAGCAATGAGGATAGTTTTAGGGGTAGGAAATTGGGTGGAGTAGCGACTTTTTTAGAATTAGTTTTGCACATGTTGAATTTATTAAGAAAATAAAAAACTGTATTCTTGTTTCACTTAAAAATGAAGGTCAGTGTTTCATATTGATAAATGGATACATCCCTCCTGTGAGCTTGCAATTTTAGAAGGATTCAGTGTGGGAGCAGTTAAATGCAGTACTTATTGAAGTTATGTACCTATATCCAGAACGGGATATTTTATTTGTTGGGGATTTTAATGCACGCATTGGTAAATTTGACGGTTTAGGAGATCATTCATTTTTTATCAGTGCAATTAGCCCATATATGTGGAAAAAAGAGAAACAAATGATTTGAAGGTGAATAAGGCTGGTTTACAACTGATCTCGATCTTGAAAGAATGTAATTTATATGTATTAAATGGACGTCTGAAAGGGGACTTAATGGGGGAGTGTACATATATCTCCACTAGTGGATCTTCAGTAATAGATTTGGCATTATGGTCCGGCATATTAGAAGAATGGTAAAAAATGGAAATTATACCACAATCAGAGAGTGATCATTTTCTCATAGTGATGATGCATGTAAAGAAAAGTGGCATAGACAAGCTGAGGTTAACCCAACACTTAGTGATGGAAATTATATCTTACAAAAAAAATTATTTGGCAGCTTGAATTAGATAGCAGTTTAGTTGATCTCTCAATGAGTGCAATTACTAAGGAGAGTCAAGAACACTTCTTAAGTCTCAATAGTGGCCAAATGATAGAAACATTATATCTAATTTTTCAACAAATATTAACTAAATTAGGTAAAAGCACAGTGACAAGGGAAAAATGGAAAGGGGGATGGTTTGATGAAGAGTGTAAAAGAAAAAAAGGCATTAAGGAAAAGCTATAAAGCAGTATATGAAGCAAAAAAATAGAGAATTATTGAAAAGTATAAATAGGAAAAAGAAGGAATATAAGATTCTTGTTAAAGAAAAATGGAAACAATACTATGAAAAGCAATGGGAAGAAATGAGTAAAATAGTGAATAATAGAGATCAGAAAGGGTTTTGGAGACTAGTGGCTAAGGGCACTAGTGTCTATAAAGAAGAATCCGATGCTTATATATCAGAGCAGGTATGGACTGACTACTTTTCACAGATCTTTAGTGATTCTTCCAAAGACTGCAGGACCCAGCTAGAAATAGTTAACAGTAGTGTGGGGAACAATATAGTTATAGACAATTGTGAGTTATGTTGGCTATTAATTCATTAAAGATTCATAAAGCCCCTGGACCAGACAATATACCGGCAGAGGTCTACAAATGTCAAACAGGTTTTTGGTCCAGATTATTAGTAATATTATTTAATAAATGTATACAAGAAAATAATGATACTATCACGTGGAAAGGAGCAGATATAATACCAATTCATAAAAAAGGTAATTTAGCAAATCTAGCTATGTATCGTCCCATTAGTCTATTAGGTATAAATGTAAACATTTTTTCCAAGATCATATTAAAAAGGCTTAATGAAGAAATAGATCCAGAAGCAAATGATTTGATACCTTTTAATGGATCAACATAGATGTAACAACAAGAACAAAGTGCTCTAGCTTTCGGACCAACCAGTCCTTCTTCAGAAGCTCAACACTTTGTTCTTGTTGTTACATCTATGTTGGTCCATTAAAAGGTATCAAATCATTTGCTTCTGGATCTGTTCTTGCAAGGACCAATACGGCAACTATTAAATCTAGATTTCAACATGAAGAAATAGATAAATTGGGTGCTTTATCATTATATCAAGTGGGTTTTCGTTGAAATTATTCGACTCTTGACAATGTGCACATTTTAGATCACTTAATTGAGAAATATGTAGTGGTAAGAGGACAAAGAATTTAAGCAATTTCTGTGGATTACTCTACAGCATTTGATACTATTTCCAGGAAATTATTATGGGAAATGTTGTTAAAGAAAGGAGTAGATGAAGCATTGATAAAAATCACAGCCAATTTGTATCAGGACACCTGGGCTCGGGTCAGAATGGGAAGGGAAGGTCAACTGACTAGTAAATTTGAAGTAAATAAGGGCGTACGTCAAGGTTGTGCCTTGCATCAACCCTTTTTTCTCTTTATATTGATGGACTATTAAATGAACTTGGAACTCTTGAGCCTGACTCGCCAAAAGTAAATGAGCAAAGGTGTGCTGTGATGGCATATGCTGATTTGGTTTTATTTTCTCTAACAAGGAAAGGGCTACAGAATATGCTTAATCGGCTGGAGAGTGACTCAAGAGAACTACAGTTAGAGATTAATTTGGCTAATACCAAAGTGGTAGTATTTGGGCCTAAAGGCTGTAATAGGAGTGGGAACTGGAGAATTGCTGAAGAAAAAGGTAGGAAGAGTTAAAACTTATGTCTACCTTGGAGTAGAATTTAATGAAAATAGAAACTGGAATTCTAAGTTCCAAAAAACTCCTCAAACTAAGAAAAAAACAGTTCTGGCACTATCAAGATTTAATTATAGATGTGGTGGAGCCAGCATCACACCCTTAATTGATGTAATAAAAGTAAAAGTGGAATCCCAGCTTCTATACAGAGCAGAAATATAGGATGTAAAGTACAGAGAAAAACTAGCTGTTCCACTATTTAAAATGTTAAGAAAAATAATGGGAGTAGTGCACTCCTGCCCACCTACATACATATGATCTGAGCTGGGCATCGCAAACATAAATGCACTTTTTGAATGCAAACAATTAGGTTTCTGGTTAAGACTAACAAGGCTTCCATAAAGTTGAATATCCTCTCAGTGTTTAAAGGAAAAACTGAACTGCCATAAAATAGAATATACAAAGAATCTGTGGTATTCAAAAATACATTCAATAATAAATAAATATAAATATACTGCGTCAATACAGTTCACTGAGAGAAATATTCGATCAAGTCCCAAGTATAAGTACTTGTTTTCAAAAATTAAAGTTTTTTGGCAAAAACAAGATTTAAAAGAAATAAAAATTTCCCGGTATTCAAGGTGATTTGCCAAGAATAATGATAAGTTTGGATACAAGAGTTATCTGGATAGTCTTAGTAATCCTAAAACCCGCAAAATATTTATAAAGTATAAGTTTGAACAAGTTGATGGTAATTTATTGAGATTTAGATATAAAAAATCATCAGATGAAAAATGCAGCTGTTCAATGAGAGAATGTAAGGACTTGTTGCATGTTATGTGGCACTGTACTTGGTATTTAAATGAACGTAAGTACTGGTTAGCACCTTTTATGGATGTTAAATACGAGTTGGATTTAGAAACACTGACCTTCATTATCTTACAGACTGAAGACAGTTGGTCTGTACAAAGAGTGGCGAATTATTCCGAGGCAATTAATAAACAAACAAAAAAAAAGAATAGCACAATTATATAGGTCATCGACAAGTGCTGTGGTGATTTTTAACTGTTTTAGGCAAATTGGGTATTAAAGAGTGCAATGAATTATTTGTATTAGATAGATAACAGGGGTGTAGCTAGAATATAAAGCAAGGAAGTATTTAATACATTAGTGGTGCTACTATATAACTTTGATGTGCCCCTCATGCATAACATGTGATATATGTTTGTTTGTATGTAGCATAACCTTGAAGGTTTTTTAAATTTTATTTGTTGATGCCTCTTGAGTCAAACAATAAACTGAACTAGACTTAAAAAAAACCTTGTAGTATCATCCCTTCTACATAACACCAGGATTTAAGATCTCATAATAAACAATTTAAGATCCCGCGATCACATACAAAAAAAGGGGCAATTATTTTATGGTTAGAGTGCCACTAAAATGGAATAAATTACAATAGCTAGTGAATATTACCAGTCTTGAGTTGTTTAAAAAGGAATTGGACAAGTTTACGGGGTACTAGGTACACTGTGATCCACACTAGTGGGAGACAGTCATGATGGGCCTCTGCCGGCTTCTGTCTACAAGACACCAAGTTCCCAAGGACTAAGGCATCCAGAAAGTCTAAGCAGTTGTTTGTTTCTTTCGCCCCAGGTCACAAGAGTGCTTCAGTTTCTAAGTGTTTATCCTAATGGTTAGCAAATTGCATTGTGTTCTGCTAGAACAAGTATGGCAAAGAACTGCCTAGTGCTGGCAAAGCTCATTCCACGACACGTATGGCTACCTCAATCAATGGCTTGTTTCAAGGGGGTCTCGCTGATATTTGTGCTGCTGCCACGTGGAGTACAGTCCACACTTTTACCAAGCATCACAGTCTGGACATTGCTTCCAGAGCCTGTGCAGGATTTGGCGGTGCTGTGCTACAGGGACTCCTGTCTTACGTTTATGGAGTTCTAGCCTCACAGACTGTCTTTTCTTTTTGCACTTGTCACTGCTTGGTAATTGTTCCTACGGTGTAACCTAAAGACTGAGATATCCCCAAAGACGACAGAACAGTTACATAAGAACTTATCATAACAGTAGCTCTTCGAGGGGATCTCATTCATCAGGTCTGATTTCCACTCCCGTCGTCCCCCCCTTTTTTTTTTCAATTCTATTTCTTCTCCCTGCAGTTAGGTCATCCTTCCGAGGAGCTTGCTTGGCTAGGGCCTCTCACTCTCTGCCTGAAACCCCGCTGCCAGTGTCCCTCCCCACCCAAACAGCTCAGCCAGGCCAGGTCCCCCGGCAACCAGGTACCCCCAGGGGAGGGCCCACCTTCCCCTGGTGACCTTACAGACTCCAGGGCCTACCTGGCTGTCGGGTTGGTGCCTGGGGAGATTCCTGGTGCGCTGGGCTGGCCTTGGGATGTGGGCTGTGCCCCTGGAGCCCTCATCATCTCCGCCGATCCACGATGGGGTGTTTCGACTTGTGTCCCGAGACAGCTCCCCCCCTCCCTCCAAGTGCGACCTGCAATGATGACATGGCGCACAGCAACCCTGCCAACGTCTGTCGCACACACCCCATTACATTGTGTCAGCTGCCCTGTAGTACCCCCAATCTCCACTGGGGCTGCCTGGATGCCAGACAACCCATAGCCCCAGGAGAGGAGAGCTGTTTTAGATGCTTTATCCACTCTCTTCCTTACTCACCCCCGGCAACCCGGTTCCTTATCTGAACCCAGGTCACCAGTGTGGCACGAGGTGTGGCGTCCAGTGCCTCAACCCTCAGTGCCATCGGGCCGGAGACATCATCCCCCTTCTTGGGGGCTCCTGTTCAGGACCTGGCTATCTGCTGTATTCCATCATTTCTATCTACAGCCAGGTTCCTCTCTCTCTCTCTCTCAGTTTCCCAGGGCATCAGACTTGTTCCCTTCATCTCTGGAGGGAAAGAACTGAGGAGGGAGTGGGGTCACCCACGTCTGTATAGGGTTGCTGACGTCGGCAGATGTCGATGGCGTGGGCAACCCCAATCGTACTGCCAAAACTCTTCCTTGTGGATTCCCCGTCTTTGATGGCGAAGGTTCCTACGGTGTAACCTGATGACTAAGATCCCCTTGAAGATCTACTGTTATGGTAAGTTCTTACATAACTGTTCTTTTTTCCTACAATGCCTTGTGTCCCATGTGACAGTGATCTGTCCAGGACCACTGATTCAGCAAACACTACAGATAGAAGCCTGATGCTCTAGCCTCCACTAAATAGCTCTAATTCAATATTTTTTTTTCTGTATATGTGTCTGTGTGTCATGGTCTAGCCAGCAGGAGTAAATGTTTTGCTTTTAAAACTTTTCATTTCATCAAAGTATATATGAAAAGCACTCAAATCACCCTAGATCATCAATGCTATCATTAGCAAAGAATATAGCTGTTTTCTTACAAAATAACCCACTCAGTTAGCCCTCAGGTATTTTCTAAACTGTAAATGTAGACATTAGTGCTCACTGGATAAGGAAAGTTACTAAATATCACAGTTCTGCTGTTGTAAAATTGACTCTAAACCAGTGCTTCCTGAATCCATGGTCCTTGATACAGAGGCAGCATGGGTTCATGGGAGACAGATGGTGCCAAACAAATCTGATTGACTTCTTTGACTGGGTCACTAAGGCAGTGGACAGGTGCCAGGCGGTGGATATCCTTTATCTGGACTTCAGCAAGGCCTTTGACTCTGTGACCCACAAGAGGTTGATCAAAATGCTGGCAGATCTCGGGGTTGGGGAGAAAATGTCCAGGTGGGTAGAAAACTGGCTGAGGAACAGGACCCAGAGGGTGGCGGTAGGGGGAAGAGTTATTCAGCACCATAGAGAAGTCACCAGCGGTGTTCTGCTGGGCTTGGTGCAGGGCCAATGTTGTTTAATGTTTTCATCAATGAAATTGGGGAAGACATTAGGGGCAAATATGCCTATTTATGGACGACACCAAACTCTGTGGGAGGGTGGACACAGTGGAAGGGATACAAGACCTGAGAAAACATGAGGTAGTCAGGGATTTGGCAACTTGCTGTCAATGTCAAGAAGTGCAAAGTTATGCACATTGGAGCCAGGAATCCAAGGACTGAGTACTACCGTTGGGGGGGGGGTCTGGGTAGCAGCAACAGAGAAGGATCTGGAAGAGGTGATCGCTAGTAACCTGAAGCACTCCATGCAGTGCAAAAAAGCAGCAAAGGCAAACAAGATACTGGAGTGTATAGCTAGAGGAATCAGCAGTAGGCAGAAGACTATACTGCCCTTGTACAGGTCACTGGTGAGAGCACATCTTGAGTATGGAGTAAAATACTGGTGTCTATACCTTATGAAAGACATCAACCTGCTGGAGATGGTCCAGAAGAGGGCAACTAAGATGACTGTAGGTTAGCAGGGTAGGACATATGAAGAGAGTTTGGGGGCCCTGAGGATGTACTTCCTGGAGGAGAGGAGGGAGAAAAGGCACATGATAGAAACCTTCCAAGTACTTGAAGGGGATAAATAAGGTGGATTGGGAGGGTCTCTTAAAGTGAGTGGCAGCTGAACCCTGAGGGGACACAGTCTTAACGCTGGAAGGAGTGACATTCAGGAGGGAGGGAGGTTAGGAGGCACTTCTCCATGGACAGCATGGTGGCCAGTTGGAATGCACTGCCGGAAAAAGTGGTTTCGATGAAGTCAGTGCACAGCTTCAAGAGAGACTGGGATAGGTATAAGGGGAAATCATGTGACTTGAGGGGCCATATTAGTTATCATGAAATGTATTTTGTTGCTACCTATTGTATACTATTTTGTTACTACTGTGTTTGTATACTTTGATTCCCATGTTCTCTATCCCCGGGTCACACCTCGAAATGAGCCCTGGCTCAATGTGCCTTTCCCAGTCACCAAATGTTTAAATACATAAAAAAAAATCGACAGTAAGGGGCCAAGGCCAGTAGCATAAGCAGAGGACCCTACATCACCTGCAGACTGGAAAGACCGAATGGCCTTCTTCTGCTGGTTTCTTTGTATGTTCATATGAAAAATTCTCACCCCGTCCCGACCACTCCGGTTCCTCCACCACCCCAATCACTTTAGTAGACAGTTCCTTCCCCTGATGGAGTGTGCCGTCTAAATATCACCCAGAATTAGCGTTCTCCTATCTCCTGCGCAACGCTACTGCGTACATAGTCCGCAAAGCCGTGTTTCAACATTGGGGCCTTGTCTCCTAGTGCTCCTGTCAAACCAGATGCAGAAATGGGTCAAAACAAGATGCGCAGCCATGAAAACGAGATGCTGCCCTGGGAAAAATGATGGATTCGTTGTACGTCCAGATTTGGTCTTCTTATCCGTTATGACAGAGGGCTCAGTAAGATAAAGCCCGATTCCTAAAGTTTAGAAACATCTTATTCCATCACTGCAGAAAAGTCATTCACTCTCAGAGTGAGACCTTGACAGCCATAAATATAAAAAATAAATAAATTCAGAAACTACTAGCACGTACTGAAATCAATGTGAACGCAAAGAACTAGAAAACCTTTCGGGTTCTGGGGGAAATAGTTCTCAGCGTTCACCATAATCCTTCCGTACTGAAGTGCACTAGGAACTATTTATTTCACATTTTGAGCGGAGGCAGGTGCTTGCGGGAGCCATTTGTGCGGCGGACTAAATGGCGACTTCCATAGCGAAAAGATGTGAAAGAAAGATCCTGTGCTAAGACAATACTCGGGATTTCTACGATTGGTATCAGTGGTGGCAGGATTATAGAGGATCCGTTGGATGAAAGGAACATGGCCTCAGGCTCGGAGAAGGGTGAGGCCGGGACGGTAATCCGTCTGAACCAGCAAAGGCGGTTGGTGTGCGTTGAGTACCCGGGAATTGTGAACGACGCGGGCAAGATGCTTGCAACCTTAGGTGGCGAGGAGGGAGTCTCAAAAGTAAGTTGTCATTATAGGCTACCAGGTCATACCTCTCAATTGTCCCTGATTTAGCCTCAAAAATTTCCTCTGTCCCTCGTAACATTTGTGTTTTTGTGACAGAATAGTGGGGATTAATAACACAAAAGAATGTCAAACTGTAAAGTTATAGACTTGTTGATCTTCAGAAAATGCATCTTAACACAAATTCCTTTATTCTATCAGCTTTCTGAGTGAAGGTTCCAGTTTCTAAGATATGTCTCTGATTTGGGGTCTTTGTCCCTGATTTTTTTTAAGCGTTGTCCCTGATTCTTGAGGCAAGAGGTTGAGAGGTATGTACCAGGTAACAGTGCTATTGAGAACCGAACTTGTTATTTTATTTGGAAGAGAGGGAACCCAGCTTTGCTTATTAGCTGATTAGAGTTCTTTTCTCAGTGTAACCATTTTTTTTATAATTGAAATAGTTCAAAAAGAAAATATTCTGTGTTTGAACTACAGTATCAACTGCACTTAACAGTTTCTTTTATCTGTAGCAGTGTGGGATCATTTTGACCAGAAAATTGGGAGGCCAGAGCACTACCGAAAATCTGGGTGTCTTAAATGTACTTCTTGCCTTTGTACTGCAGAATTTATCATTGTATTTACTGGATGTCTGCATTACTTAGTACTCCATTGAGAAGTGTGATGTGTAGATATTATGATGCATGCTAAGATTTCAACATAGAATTGATTCTGAAGCACAACTTTTTATTTTGTACCTCTGAATTCTTACAAGTTGGGTCATTGCAAGAAGTTAACTGAGGACTTAGTATTTCAGAGTCCACACTAGCTGAGAAAAAAAAACAGCAGTGACAGACATAACTTTCCAATTGAATAGCATAATTCAGTATCAACAGTACTTTCCTCAGAGTCATTTCAGACATCCTGGCTTCCAATCAATTCTCTGTTCCTTTGTTGGCTATGTATGATTTTTGAAAAATCTAAACCCTTTCCTGACACAGAAGTTAGGATGTATTATGAACTGGGGATCGTAAATGGACAATGCTGATTAGCCGAGACGTTTTTGAAGCCATAATGATATTGAGCTACATCTTCACGGCTTTAAAAAAAACCTCCAGCCACCAGCCTTCTCACCTGCAGCACCACACATCACTCTGCTACGCTACTATTTCAACCTCCTACCAAACTGTAAAAAAGGCACACCTGTCGACAGAACCATGCTCCAAAAACCAAAATAAAAGCCATCCCTTCTACAACCTCCAGTATTGTTATACAGTCTGCTGTACATATTCTTACCTCAGCCAAACTCTTGAGGAATATGGTGTTGCCTGAGTGATGTAAATATTGAGCCTGCACTAGCACCATTTTCACAGCTTCACAGTGCGTAACTTTCTTCTTACAAAAAAAAAAAAAGAAAATCATTGTCACGGTGTTGACAAGCTCTAACTAACTGCCAAAAAAAGAAACTGGAAATCAAACACATCTTCACCCAGTCCCAGATTAAGCAGCACGACTGGGTGAAATGCACGGAGGACATACTTAACAGAAGAGCAGTACTACCAAAGTGAGACAGTGCTAGTTAGAACAGCGCCACCTGCTGCCACAAGCCCTTCAGGAACTATTTGTGAAAACATACTCTTCCAACATCCTAAAAGAAGCAATTTCTCAAGGTTTTTAAAAGTATTTTATTTATTTATTTTTTACTAAAAGAAAAAATAATGTTCAACCCAGTTCGTAATAGCAATAAGTCACTCCAGGGTGTGGTATATCAAATGATACAGTCACTTCTCGGGTCATTAGACGCACTCGGCCTGCGGCCTCGTGCCCAACCACCCGAGGCATGACAATATCCCATGCTATACCATATCCTTAATTATACAATGGCAAGAAAGAATCCTGGACTCTGGTCAGTGTGTGCCTGAGACAGTGATGATATCTCAATATGACATCACTGTATTGATTTGTTGCTTCATGGTTTGCATTGTTTGCTGTTCTGTTAAGAAACAAATATATATTACCACACTAAAAAATCTACTAAAAACATTTTTAAATTATTTTGTTTTACAACAAGCTATTGTATAATAGCAATAATGCCCTCCAGGGTGTGTGTCATGCTGGGATAACATCACGCCTCAGGTATTGGATGCACTCGCTGAGGTGTGACATTATCCCAGCACAACACACACCCTGTTGGGCATTATTGCTTAATTGTCCATCATTTGAGACTCTAGATGAGAAGTTCAGTGTCACAAAATGCAAGGGATTGCATATGTAGAGGCTGCCTGGGGCTCTCTGGGTTCACCTTTTCCAAATCCTCTGAGGAGGCTGGCCTGGATTGCCTAAACTTGTGGTACACTGAGTACTCAGGCCTAACAGTGATGCAGTACCTCCACCTGCTGTAGCAATACAGAGTACCTGAATACTGACACAGAAAAGCTATTACCCCCCACCCCCATGAAATGGGACTGGTCACACAGTCCATCCCCAAAGCAAGTGACACTAATAGCAATAGCAACCCCCAAACCAAGAAATGCAGTTAAACAGATAACTTGTTTAAAAAAGGATGGTGTGGCGAAGATGAGAAGACAGCAGGAAAAATGGGAACAGTGGTGTAGCAATAAATGCCTTCTACAGTAACAATCCCCCCTTCCAGCAGTCAGTCAAACCCCCATGTGGATGCACCTGACTTAAATCTCCCCAAAGGCCATGGGTGAGTGCACTCTTTTTAGTTGCACTGGGTACTTCACTGAGGACACATTTGCTGCTAGTATGGCAGGTGGCGTGGTGGCACGCTTTAACTGTTTCAGGCTAAACAGAGGGTAAAACTCAAACTGTTGCTGAGCAGTTGAACTGTAAATTGCAGAAAAGAGCTCCGTATAGTCCACACAAATGGCTGACTGGATGGCCTCCACAGGTCTTCCGCCTGGACCTATCAAATTGGCAGAATCTTGCCCAGGGCTTCTCAGTTAAGGCACAACTACAGTTTTTTTCCAGTTGATGGGTCCAAAACCCCAGTGGTTATTCATGGTTTTGAAACTTCTTAGATTCCTCTGGTTTCTGTTGAATGATTAGGTGAGACAGCAGTACATGCTTCCTGCTGGAGGGCAGGTTTCCTCAGGTCGTCTGGTGTTCCCTCACCAGTCTCTGTTCTCTCATGGTCTGTCAGGTGCTGCAGCTGAAGGGTGTTCAGGGACCGTGCAGCAGGGAGTGGCATTGATCGGTCGGTTGATAATCGAAGGAGCTCATCCCTCAGAGGCGAAAGTCACTGCTGGGGCAGGAAAAGCCTTTTCTCTTGGCTGTTGCTTCCTTTGCATTTTCCATGACTTCAAGCAGTGTTCTATCAGGAGTATTTGATCCCATGGCTCTTCTCAGGGTGATTCTGTAAACTGTGGTGATATGTATGTCTCGCTTTGGCTCCAACACCTTGTGTAGCCATCTCCATAAAACTATGGGAGTCATCATCGATCCCTCAGGTATGTTGAGGATTCGGAGAAGTACTAATCTCAGTAGATTTTCTGTGTTTTCTAGCCATAGCACAAATAACAAGTTTTCTTTCACCATTGCAGCTCACTTTGCTTGGGCTTTTTTGGCCATTTGTTTGGTGTCCTGTGGCTCATCCGGGACTGCCATTGCTTTACCATCTAACAGAATAGTTTCAGAGGAGAAGTCCTCTAGGTTTCCTTTCAGTGCATGATTGGCCTTGAGGAGTACCACATTTGAAGGGTACGAGTCAGACATGATGTAATGGGACAGCCACCATGTCTGGAGTGCCCTCTACCACTAGTGGTCGAAGTTTCAGCATTTTGTTACCCAAACTTCTTGCATTGGTGCACATTAGTTTCTAACAACCAGTTCTGCCCTCTCCCCTTGTATTCCCCCCCTCCACATTTTGCTGGTTTTGAAAACCCATGTAATGGGGAGAGGCCGGCAGAGCCCCCTGGCTTTCATTCATGTTAATTTACCTAACCAAGCCAACTCCCCCTTCCTGTTTTAAACTAACTGTAATGTACTGAGCCTAGCTTGCTCCCAGCACACTCTTAGCCTCCTTGTTAGGAGGTAGGTCATCCCTTTTAAACAATGTTCACCCACTTCACATCAAGCCCTAGTTCCTGAGAACACAGAATCTCTCTTCCAAGTTCCTGTATCACCCATTTAGCCATGCATTGAACTGGAACACATGAAACTGTTCCCTCTTGTTCTTCAGGTATGGCTGGGGTAGCACTCTCTAGAAGGTTAGTGCCACTGCTCTTCTCTTTGCTACCTTCCTTAGTGCACAAAAGCCTGCCTTTCCCTATTTCATGCATCTGTTGCATAAGTCATTCATGCCTATGTACACTAACAGATCTGGCCTTCGCTCCCCCTTGAGTTCTTCCGCCCTGGCTATGAGTCTGTCTGCTGTTGCCCCTGGGTGACAGCTCACCAACTCTTTTTACTATCAAGTGAAGGACGCACCTCCCTCCCAGTACCCATTACTATAGAGTCCCCTACTACTGGTACCTTTGCTTGCCGTTATGAGGCTGCCCCCCTCCTTGGTATGTACTTGGACAGTGTCTGCCTATTGGGTGTGGCACTTTCTTCCTCCCTTGGCAGGGTCTCCTGGGGTAACTCAGTCTGCAGTGGGGAAAACCAGTTACTCAAGCTCAACCCTGGTTCCATAGGCTTCACCTTCCTCCCCCAACTGCCATTCAGTCTCTGGCTATGGTCTGACTGGGTCTCTGTGGTGGCTCTAACAGTGGCTCCCTACATGAGCCGGCGACTGCATCTCTCATTTGGCATAACTCAGCCCTTGCTGCTCCCAGCTGTGCCCTAATGTCCTGGAACCCAACATAGTAGGTTACGTAGAACTTACATGGGCCGGTGACTGCATCCCTCATTTGGTATAACTGAGCCCTTGCTACTTCCAGCTCTGCCCTCATGGCCTGGAACCCAATGGAGAGTTGGTTACATAGAACTTTGAGGGAACAGGGAACAGTCAAGATTAGCACTGTTGGTCTCTGTACACATTTAATCCCACAAGCCAGTATATTGCTAAATCACTTTTATAGTATGTTTTTTTTCCTTTTCCATTGTATCGACCTAATTCCAGCCCTTCACCCTCTTTTTACTAGTCATGTGACAGATACTATGCCTCAGCTGTGAGTGGGCATTGGCAAGTGGTCCCTCCTTCAAGTCAAGAGAATTCTTGCTTGTGACCCAGTCACGAAGGTGCGAGACATAAGATGTGTACCAGGTCCTGCCCCAACCCAGAGGACCGACTCATCTTCTTGTCAGTTCTTCCTGTAACTGGGAACACAGGATAACCATGGTCACTGCAGGACCTGGCTCCCCATTACTGCAGTGCATGAGCTAGCACCATGGCGCTGAGCTACTGGACTGCTGTTTGCTAACTAACAAAATAATGGATGTTTTGAAGACTTGTCTACGGATAACTGTAATGAGGGTAAACTATTTGAATTCTTTCGGCTAAACTGTCTTGCAGCACCATGTTATGTGCACTGTGGCTTCTAAAGTTTAGCCGTCGATCTCTTCTCAGGTTAAGACAAATGTTCACTTTTTCAAGGTTTTTTCTGCACAGACTCAGCAGATTGTGAATCCTGGAACCGCAGGCTACTGGGAATGAGGGTGATAACCTCAGACTCCTTTTAACATATGAACTGAGCTGGAATTCAAAAACAGGCTTTCAGATGTGAAAAGCATGTGTTCTTACCATTAAATCATCTCATCATGAATAGTTATGTTGTTTGTGGAAATTTGTTGATTGGGGGACAGATTTTTTTTTTTATAGTGATTGAGAAAACCAGATAAAGTCAGAACCTTTTTCAACTAGATCCTGGGAGGCAGCAGTTTACAGTCTATATGTTAATATGTGGCTGGATCAGTTCCTTGACGACTCCACCCACATTGATGCCATTACTTCTAAACTTCTCCCTAAGCTTGGTGACTTCAGCTGTAACAAATAGTGTCCCCCTGCTGCTGCCAGACGTGAGACTGTTCTGAAAATTATTTTCTGTCTCATTGACAACATTGTCTATGGCATATTCCCCAAGTCCTCGCTTAGCCAGGCTGGACCTTCCTTTTTCATGTTTCTTGCCTTTTTGCCCTCCCTCCAGCTCTCACCACTGATTGCTGGCATGACTCTACTGATTTTCCAGTTCTGGTCAAAGACTTTTCTCAGGCTGTCTTTCCTCATTCTGTCCCTCCTCATGCCTGCCCCCTTGTCATTCTAATCCTTACTCATTCCTTACTGCCAGATACTGCCTAGCTGTTTGATAAGCCTGGCTGTCCTAGAGGCTTCCTGTCCACTGGAATTCCCTCTCCACCTCCTGCCCTCTACTTCATGATGGCCCCTAAAGAGACAAGCCTGGTAACTTTTCTTCCATACTTGCAGCTGGTCTTCCCCATTCCCCCTCTTCCATGGCATCTGACTGGACTTGGGCTTCGTTCATACTTGCTTGTTGCCTTAATCCTCCTGGGTACTTTAGCTTACTTAAGTTATTCTAAATTGCTCCATGCCTACCTGACACTTGTGTATCGTGCCCCAGCATCTGCTGTACTGTTGTCTAATATATATTGCTTTTCATATGTGTGTGTAAAAAAAAAAAAAAATAAATAAATAAATAAATAAATAAAAATATTTGTCGAACAACATTGTGCTGTTTTTTTTTTTTTTTTAAATTATTTATTTATTTATTTTCATGTTGCTTTTGGGCCGCTTATCCCTTCAGCCCCAGGTGATGACTTGGCCACATCACCTCCAACTATAGCCCGCACCTTTCAGCTATCTAGTTTGCCCCCCACCCCGGTGGTATTAAAGGGGGGTGGAGTTCCCTCCACGTTTGGAGACCTATTTGAGTGGTGATGGGCTACAGTTGGTTTTGTGGTGCCCTAGTGTACTGGCTGCAGAGGATTTTTCCCCTTTATTTGTCCCTCCCCAAAGACTGCTGCAAGCAAGGGCTCCAGTTTGTGCATCCACACACACCTAAGTGTTGCCACGTGTGGATCTGGTGATCATCCTCATCTCCCTTTCTGCTCCACCTGCACTTCTTGTGTGGTCACCGAGGTGTTGGTGTGAGAACAGAGCTAGGTAGTCTTCCTCCCCAGAGAATGAGGGCCAAAAAAGAAACTGAAGTGCTGAACTTTGATTATATTTATTTATTGAAATCGTTTCACCAGGAGAAGCACACTGAGCAACAACTGCTCGTCTCCTGGTGCGACCGGGGCGGGGGGGTAAAGTGGAGAGATAACACAGTGTGGGCTTGATACAGGGATGCGTAACACTGGGGGGAAGAGGTGCAAGGGCTGGCTAGTGATAGGACTGTTCGAATGAAATGAGGCAGTAAGTGCAGTAGTTGGGGTAGAGTCTCTGATAATGTAGCACACTAGGTGCTTCTGGTCCTGTTGGGGGGGGGGGGATGCTCATGGATGGTGTTAGGTGCAGGAGCAGTTTACCGAGTAGTAGGTAGTGAGGGCTGCAGATAGTGACTGGGCAGAGGAGAGGAGTGGAGAATTTGTGAGGGAAGTACATTCCAGAGTTGAGGGAAGCGATGTGAGAAAGTGGCCTGGCCAACAGTGGTTTTCTGCCTGGGGATTAAAAGGAGTTGGGAGTCGAGGGACCTCAGGGCATGGGTGGATGCGGGGGGCGGGGCAACAGCGAGGAGACCAGGTAGTCCAGGAGGGCCAACAAACAAAACAGCTCAGCAGTGAATGGAGTGTGTGGACTTAAATCACATAATGCTAAAGCAAAAAACTGCACCACTCAGGAGACCTAAATAAAGGCAATATATTTATTATAAAAAATAACACCACTACAACCACAACAGGTGTGTGAGACACAAGGTAACCTCTACCGGTTTCGCTCGATAAGCGTCATCAGGAGGATCATCAAGCCAGCACTTGGAGGTAAATTTGGCCTAATGTATTAAGCGGCAGTTTTTGAGGGAAGGGAATCCTAGGGACTGGTAGAGGTCGCAGTGATGGGTGTGGGGAGGAGTGCCAAGAGCGAACTGACAGAATACGTTAAAGAGCGTGTCTAATTTGGATAAGACAGTCTTGTGGGCAGCACTGTAGACAACATCACAGTAGTCGAAGGAGGAAAATATTATCTTCTGGATGAGATCACGCTGAACAGTAAAGGGGAGGCTATTGGAGTTCCGATATAGGGCCCCGAGCTTGGGGCAAAGTTTTTTCAAGATGTAGTTGGCGTGGACAGAGAAGGTTAGGTGGTTGTCAAGCCAAACCCCAAGGTACTGAGAGGAGGTGACATCCTCCAGCATGGTTCCATCGAGGGTGTGGAAAAGAGGGAGGGAGGGCAGCCTGGCAAGATGTTGGCTTGTGTCGAATGCCATAGTGACTGTTTTTTTTTTTTTTCGCGTTTAGGGAGAACTGGTGAGAGTTGAACCAGTGATGAACTTTGTTGAAGTCAGCCTGGAGGTCAGAGGCAACCATATCAGGTGATGTACCAGAGGAGAATAGGACAGTGTCGTCTGCATACATGTAGATCAGTGAGGGGGAACAGGTTTGAGGCAGGTTATTTTAAGAAAGTGAACAGGATGGGGCTGAGCACTGATCCTTGGGGGACACCAGTGGTCATGGGAAAGGGTGGGGATGTGGTATCTGCAATCCTTACAGATTGGGTGTGGTCTGTAAGGTAGGCGTTGAACCAACTGGTGGCGGCTTTGGAGAGGCCAGAGTCAGAGAGCCATGATAGCAGTAGGGGGTGGGAGACAGTATTGAAAGCTTTAGCCAGGTCGATGAAGATGGCCGAGGTGATTTGACCTCTTTCCATTCCAGATTGGATGGTGTCAGTGAGCCGTATCAGGGAGGAGGCAGTGGAGTGGTCCTTCCTAAAGCCAGATGGGAAGGGTGTGAAGAAATTGAGTCCGAAAGATGGGAGGTAAGCTCGGCAAGCACGAGGTGTTCTTGCAGTTTTGCAAGAGCAGAGAGGAGGGAGATCAGCCTGTAGTTAGAGGTGGAGGTGGGAGCTCCTCCTTTGAGGAGGGGTATAACGATAGTGTGCTTCCAAGTCTGAGGGACAGATGCAGTGGCGTAGGATTGATTTAGGAGGTAGGCGAGCAGGGTAGCTATGGCTGGGGCAGAGAGGAAGAGAAACTTGGGGTCCTACCCATCAGTGGAATTCCCTTTAGAGAGGTTTAGTGATAGTTGGGCATCAAGGGCTTCAGCTGGTGAGATGTCCTCGAAGGAGAAGATACCGGGCACATGAGATTGCTTGGGCCCTGTTTGCGGTGAGAGTGGTACTGGAGTGAGCAGGGAAGAAGGGAGGGTAGAGGCACATGGGGAGAAGTATAAGTTGAACTCAGCAGCGACTGCGCTTGGATCCGAGAGAATGGTGGTGTTTACTTTTAGGAGAGGAGTGGGATTAGCTGCAGGTTGTGAAAAGAGGGAGTGAATGACCTTCCAAAATTTGGAGGGATTATTCAGGTTCGACTGAAGTGAGGAACTGAAGTACTCCACTTTAGCTAGCCGAGTAGCTCTGGTACACTTGTTCTGCAGAAGCAGGTAGTGAGAGAGATCACGAGGTAGGCCTGAGGATTTGTAAACTTGCCATGCTTTATCACAGGCATTATGATAAGCTAGGAGTTCTTGTGTGATCCAAGGCAGGTGGTTGCCTCGTACCCTTGTACGGCGTAGCGGGGCAAGGAGTATCCAAAACATTAAGGAACGTTTTTTGAAGTGCAGGAGGGTGTCATCTATGGTCGGGGAGGGGAACCAGTTTGCTAGGACAAGGTCGCGGAGTAGGGGGCGAGATTGAGCGATTTGAAGGACCGCTGGACTAGGAGCTTGGGGGAGATTTAAGGCAGTGAATTTTGCAGACTAGGTCAGGGCTCTCAGTAGAATTTTTTGATTGGGGGTCCAGGACTGGCCATGGGGGGTCCACAACCGAAAAATGGGAGTCCTCAGAAAATTTCCAGGGGTCCCCATTCAGATACATGGGAGCCAGGCCCCTGCGCCAGCACTGCTTCTACTGTAGTATTCTGCAGAAAGCTCCATTAGTTTCTGTTGGGGCATTTTAATCTACATTATTTTTTGTTTCAGAGGGTATATCCAAACAAATTATGTCCACTACTCAACTAACAAGAGGTTTTTTTTTTACTTGAGCAGTGGTCCTAATTAGTTTTAACTCCCCTTCTGTAACATATCAAAAAAATGTCCTAAAATGACTCCCGGGGCTTGGTGGCTGAGAGTCTCAGGGACTCTGGCGGAAAAAGTCAGAGCATCCTGATGCTCAAAATGTGCGTAAAGGAAGCGGGCGCTCGCATCTCCAAGAGCCCCGTAGGTAAATGATATGGTGGTCACTCGTGGAGTCAGGGAGTAGTCCTGCTTGGATGACTCTGTGAGGATGGGTGGTCAGAGCCCAGTCTATGAGTGAGTGGTTGCCTGATTTGAAGTTCAGGCCCTTCCCCTGAAATTCTGACTAGGTATATATTTCGAAGGAGCCGCTTCTTTCTCTCTCTTTGTTTATTTTGGAATTCTGTTTTTATTTCTGTCTGGACGGGGCATCTCTCAGAGGTGCCCTCTCGACAAGCGCCACTACTCCCTGCCTGAAGCCTCTCTCTTCCTGGGACCCCCCCCCCCCCCAGCAGGACCTTCCAGCCCCCTGGATCACCTGCCGGGGAGGGCCCACCTCACTTACCTGGCGGCCTTTCTGGTATCAGAGGGTTGGTTTGGTGGAGAGCCAGGGGGGCAGGTAGAGAGGTGGCCTGCCACTGGGGATGTGGGAAATGTTCCTGGAGCCCTTGTCGTCTCCCCAATCCAGCTAGGGTTTTTTTTTGAGTGTTTCCAGGGGTGCGGACATGCAATGACATCCGCTCGACATCTGCCGTCGCTTCTCCCCTTCAGAATGGCATTGCAGGTTCCTGGTGCTGCTCCTGGACTCCGCTAGGGGCTGCACAAGAGCGGTGCAAGTCCCAACCCTAGCCTGGGAAGGGAGAGCAGTCCCTCCCCTGCTGACCCCCGATGACCCGAATCCATTCCTGAATCCGGGTCGCCGGCGTGGCATGAGGTGTGGTGTCCGGCACCTCTACCCTTCGCACCACCGTCTTCTCTCTTGAAAGTACACTGTCAATCCCCTTAGGCCTCGGTGTCCCTAATTTAAAAAAAACACACATTATGATTGTTTGCATTTTGTAGAGACTGCTGATGTAGCTGGTAGTTTGATTCTGATTACTTTTTTTCTTTTAAAAAGTGAAAACCAAGACTGCCCACCATGCAAAAACATGTTCATTTACATTCCTTGATCTACTCCCACTGCAGCTTTCCTGAAAGAACATCCCCAACACAGTCTAGCCACTCCTGGTGTGGAGTGAGGAGAGGAGACTATTGCATCCTAAGTCCCTGCACTATTTGGGGGTGCTCTTAATGTTCAGGAAGTTAGAGTAGATAAGGATTTGAAACAAAACAAAATGTTGTATATAATTACACTGTTAGCATGCATTTCAGTTCTAAGAAAAGAAGCAGATAAAAACAACAAGCAACATTAATGAATTTTAGGGAATGTAAGCAATCATTAAAAGTGGGGTTTTACCTAACATACTAGCATGCCAGCGGAATAGGCCTAATGATCTCTTGAGTCTGCTCGATTTTCAGCATCTGCACTGAGGATTGATTTTGGTGTGTCCCCCTCCCCCTTGGGTTATACTGTCCCCAGTCCCAGGTGTTCCACCTGTACTGGGCCTAGTCAGAGTTACTCTCCCCCGTACCTGTCCCATCCCCATTTAAATCCATCCACATTCTCCATCTCTACCAGCTCCCTGGCAGTGCATTCCATGGCTCCACCATCCTTTCAGTGAAATAACATCTCCTCCTCTCCCCTCTGAGCCTGCCCCCTTCCAGCTTACACCTGTGACCTCTCGTTGCCCAACCCTCCTTCCTTTGAAGCACACTGACTGGGCCTACCTTATTGATCCCTTTCATGTACTTAAAGACCTCTATCATGTCCCCCCTGTCCCTTCTCTCCTCCAGGGTGTACATGTCAAGCTCCCTGAGCCTCTCCTCATAGGTCCTCTTCCCCCAGGCCCCAAATCATTTTGGTTGCCTTCCTTTGAACTCTCTCTAGGAGCGTAATGTCCCTTTTTAAATGTGGTCTCCAAAACTGTACATAATACTCGAGGTGTGGCCTAACCAAGCAGTTGTATAATGAAAGGATCACTTCTGCCTTTCTGGAGGTAAACCCCCTGGCGATGCATCCCAGCATCCTATTTGCCCTTGCCGCTGCCCTCCTACAGGTCTCTGAGTTGTTGATTTTGACATCTACCACTACTCCCAGGTCCGTCTCACCCTCCGTGACTTGAATCATGTTTCCTCCCAGGGTATACCCCTGGCCTGGATTTCTGACTCCCAGGTGCAGAACCTTGCACTTCCCCACATTGAATTTTAGTTTCCATTTTTCCGACCACCTTTCCAGAGCCTCCAGGTCCTCCTGCAAGGCCACCCAGCCCTCCTCCTCATCCACCACTACACCCAGCTTTGAATCATCTGCAAAGAGACTCATCTCACTCCTGATTCCCCTCCTGATGTCCGAGACATAGGCATTGAACAGGAGTGGCCCCAGCACTGACCCTTGGGGAACCTCACTAGTAACCCACCTTGGGGATGAGGCTAACCCTCCAACCACCACCTTCTGAGTACGCTCAGAGAGCCAGTTTCCTGTCCATCTTAACAACTGTCTCCCTACCCCCATTTCCTTCAGCTTAGCCAGCAGGCCACTGTGGGGCACTGAATCAAATGCCTTGCTAAAGTCCAGAAAGAGGACGTCCACTGGCCTACCCTGGTCCTGGGCCCTCGTCACCCAGTCATAGAACTCAACAAGGTTTGTCTGGCAGGATCTTCCTGTGACAAAGCCATGCTGCCTATCGTCCAAGTACCCAGTTTGCTCTAGTAACCCCCCTAGCCTTTCCTTTACAATACCCTCCATCACCTTGCCGACAACCGATGTCAGGCTAACGGGCCTGTAATATTTCTGCCTCCCCTCTTGATCCCCCCCTTGTGGATCGGCACAACATGGGCCACCCTCCAGTCTTGGGGCACCCACCCAGTTCTCAGAGTGATGTTGAAAAAGCTCCGCTAGAGGGACTTCCAGGACATCCGCCAGTTCCCTCAGCACCCTGGGATGTATCTTATTTGGCCCAGGTGCTTTCTCTGTCCGAAGGGACCTGAGGGATTCCTTTACTCTCTCTACCCAGGACCCAAGGCAGCATGGTTTCACCAGGGGGAGGTCATGTCAGACTAACCTCATTGAATTTTTTGACTGGGTGACTAGGGAGGTGGATCAGGGGAGGGCAGTGGACATGGCCTATCTGGACTTCAGCAAGGCCTTTGACACTGTGCCACATAGAAGACTATTACACAAACTGGGGAATATGGGTGTGGGCAGGACAGTAGTATGGTGAGTAGGTAACTGGCTGGTGACGGGACACAGAGGGTGGTGGTAAATGGCTGTCACTCCACAGAGGGAAGAGAGACTAGTGGAATGCCACAGGGATCAGTGCTGGGACTGGTTCTAGTCAACATCTTCATCAGTGACATTGCGCAGGGCCTAGAAGGCAGAATTTCCCTGTTTGCTGATGACACAAAGCACTGTAACAGAGTAGACACACCAGAGGGTGTTGACAGAATGAGAAGGGACCTGCAGAAATTTAAAGAATGATCAGGGGTTTGGCAGTTGAAATTCAATGCAAAGAAGTGCAAGATAATGCGTATGGGGCACAAAAACCCTGGCACAATATATCAGTTGGGGGTGAGGATATAGCATGCACCAAGCAGGAAAGGGATCTTGGGGTTATCATCTCTGATGACGTGAAGGTAGGGAAACAGTGTGACAAGGCAGCAGGTAAAGCAAATAGGATGCTGGGATGCATAGGCAAGGGCATCACCAGCAGGAAAAGTGAGATTATAATTCCACTATACAAGGCACTAGTGAGGCCCTACCTGGAGTACAGTGTACAGTTCTGGAAACCTTACCTACGTAAGCATGTAGACAGGGTAGAGAAGGTTCAGAGGAGGGCAACAAAGATGGTGCTTGGATTGCATCACAAGTCCTATGAGGACAGGTTGAAGGAACTGAACATGTACTCCCTGGAGGAAAGGAGGGAGAGAGGGGATATGACAGAGACATACAAGTATCTTACAGGGAGGAACAGGGTGCAGGAATACACTTTTTAAGCGAAAAGATGTTCCAGGACTAGAGGGCATGGGATGAAGTTGGAGGGAGGACGATTCAGAGGAAACGTGAGGAAGAATTTCTTCACAGACCGGGTGGTGGACAAGTGGAACACCCTGCCAGAGGAAGTGGTGGGGGCTGAAACAATCACGGGATTTAAGAATGCATGGGATAGACATAAAGGAATTCTGGAGGTCAGGGGTAAGGGGCAACAGACTTCTAGGGAAACATAAACTGAACTTACAAGCTCAAATGGGCAGACTGGGTGGGCCATAGGCCCTTATCTGCCGACACTGTCTATGTATCTACCGGGATTTCAGCCTCCACGTCTTCCCCCTTTTTACCCTGCACTGCTGGCCCCCCACCTGTTTGTGGTGGCCACTCCCTTTCCACAGACCCGTCAGGGCCCCTGGTCTCTACTGGTCCCACCCCTTCTTCCGGTTTACCCCTGCTCTCCTCGTAAGACATAGCTCCTCCATCCCCCATGGTAAACACTGAGGCAAAGTACTCATTTAGGACTTCTGCCTGTTCCCCCGCCTCCTGTGCTCAACCATCCCCTATCCTTATCTTGCTGATCTTCCCCCTACTTTCCTTTTTTCCCGTATGTGTCTAAAGAACCCCTCGTCCCCCCTCCAGATCCCACTGGCCAAGGACTGCTCTTTTTTTGCCTTAGCTGCTCTCACCACCCTGGTCTCTCTCTTGGCTGTCCGCTCATATTCCTCCTGATCCCTATCACTCTTTGAGCACTTGAAGCACCTATAGGCCACCTTCTTTTCTATCACTACCTCCTGTACCTCCCGGGTCCACCAGCAGGGTTTTCTGGCCTTACCAAACTTACGCCTTTACCTTGCGCAGGATCTGGTAACCTCCTGTATTTCCCTCCTAATGATCTCCCAACTGCTGTCAGCATCCATATCCGGCCTTATCCTGTCCAGACGATCTTTAAGGATCCTTTCCATCTCCCTGAAGTCTGCACTCCTAACGTTGGTTACTACCATCCTTGTTCGGCCCCCCAGGTCCAGGAAGAACCAAACTGTGGCGTGATCACTCCCCGCCAAAGGGTCCCTCACCTCTAGGCCCCTAATCTGATCACTGTCCGCCAGAACCACATCCAGTGTCCGGACCTCCCTAGTTGGCTCACCCACCTGTTGTGTCAGAAACGCATCCTGGAGGACATTCAGCAGCCTCTGCTCTTTGGCCACGGGTGACGTCCTAGTCCCCCAGTCTGTTCCTGGCATGTTGAAGTCCCCCATTACCACTTCCCTTCCCTTTCCCAATCCACAGTGTCCCTCGAGATTTGCCACCAAACT
The DNA here is from genome assembly GCA_016271365.2 of Neoceratodus forsteri. Taxonomy (NCBI): domain Eukaryota; kingdom Metazoa; phylum Chordata; order Ceratodontiformes; family Ceratodontidae; genus Neoceratodus; species Neoceratodus forsteri. The sequence goes on from JADMNL010000022.1 coordinate 526,270,146, forward strand.
TTCTTCCAGGACCTCTGCCAGTGCTGGTGGTCTGTACACCATTCTGACCTTTACTCTCTTACCCCCCTGCATCAGCAAGGTGACCCAAATAGCCTCCACGTTCCCTCTGCCTCCTCCACCTCTCCAATACCCATGCCATTTCTGACTAACAGTGCTACACCTCCACCCCTTCCCTCCCCACTGTCTTTTCTAAACATAGTATAGCCCTCCAGATTTAGGTTCCACTCGTGCCCTTGAGTGGCCTAGGTCTCAGTGACTGCTGCCACATCTACCTCCCCCTCAACTAGCATCGCTGGAGCTCAGGCATTTTATTTCCTAAGCTCCTGGCATTCATCAAGACCACTCTCCACCCCTTTTCCCTCCTTGAGCTCCCATTTCTCAGCTCCTGCACCCTACCTGGTGACCCATTTCCACATCTCCCTAGCCTCTAGAGGAGTGGAGGCCATGTCCCTCATTTATCATACCTGCTGGCACTACCCCTTTTTTGATCCTTCCCCCCCTTCACAAGTTTAAACCCCACCTTTCACTGATGAACCCAGCTAGTTTGAGCTTAAGGATTTCTTTCCCCTCCAAATTATTTATTTATTTATTTATTTAGTTAGTTAGTTAAACATCAGTTTAGAAACCTTTGAGCCAGAGGCTCATTTACAAAGCTACCTCGTCACATAGAGGACATCAGAACAGCAGTACAAGGGACAAAAGAAATTACAGAAACAAGAAAGTTACAATTCAGGGTTACAGTAAGTTTAATTAAGGTGGAGCCTGTCCCTAGCATACAGCCCCTTATCCTCCCAGGTCTTCCCCCAGTCCCCCACCAGGCCATACCCCAATTCCCCACACCACTCCCTAAACCAATGATTTATCTCCCTACTCTTCATCCTGTTTTCCCCACTAGCCCTTGGCAACAGCAGAATTTCTGAAAAGGAGATCTTACAGCCTATGGAAAGACATACCCATGCCAACTCCTGGAACCTTGCCTGAATTTCTAGCTCACTATTACCATTTATGTCGTTTGTCCCCAGTATTGCAAGCAATTTAATGCAAAAAAGGTTGACCGTGCCCCTTTAAATGTTAAGTATTCATCTATTCATAGAAGTAGCCGGTAGATAAGAACTGTGTGCCCATGAAAATCCTCAAGTAGTATCCATGTACTGGGGGTCCTCAAACCTGTCCCTCTCATTGCCAGCATAACTATATACTTATCCCATGCATACTTGAACTACATAATCGTTTCCACCGCCACCACCTCCTCCAGCAAACTATTCCAGTCATTCACCACCCTCTCAGTGAAGAAGGAACTTCCTCACATTACCTCGCGTTATTTATGCATATTCCAAGAGACTATACCCAAATAAAGGAGATCAGCTACAGACAGCAGGATCTTCAAGGGTTGTTGACATTGCTAATGGGATTTTTTTTTTTTTTTTAAGAAGATTGTAATAGTCACGGATGAATATTCTGCCCCTGAATAGCATTGTATTTATTTCGCGCCATTCTGATATCTTCTAGTAGGATTTATTTTCAAAATTGGGATGAATTGATTTTTTGGTTTATATTGAGGCCCCCAAAAAGAAAATCCCAGATTCAGTAAAGACTACTGCAGTTACCAACAATGAAAGAAGGGATTAGCTCTGCCTAATATGGGCCTTTAGTTTTTTTGTTTTTTTTTAGCAATTTACTGTAATTTCTGTTGCCGCACCTCCCAAGGCTCTGCCCCTGCCAGCCCGAGCTTTGATCGTCCCCAGTGCTTACCTGCTCGGTGGTCCTGATCCCAGGCTTGCCTACTATTGGGTGAGGCCATCGGTCAGCCCTGGGACCCGCAGACTTGAAGTTGGTGTTCCGGCAGGCATCCCTGCCCGGGGAACCCCCTGGCTTACTCCCAGGGTGGGGCTATGGGACTGGAACACTCTGGTAGATCATACTTCACTCAGTCACCAGCAAGACCATGGGAAATGAGCGGGCACGGAAAGTGGAGCATCATAGAGGGTGGCGGCATTTTTGCAGCACTATCCCTGGAGCGAAGGAATGTGCAACTAGGGTTCATTTTTGGGTGGGGGATTGAGACTTTTGGCACACAGGTTTTAATTTTGACCCACTTTTGTTGTATCTTGGGGACAACCTGCTCAGTGTTATAGCCGTTTTAAACTGCCGTTTTTATGAGTCTAGGTTCTGTTGAACGATATGACCCATTGTGTTTTTCATTTGACCCTTATTTTTTTATACCCAGTGGAGAGAGAGAGAGCAGCCACCAGCACACTTAATCCTTCTCCCCCAGCTGGCTCTCTGACTCCCGAGTCTGTTCCCAAAACTGGAATGTTGGCGTTGCAAGTAGAGATCCCACTGCTGTGCCTGCGGGCCAGCAATATGGGGCTTTATTATAGAATGGCACAATCTAGAACCTTTTTATATTGGCATACTCCAAGATATAGCCGACATTGGAGGCCTTTTGGAATCTGTCTGGCCCGCTATTGGAAATCTGTTTGCTTCTCCCTTTCAGGTTACCTATAACCCTTGTACATTGGAGACTGTTAGACTTTGGAAAGTCTTTATTACACAGCTGTAATTGCACTACGATTATTTGTTTACTCTCTTCTCTTATTGGACTCCGCTTTCAGGCCTTCTGTTATGGATTTTCTATTCTGTCATTGGGGCAGGCAGGGTCTTCATTAAATCTTTTAATTTCTGTCTGAAAAAACAGTTTTATCATTTGAGGATCTCTGCGGAATTTACATTAGACTACTGACCACCAACAGGACTTTATTCTGCTGGATGGGACTGAATTTTTTTTTTTTTTTTTGATTTGGGAAGATTCTGTCCTGCTTTGGCTGTTCCTCTCCCATGTCATGCATAACTTTCACCAAGCTCTAGAACAGAAATTCATGTTAGTATTCTGCAGTTGCTGTCTTCTTTAGTACAGGTTGTGCTCATTTACTATTTATTTATAATGTATGGTGGGGCGTCGTGTATGGAAATCCATGCACTTAAAAAAAGTCATTCTGCTGCAGTAGTGATGTAGCTATTACAGCAGAACGACTTTTCATTCTGCTGTAGTAGCTACATCACAATACAGGCGTCCCCATTGGTGCTGCTCATAGGTCGGACAGTGTCGGTGGTTGTAGGGTCGCGCGCATCAGCTAGAGAGGGAGAGCGCTGCCATCGATATGTTAAAGGGAACAGGAAATTTCTGCTAATTGACAGCAGTTAATAGTGCTTCCATTTATAGAAATTAAAATTCATACTTTTAAATGATCCATATCTAACTGCAACTGAATACTGATGTGAAAAACTGTGTTTGCAATTGTTTTCTTTTTATGGACAACATTCTGCACAGTTCTCTTTGTGGAACCAGTAATTTGGGGATTTTTACCATGTCATAGTTTGCGTACAGAATGGTCAGCATATGCTGTTTCCTATCAGAACCATGATCAGAGTTCTGTACACAAAATGACATAGTTAACACTCTAGCTCATTAGTTCTAGGAACAGAACTGTAACAGGGTGCCGCCCATAAAAACTAAACAATGCAAAATACAGTTTTTCACATCTCTTTTTATTGAGGTACAGTTACAAATGGATCCCTTAGGAGTATGCATATCATTTTGAAAAAAGCAAACAGTATAAACTGCTGCCAAGTAGAAGTAATTTTCTGTCCCCTGAGTTTTTGTTCCCTCTCTTTTTCTGTTCCCAGGTTGTTAAGCATATCATACACTGTAGAAAAGTGTAGGAACAGTACTATAAGGCTTCTACCTTGAGGATTTACAGTAGCGGTGGGACCTCTTGGAGTCAGCCTTGAGGTCACTGTAAATCATCGCCACGGTAAACCCCTCAGTAGAAGCACAACCTTGTTGTGCACTGTTCCCCATACACTATCCTATATGTTTCTTATATTTGCATCTGTTTGTATCTGTTATACCACTCTGGGTGTGCGCTAACAATCTCCATCATTGCCAGTGGCTACAATAAATTTAATTTGGCTCACTTGTTTATATTCTGCACCACCACTTTACCTAAGGCCTTTGGGCATTAATGTTTACTGCTCTTTTTACCTGATATGTTGACTGATTCAGCCTCCATGTGGCTTAAGCAATTTGGTGCATTTTAACCACAATGGCTAGGATTTTGTAGACGTTTGTATGACGATTTTTAAATTGTACAGTGCTCAGTTTTTTGTGGATGAGCGCTTTGTAAATAAAAATTGATTGATTGAGTTAGATTGAATTACATTAAACAGAGACATTGATGGCAAATAAAGGCGTAGCGGCTCATCTGGTCAGCCCAAGCCTGGAAATTTTTGGGGCTGCGCCACAGTACAGGGAAGAGTACATCTTATTAGTTTAATTGAAGTACTTAGAGTTTTATTAGTAAATTACATTGTTTTGCAACTTATGTTTTATCCCTGCAAGTAACAAAATTGAATCAATATGAAAGTATAAAAAGAGAATGTAAACATTGCGCCACTTAAGCTCTCTCTCTGGCCGATGTTCTGACTAGGTTATTCATTGTGGTGTGGAGATGACTACGTGGATGTTTCCCATTTTAAGATATTTTTAAACGCTATCTCACGTAAGCATGACAAATAGTTTTCATTGGGCTGCTGCCCAAGGACTGCTTGTAATTCGTGATACTGTGCACAAAGAACAGCTTTGCAGATACGGGGATTATTTATTCAGCAACAGTTCGCATGCTGATTTTCCTTAATAAAATATTGAAAGAGAAGTGGAAAGTAATGTTGAATAGAGTTCTAGTGTTTGAAAAGCAAAATATTAAAATAATTTGTTGCAACAGTTCATAATAGTCAGAATTTTTTTTAAGTGTTGGGGTCATTTTCTGATTTTCTTCTTGGGCCCTGAACCCAGCCATTTAATCTTGAAGTGACCCTGACATAGGTCTGTAATATTGCTGGAACATTTCATGTTTCTTTGCCTTTGACCACTAGTCCTGTGGCACTTCTCATCCCCATCTCTGACCTTTTCTTGGACTCACTGGTTATCTACCACTTACCCTGCATCACATTTGGTGGTGCATGGCCTACCATATTGGTCATGTTTGGGCCTGCAAGGGGTACTGGATTAGATCGGGGCTGTACCTGTTTTCTCCCCAGGACACCCACATAGAATGATGCACACAGTGGACTGCATGTTTCCAAGGTGTCTGGTGGCAGTCCCATCGCTGCAGGTGCGCTCACTTGTATGGCCACCATCACATGGCAGTTAGGCAGAGAGACACAGTGTTGCCCCAGCCCACGGGAGGAGCACTGTCCCTAGGACATGTGATCCACCTTCCCCCGACCAACCTGTGATGATCTGCACTAGTTCCTGAGTCTGGTTCACCAGCATTGTGAGCAGTTGCCCTCCTGCTGTACCAATGGGCAGGCTGCCGGAGAATGTTTTTAAAGCTGTGGAAAAAAGCACACCACTCCCACTGAGAATCACTTGTAAAAAAATGACAGCGTCTGCAATCCGTACCTCTCCTTTTTTTAAACGGATGGTGCAAAAACCGGCTTGTGCAAGATATGGGAATTGGAACCTAAGGCATCAAACAGATGCTTTGTAACTTAGCGTTTCACACAAACTTGTATACAGTGCTTAAAATGACCCATGTATTAACTGGTACGTACTTACACTAGTCCGTACTGTACCTTTATTATATTTCCCTTGTTAATAAAAGGATTTTCATATCTTGTTGAGTACATTAATACTTGTGACTTGTACAGATTTATTTTACTCTGTTTTAGATCTATGCAGACCCTTCTAAGAGACTGGAACTGTATTTCCGCCCTAAGGACCCATACTGTCACCCTGTGTGTGCCAACCGTTTCCCTTCCACGAACATGTTGTTAAGGGTCAAGAGGAAGACGAGAAAGAGGAGGTCACAGGCTAAAGGTAACATGGCGGGTACACTGGAGGAAGAACCCCAAGAGGAAGTCAAGTTTGAAATGGAAATTCTTGGATTAGTTGGGGCCACTTTCAGATTTCAAGGTAACCCACCCTGACATCCTAGACAGGTCAGAATTAGCAATGGCCCAAGGCCAGTACTTCTCAGTTTTGTTCAGAAGTTGTACTAGAAGGTGTATGCCCTTGCAGGTCAATAATTGTTTACCCTCTGAAAATTGTTTCAAAGATACACATTGGCGTGACTCACCACAGAGCTATTTTCATTTTATTTTAGATTAAAAAATAGCTTCAAGTTTGAAATGTGTGTATTGTCTTCTGGTGAGGGGCATGATATCCCAGATCTGGTTTATGCAGTAGGAAAGCTAAAGGAATCCTCAATTAACACACACAAAAAAAAAAAGCACATTTTGTTATAATAGTGGTAGGGACAGAGTTGCTTTTAGTAATCATTGTATTTGATTATATAGAGAATGCATATACAGGTGTGTGTTATGAGATTATATTTACCGGTTAGTGCCTATCATCAACTGCTGGCACGACCTCAAAAACTCCGTTATTCACACGTGTGAATAACGGTGTTATGCTAACCACCTTTCTAAAAATAGACTTGAGTGCACTCACCTACTTGTCAAGCAGTCTGTCCTCGCGCTGGCCGATCTCTTGCGCTCCCACAGGGAAACCGCCAGCACAGAGCACAGCCTTCTTGATACTTGGACCTGTCCATGGCGCTAAGCTGTTAACAAAACACAGACTCACTGCTTCAGACAGGGGTTCAGGGAAACTAGATCGGGAGGTGGGAGGCTCTGGCAGAGGAAGGGAATCTTTCTTGCAGGCAGGCACAGGACATCTGGGGGCCTTAAAGGGCCTCTGACGCTGTGCGACAGATCCTCTTGTGTTCTCTCTCTCTCGCTCTCTGATGTGGCTTAAGGGGCACCGCGCCGCCACTGAGGGAATCCAGACCTTTACTTAAACTAAAAGGGCTGCGAAACGGGGACCCGAAGGCCGCTAACAGCCCGCTGCTTTCATGACTGCTGGCTGAATAAACTAGGGGATCGGAGACAGAGCGCAGGCACACAACACAGCTGACAGGACCCCTTACTTCACGTATAAGTTAACTTCACATCCCTTTCGTTTGCTATGTACTCCCTCTCCAGGTTCTCACAAAAAGCCAGTAAATATAAAAAAATAAAACAACATGATGAAGAAGTGAGATTTAATGGGAATTTTATGCATACCCTTGTTGTGTGGTGCCCATATAAACCCCTCGGGCTTCGCATTTGGGGTTTATAGGGCATCACACACATCGGGTATGCGTAAAATCCCATAACCCACACTTCCTCATTCATTATTCTATATTTTTTACACTCTTCTCTGTTTGTGATGACCCATGAACCTCGAGAGCAAAGCTCAAGAGGTTTGTGGTCATCACACACCTTACCAAAGGTGGGGAAAAAGGAAAAAACCCTCATAAACACACACATGTCTATGTATTATATTTATATAATAACTGGTGCAGGGAATTCCAGTCTCCTTGTCCATCATCCTGAGGCATGGGGCGTAAGAGCACTGGCTCCAACCACAAGAATCACAGACAGATTTTGGAGGAGTAGGCAATAAAGTACTCTTTCCCATGTTTTAAGTGAAAAGTTGTATTCAGAGCTAATCGTGTTTTTTTTTTTTTTTTTTTTTTTGTTTACTAACAACAATATAAAGAAACTGAAGTGTAAGCACAACTGAGAGTTGGTGCTTCAATAGTATGAAGAGGGAGGGAGTGTGAAAATGAACATTTACAAAAAAGCTCTCGACAATAAGATATTTTTTAGCAGAATTTAGCAGAAGTATTAAAAAAAATAAATAAATACTTTCCTGAGAGAATGAAAATGGTTGGAAGTTTGCCTGTAAGTACACGCTACTGCTGAGTTGTTAAGTAATGTCAGATTGAAATGCCGTAATAACTTGGTGCTACATCGGAACCGGCCTTTACGGCATGTGATGCAACTCGAAAACGAGTTAGCAGGGGTCATCAGTTGTTATACAACAGTAACATACCCCCATGCCCCACCTTAACGCTTCAAGAAATTGCCCTGCCATTTTCTTTTTTATTCCTCTTTTTTTCAGCAGATGAATGGGCGATGAGGATAGTGATAAAGAGATGGCTTGTCTACCCAACAGGGTTTATTCTGTAAATGTTTCAGGCTAGGTCAGTGGATCAAGAGATGGAGGTAAAGCGGGGATTATGCTGTTGGTACACATGACATGTATGATATCATCTGATTGCCCTTAGCCATAGTGGTTGATACCATACAAGAAGGCTGTTGAATTTGGAATGAGCTCTGACTCCTTGGCCTGTCAAAACTGCATAATCCATCTTTGTGGGCTCACTTCCATTTAAAGCTGAGTGAAGTGTCAGTTAGAGCAAACTGATACAAAATCACACATGCTCCCACAATGCAAAGCATCATGGGCTGCATATGCAAATCACCACAGAATGTTATGCTGGTCCAAACTGAGGATAGTGATAAAGAGATGGCTTGTCTACCCAACAGGGTTTATTCTGTAAATGTTTCAGGCTAGGTCAGTGGATCAAGAGAGCAAACTGATATTGCCAGGTTATAGTTCAGCAGTTAGAATGCCTTCATTACTTATCTTCTTCACTGCATTGTTTTTGATCTCTCTCTCTCTCTCTCTCTCTTCCCCCTCCCCCAACAGGCATGTCTGATTTTCAGTACTTGGCAATGCACGTAGGCCCTGATGGGCAGCAGATCTCTATGTACGATAAGGCTTTGCTGTGGAAACTCGAGAAGGAGGAGTTTTTCAATCGAGATGTGCCTCTCTACATTCCCCCACCTATCTTCTCTCGACTGGACACCCCTGTAGATTACTACTATCGCCCAGATGTCCAACATAGGTCAGTGCTGTTTGTTTGCTCTTTTCTTTGTACAGTTTGTTGTTGTTGGCTCATTTCTTCAAACATGCCCTTCTGCTGGAGAAGCAGTGACTAGAGCAACATTGCCACAGTCTGACAGTCTCGGATTCCACATTGTGTGCCCATATTGAAAGGAACCATACCAACTTTTCCCAGCTTGTTCTTTACATGATTGGTTGGTTGGTTGTGGCTAATGTGGACTGAGATATAGGCCCCTTTACTGTCACAGTCTGTGTCACGTAATGGTACAGCAGCATAAAAAGTATTTAGGCCACAGCAGAAAAAAAGTTGGTCCTCCGGATTTGCCGCCTGTTTACAAAAAATCCTTTATTTTTCACTTTTGACTCCCTTTTATATGAGTATTTACCAGATTTCTATGTTGTAGAAGATTGCTGTGAATTTTAATTTTTTTGTTGTTTTTTACTCCTGGAACAGAAGATGTACATTTGTTTATTATAAGTAACAAATTTAAGCCTGTGAAGGAAACCGATTTGCTCACTGCTTTAGAAAATCTGAGGATCAATTTTTTTTGGGTTGTTAAAAGATTTGCACCAGAAGAGTGTATGAACTGCAAGCAGCTGATTTCCAGATGTGTCCTGGGGAAGAGGGGAAGAGTGTTGAGCAACCTCCCCCCCCCCCCAAAAAAAAAGGAAGCATCAGTAAGGTGTGAAAATGGAAGTACAACCAATGTCAGAACATAAACAGTATATACAAGGAGTGTATAACATACAAAAACTGTAACATGTTAAAAGGCACTGATTGATTCTTTAACTGAGCCTTAAATTTCAAACCGTTAACCTCTTGCATAATAAGAGATGGTAGTTACTTACAGTGTTGATTAGTGGCAGTCTCCTAAGATGCAGCATCTCATTTACCTAAGGATCCCTGGAGACCGGCATGTATTGAGTCACTACAACAAACATTCACCTGATTACATTCCATACAGTGCAAAATGACTGAAAAATAAGGTGAAAAAGTGCAGGAGATGGGATGCAAGTCAGGGTTCCTTTGATTAGCTGATATTTTTTTTTGTTGTTTAATGTAATCATTCTACGTCAGAGAGACTGTGAGGAAACTAGAAGCTTCTTCTGCCCAGCAGTGACTGATTATGCAAAAGCATGGCTTTCAAAAAATCTGTCTGAAGGCAGTCCAGCTTGGAGGCTGTGCATGTGTATATGTGTGTGTGTGTGTGTGTGTGTGTGTGTGTGTGTGTGTGTGTGTTTTGCAGCAATGAGGCACTGTGCTCCCAGGGAAGCACTGCGCAAACATTTAGCATTTGAGCATCTTCTGCTCACCAGTCATGGAGTGGCACTGGCATCACGGCTTTGAGGGCGGTCATTCGTTGTGCAGGAAAAGGCGGTGGGGGCAGCTGCTGTAGCTACCTTTGAATTCCTCAGGAGAGGATAACAAATGGGGAAAATAGCCCAGTTCATTTACATGTGGCTACTGGTGCAGAGCCATAGTCAGACAGTTACTCTGAAACTATCATCAGGGACTGTGCTAGATAGGAAAAAAGTGGAAAAGGTTGCAGGCCATCCAGAGATGACTGACCTTCCACCTGACATTTGGTCCATAGCAGTGCACCCTGTCTGTAGCAATAACAAGTTTTAAAGAGCACCTTTTCTGCCCTTTTTAAATTGCTCCCCGGAACACCGGAATGATCCTTACTTCCATCCAGATTGCAGGCTCGATTTAAGAAAAAAAGGGAAGAGAAAAAAAAAAAGTTTTCAGTAGTTGGTTTTATGGAGGGAAGAGATCATAATTTGGGTGTGTGGAGCCAAGAGACTGGTCCCTTCCACTTCCTTGTTTGGAGTGCCGGGTTTTATGTGATAATGACGAAGCAAAACAAATGCCAACAAGAACAGCGAGTCTAAAATAGTGAGTGCACATCCAGTGACCACCAATAAAGGCGATTGGTGCACATCGCTAAAATACCACTGGGCTAACTTTTTAGCCTAGCTTGATTTGGTCCATTAGAATATCAGAATTAGTATTCTGAAAACTAGCCCCAAGGGGAACGTGGCTAGCAACTGACAGAGAAGGACGATCTAAAAGGAGCTCCTGAGTGCAGACACAGTTTTGTTATTTAAATCTCTTCAGATGTGATAAAATTGAATATTTAAGGGCACTGAGAGATCTCATACTTGGCTACATGGAGGTGTCTTTATGAGACGCAGTCGATATTGGGAAAGCCAGAACAATAGCCATCACAGGACTCGGGAGTTGGGGGTGGGGTGGGAGATTGAAAGCCATGAGGTGGAGGATCAGACGGACACAAATGACTCGGTTCTGGATGCTGGCAAGGAGGCCGAGCTGTGCAGCGACGCCCTACCTCAAGTGATCTGAGATTTGAATAGAAAGATAGGCACTATGAATGCAGGAGTTGTCATGCTGGAAGCAAAATTGGAAATGGTTTTCTCGGAGTCTAAAGCAGCTACAGACTTAGCAGCTACAAATAGAAGAATCATGACGGAGGTTGTCACAAACTGGTTCTCTCTCAGAACTCGACCTGCGTTTGCTAACCAGTTTTCTCAGCCCTTCAGATGCCTGCATGATTACCTGGATGTGCTGGCAGCACTCGGCGCAACCCTCCTTTCGGGTATCTCTCTTGTGTTCAGATTCCACCAGAGCCACTGTCCGCATAGTACAGTACAGTGCTCCTAACCAAATGACCCACCTCTTTTGTCACAGCAAGAACATCTCACCTGAGATATGGTAACCGTACCCTTACTTTTCGAAGATGGAAGCAGTTTTGTCAATTACCCTGGTTAACTGTGCCAGAAATGACTTGGTCACAGAAAGCCTAAAGTGCATAAAAATATTTAACACTCCCAAGACATGTACACATGTTGCAGGATGATACACACTAAGACTATAGGGAATATAGCATAGCTGTAGAGACAAAAAGAAAGATTTTTTGAACAGATAGAAAACAAACAGGATAACCTAACTCACTTTTATCTTACTACTGAGCGAGGTAGGTTGTTACCCCAACCGGAAACTTAGATGAGTTAAGGCAGACTTGAACCCTTGATGTGTTTCACTTGGAGTCTCAATCCTAACTAACTTCTCAAGGCCAAACTCGGACCCTAAAAGCCTTTGGCTGGTCAGCATACCATACCGCATCATTGTGCATGTCGATTTGACATCACAGGTTCGACCATCTCTTTTGTTTTCTGGGGGACCACCCCTCTGGAAAAGTGGTGCAAACCAGATTTATCATTTTCCAGCTTGACTATATTGATTGTAATGTCCATTCTTTGTTCTAACCCCCAGTTCACCCAGCAGGAGATGTCTGGTCCTGTCATTACTAAAAACAGTTCCTTTGATATGAAAGGAGCTCATCTTCCTTTGAAGATTCCCCAGAACAACCACCCGTTACTGAAAAGGGAACATGCTGTAATACAGAACAAAAGACTAGGTGACAGGAAGTTTTGCTGTCCACACCCAACCCCTCTGAGAATGCAGAACTTGTATATTCAAAGTTACACCTCTTTCTCCCTCACTTCTGAATTACCTACAGTGTCTAAGCTGTTTTAATGAAAATTAAAATGAAACAAAAATGAACACAGTGAAAAATATATGAATAGTTGCTGTTGTCTGAAAACAAACTGATGAAACTCTGGCTGAACATTTGGAAAACTGAGCCAGAGCCTCCAATGTATGGCTACTTGGTGTATGGGAAGGCAGCGAGGGCAATGAAGAAGTAAAATCTGCACTCAGGACTAAAGAGTGAATCCAAAGTATTCAATTTAGCTGCAGCAATTAATCTATTGTATGACTGCCTGAGGACACAAAATGCCCCCCCCCCAATGTTTTGACCAAAGTTGATCTTCTTTAGGGGACATGGTCCCTCGTCGATACATTCTGGTATTTAAACAATTGCTTTAAAGTTACATACACTGTTTCAGATAACACCTATTTCCTGTATTAATGATTATACCACAAAATATGCTCATGTTAGAAGGGGGGGGGAAGCAAGACAAATTTAGCTCAAACTGTGTAGGATAAGGGACGGGGAAGATGTTAAACGAGTCTGCTAAGACTGGGAAAAAATCAAGAGAATAGTGGTATTGACAACAGATCTGTAGTGCACCTATACCAGAAGGCATCTGTAAGAGAGAACACAAAACCAGGTTACCTTTCAATATTCACAGTATTTTACATACAGTCTATGTACATAGAAACATCACATATCAATAGTTAAGTTGTTGTTTCAAAAAGGGGAAAAAAGTCCACCTCTTCATTGAGACTCTGTGGCTTGATTGGATTCAGTGAAACCATTAATCTTGACTCTTTTTTGGAGGAGTTTATTCAGTCTGCCTCCTCCCATGTTTATTGGTGGCACGTGCTCTAGACTCGTAATGGAAATGTGGATGGGATCAGAATCATGGGGTCATCTGGAGGTGTGCAACCAGGGCACTACTGTATGTTCACTTTTGTTAACAGTGGCCCTTGTGTGCCCCTGGATGTGCTGCTTTAGTGGGCGTGTGGTACATCCCACATAGTGCTTTTTGTCAAGGACACTAAATTATGTATACCACAAATGTGGTGACAAAAGTAATAAACTGCCTGATATCAACCTTCCTATTTCCACAATGCTGGGAACACAGTTTGCTCTCACCACCATATCTACACACAAACAATTACCACAATGACGAAAACCCTGTGGTCTAGAGGAGAGACAGTTCCTGAAGGGTAATTCCTTCCTAGTGGTTAGAAGTCAATAAATAAGTAACCACAGGTTTGACTCCAACCTCATCCCAGAGTATAGAATCCCGCCCCCCCCTGTAAAATGCGACCAGTATTTGTGCATCAAATTTCCTATCATTCCTGCCAGACTGTTGTATTCAGTAACAAATGTAAGAGGTTGCTGTTCCCATCTATTGTAGCCTCAGGTGTGAATAGGGTATTCCTGTCAATTTTCTATACTCTACCCAGGGATTCTTCCAAGTTGTCTTCATCATAGCTCCTTTGTTTTAATCTCTTCACCATTTCTTGTGCTTGATCTTCAGACACGTCATGACTGAAGTTCCTCCAAACTCATAATCAGTTGCCCAAGAGGAATAGAATCGGTCCTCCCTTTTTTTTTTTTTTTTTCTTTCAGGTGTACATTTTCTGCTTGCAAAACTGAATTAGCAGCGAGGGCGTTCTGTAACTAGAAGATGACGCAGTCTGTCCTGTCAAGGCCTCAAGGAAAACATCCAACATGGTCGTTTTAGTGTTTTGTAACTGTAATACTAGTACTACTTGAATTCAGGTAGTCCATGAATTGCAGTCTCTCATCCTCAGTGCCTCACCAGATACAGACCGTTTCATCAATAGAACGGTACCAGGTTTGGGTAGTTCCCTCTGATTTGTTACAATTTGCATCATATATAAAGCTGTCCTCTGTGTCCCTTGAATAGGTTAGCATATGAGGAGCCTATTGAGAACACAATTGCCGTGCCACACTTGTGTTTGTAGTATCTTTCTGCTGCAGGAAAGGATTGTGGAATATCTTGATTTGTTTTTTATTTGTATACAGGTAAACACTCTGGGATATAATCCCTTTTACAGGTATGACCCGTGGTCAAAAAAATATACACACGTGATAGAAAAAATACACATGATGCAAAAAACAGTTTTTACATTGCATACAAATTCATGAATAGAAATACAAATTCCACGTCATAATTAAAAGAGGTACTTAAAAACAATCGCACTTTGATAAATCTTTTAAGATCTAATTTGAGTGCTTTTGCAAATGAATTGTGGTTTATTATTATTATTCTGATTTGTACAGGAATGTTATTCCATACTGTTGGTGCAGCAAAAGCGAAAGAACACTGACCACTTAATGTGCACTTGAATGGAATTCTCAACAAGGTTTGGTCCCCTGTGGATCTTGTGTGGAACTCTAAATTAGGTATCACAAGTTGCCTTTTTTAGGTTGGGGGTATACCAGTTTATTGAATCCTAAAAATAAATGTTGCCATAACAAGCTTATGGTATTGTTTTACTGGTAACCACCCAAGACTTTCAATTATGTCACAGTGGTGAACAGTATTAGGTGCTAGAAGTGCAAATCTATCTATTTTGTTTAATAGCACAGATTTATGCTTCACAATACTAGTTACTAGTGGGTGCGTTGTCCACCACAATAGAGGCATAATGCAACGTGGGCAGCAAACATTGGTTTCTAGTGGGTTACAAGACCTGAGGCAGCATGGGCTCATGGGGGGTGGGGGGTAGATTTTGTCATGTTAAACGAATCTGATAGCGTTCTTTGATTGGGTGACAAAGGAATTAGATCAGGGTGGAGCAGTGGATGTGGCCTATTTAGATTTCAGCAAGGCTTTCAACACCGTTCCACATAAGAGACTTGTAAGCAAGCTGGGTAGCTTAGGAATGGGTATAAAGGCAGTAAGTTGGATAAGGAATTGGTTGGGGATAGGCAACAGAGGGTAGTGGTAAACAGTGTTCATTCCAGGGAAGGGAGGGTGACCAGTGGGGTGCCTTAGGGATCAGTCTGGGACCAGTCTTCTATAATGTCTTTATAAATGACACTGCAGAGGCGCTGGAAGGGAAGGGCTGCCTCTTTGTGGATGACACCAAAATCTGCAATAGGGTGGACACTCCGGGGTGGGGGAGGATGAGCAGAGACCTGAGAAAACTGTCGGGGGTGGGGGGAGGATGAGCAGAGACCTGAGAAAGCTGTCCAGGGGTGGGGGGAGGGAGGATGAGCAGAGACCTGAGAAAACTGTCCGGGGTGGGGGGGATGAGCAGAGACCTGAGAAAACTAGAGGAGAGAGGTCAAGGCTATGGCAGTTAGCTTACAGTGTGAAAAAGTGCAAAATAATGCACTTGAGGTGGAGTGGTATTGATAAGTACCAAGCAGGAAAGTGACCTGAGGTAATCACATTTGATATCCTAAAGGTGGAGAAGCAGTGTGACAAGGCAGTCAGGAGTGCTAGTGGGATGCTGGTGTGCATATGAATGGATATCACCAGCAGAAAGAGGGAGGTGGTGTTGCTTCCTTATAGATTGCTGCTAAGAGCCCACCTAGAATACTGTGTCCACTTCTGGAGACCACATCTCTGGAAGGATATAGAGTGGAGGCAGTCCTAAGGAGGGCAATTAAAATTATGCCGAGTCTGCATCAAAAGCCCTAGAAGGGTAAGTACTTTATGGGAGTAAGTAAGGTATAGGAGGGAAGTTTTTTTCAGAAAAAAAGCTACTCAAGAACAAGAGGACATGCTATGAAGCTGAAAGGGGTAGATTAATGAGAGATGTGATGAAGTGCTTCACAGAAAGAGTGGTAGATTCCTAGAACAGCTTTCCAGCAGAGGTTGTGGGGAAGAAAACTGGTGGGGTTCAAGAACGCATGGGATAGGCACAAAGGAATCATAGCAGAAAGGAAGGGGGAGGGAGAAGGAATTGTAGATCAAGTAGGGCGTGGGTGATAATGTATATAGGGAAAAGACTGGGTGAGCAAGGTGATCCTTATTTGCTGCTGTCAAATTCTAGGATCTTATCTGGGGACATCTCTTCCAGCAGGTCATAACATATAGGAATGTCCAGCCACAGGCATCATTTCCTCAGGAAGATTTCTCGGCAGTCGACTTGGAACCTCCCCCAGTGGCACCATGTGATATATTTCTGCATGTATAAAAGTGGGAGGTCCCAGAAGCTCCTCAGTTCTTTTCCAACTGCATCCTGCATGCTACACGTTCTTCTCCCGGAGTATAGCTTCCAATCAACGACTAAGAGTTGTAACCGAACCTTAGTGGCGTTACCCAGTTTGTCGCGTTTACACACCGATGTCTTTGGATCCTTTATTTTGTAAGTATTCCTGAGCCACTGAGGACCTCCACGATGCCTGCGTTTGGTGCCTGGGTCCTGAACATGATACCCGTGTCTGTGTCCTCTGTAAGCAGTTCAACAAGGCCACCAAATGCCAAAGGCTTCAGCATCTTCGAGAATTTTTGATGGAGCAAAAAGTTGCCCTCTGGGAGCAGGAACAATACTCGCAGCCCAGGGAGTCTTCTGCTTCCTCCTCTGGGTCCCACAGATCTACAGGCAGTCCCTCATCATCGACACTGAAGGAACTGTTGAAGAAACATACAAGTAAGACCAAACATGTTTCTCCCATTTTCTCCTCATCGATGAAGGGTGTTTCCTCCTCCTCCTCCTCCTGTCAATCATGGGAGCAAGGACTTTTGAAAACAAAAGTTGTTCTAGAGGCCCTTTCTGAGGCATATGCCAAGTCATCCTTGACTCTGTCGATGACCTCTGGTTCTTTCTCCTCCTGCCCGTCAACAGCTCCTCTGTCGACTGTTACCTCGGTGGTATTTACTTTGAGCTTCCCAAGCTGCCTCCTTCGTCACAGGTTTCCACCCACCGTCTGTTGAAGAGGGTGTCGATCCTGTTGACGGTGGTGCTTTCCACTTCCTGCTTCACAGATGGTGTATACTGCTACAGCTTTCCTGTCAACGATCCTTGAGTCTTTTGTACACCCCTCATCAATGGTAGGATGGTTGATTCCTTCACCATCACCTATTTCTTCCATAGTACCGATTCAGTTGATTCACTCCGTCCCGTCGATGACTGCTTCTTCCCATATGGCTATGGTAGATGTCCAGGTGTTGGTTCACTCCATACTGGACCTAACGAAGCAGTCCCATAGACCCCACAGAGGTGAGGTGGTGGTTCCTGTCTCTGACCCCTTGAGGCATTCATCTGTCTCCAGGATGGCTAGTTCCTCTCTAGCTTCCCCGGAAGATACCCAGAGGGACGAGGCCTTGGCAGACCCTTTTCTCCGTGATTGGAACCTTGCTGACTAAGATAAAGAAATGGAGTACTCCGACTCCCCTGAATATTCGGAGTCCTCGGCCTCCTCTGTTCAAGGGGAACCAGCTCTAGAGTTACCTTGTTCTCCTCTGGATGACCTGCTTTTTTGACATTATGCTTCACTTACAAAAGACTTTTGGCTTTCCAGAAACAGAACAAAATGCCTCCCGTAGAAAGTTAGCCAACTACTTGGGACTCCCGGCCTTTCAGTCTTTGGTCATTCCTCCTTAATGGACTCATTTGACGATGCTATTTGGGCAGCTTAGCAACTGCTCTTTTCTATCCCCTCAAACCCTAGGAAGGCCGGTAGGACATATCAGGTCCCTTTGTAGCACCCATATTTTACTTCCTGTCCTCAGGCTGACTTGGTAGTCATTAATGCAGCTCATGACAGGACTGACCTAAACAAGACAAGACGAGACCTAAACACTTGAGTGCCGAGCCTCCTGACAAGGAGTCCAAGAAACTGGGCATAGTGGGGAAAAGGGTCTATTCCTCATTCACTATGACTTATGAATTTTAAATTACATGGGTCATCTCTTGAAATACCTCGAAGAGATCCTGAAGGCTGCTTTAAACCAACCTGCTGGAACTCCTCAGAAAGACACCTCTGCCAAGTTGTTTACGGCTTCTGCAGTATGCTGTCACATGTGAAGAGCCACCTATGATGCAGTGGATTCTTCTGCGAGGGTGTCTATGGCAGGCATTGGCTCAGAGTTTCTGGCTTTGCACCAGATGTTCAAAACATTCCATCCTTAATGCACTGTTTAAGGGTGACACATTTTTTGGACCTCAGACACAGGAGATACTGACCTATTTACAAAATTTGGGTCGTACCCTGCAGTCAATCCACACCATGTATCATGCCCAGGCTAAACCTGCCTACTGGGGTGGATACCGCCGAGGCATTGATAGGCAATGCCCTGTGGCTCAGTGATAGGCCAATGCAAATAAAAGAAAAGCACAGGTTTTCATGTCGGGCCCTGGGCCACCCCAAGGGCGCCTCTATACACCCCTGCTGCTCCCCAGCAGTGTCAGACCTCTGCCTGAGGGCTCCCATTGCATTGGGCGTGGAGGCCCTGCCCACGGCCGTTGGGGGCAGGTTTTCCTCGCACCTTCCAGGATGGCAAGAGATAACCTCGGATTTGTGGCTCCTCCAACTGATTCACTCAGGTCACACATTGTGTCTCCTTGAGGTTTCTCCACATATGCCCCCAAGGGCCTTTCATTACTCCTCCAACCAGGAATCTGTTCTAGAAGACGAGATACAGGCATTGCTAGTTAAACAGGCTATCGAACCCATTCCCCCCCCTTATCAGCGGGTACTGGGCTTCTATTCTCATTTGTTTCTGGTCCCCAAATGGACGGGAGACTTGCGCCCCATTTTGGATCTACGACTCTTAAATATCTATATAGAGTACAGGAAATTCAGAATGGTGTCCCTTCCAAACCTTCTTCTCCTCCTAAACCGAGGAAACTAGCTCTGTTCCCTGGACAGGAAGGATACTTATCTGCATATCCTAATGCATCCGACCCAGAGAAGATTTCTTCAATTCCAATTTCTGGGATTTCACTACCAGCTCAGGGCCCTTTCCTTCGGGTTGTCATTGGTCCCTTGGGTCTTCATGAAGGCATGGGGTCATTATGCCGAAAACAAAAACAGCGCAGCAGTGTACCACGCTGTCAGTACAGTGGATACATTGCTAGCACACGGCAATAAAGGCAAAATACAAAATTGCCGAACAAAGCAAATTCTATTTTTGTGGGGGATCCGCCTTGCACCCCATGTTATGGGGTTGGCGCTTTCCAACTCCCCCATTTATATAATCAACTCGGGGGCAACATGGGGATGGGGAGAAACAAGGGCAGGGGGGAAAAATGAAGTTGCACAACTTGTTAACAAAAATAATCTCCAAGTGGTTGGAGACTGGGATTCGAGACCCAGTCCGTAGGTGTGCCACATCCCTCTGCTGCCGGTGGCTCATCCCCCTGACCCACGGCAGCTGCTCGCTCGACCCCCCCCCCAACCTCACCAGAGGTCATATCCCCTGCATCACTCCTTGCCAGCCAATAGTGACAGGGGTACAAAACCATGCTTGCAACATTTCCTATATACAATGTTTTTACTATGCCATGTATTCCCTTCAAGACTGTGTCTGTTAAGGTTTTGGCTATGCCATTTTCAAATGGCATATTGACCCGGTACCTTCACAAAATGCCTGGCTGTGGTGGCCGGTGCCCTCCACAGGGAAGACCTCTCTGTCTTTCCCTACCTGGACTGCTGGCTTCTGAAAGCTCCATCCAGTCCTCAGCTTGTCACTACCTTGGCCCGTTCACTACAGAAGTTTTCCTCTGTGGGGATTCCAATCAATGTCCCGAAATCTAAGATGGCTCATTTCTAATGTCTCCAATACATTGATGCTGTCCTGAATACCTTGGAAGGCAAAGCATTTCTTCCCAGAGATCGCACAGACAAAATGATCTCTTTGGCATCCCAGCTCGGGGATGTCTTGTCTTGGTTTGGGAGTATCTTCGCCTCCTTGGTGAAATGGTTCCGGCCATCTTCAACAACCCTCATGCTCAGCTTCACATGAGGGCCCTCAAGTGGACTCTAAGGGTACAATGGGACCAAAGGGACAATGACGCTGAGACACTATTAATGTCCTCTCCGGCTGTTTGGGACCTCCAGCGGTGGCTGTCCCTGGACAATCTGTTGTGGAGAATCCCCTTTCAGACCCCTTTCCCTTGTCTTATTCTGACAATGGATGCCTCCCTTACAGGGCTGGGGCACTCATCTACAAGATGTTTGCCCTCAGGGGTCTTGGAAGATGACAGTAGTGTGTCTCCACATCAGTATTTTGGAGATGAGGGTGGTCGTGTATGCTGTGCCGGCTTTTGAGACCCTCCTTCCTCCGGGCTGTCTCCCCAGGCTCAGTCCGACAGCTCCACTGTTGTGCATTATCTGAACAAACAGGGAGGCATGCATTCATATCCCCTTTGCAAGGAATCGATGAGAGTGTGGTATTGGGCAGTCCAAAAAGGCATTCATCTCCTGGCAGTCCACGTCCCAGGTATCCACAATACTCTGGCAGGTGCTCTAAGCAAATCTTCTATCCAAAAAACATGTACTGGATGACATGTTTCTACATTGCTGCTGCCCAGAGTTGGAACTGTTTACCTCTCCACATAACTGCCTTATTACTGCTCTCTCGAGCCAGGTCCCGGAACTTTATGGCGGGATGCATTATCTCATTCCTGGACAGGAAGATATCTTTATGGTTTCCCTTTCTCCTCTCTTGTTTAGAGGGTTCTACTCAAGCTAATCAGGGACGAGGCATCCATGATTCTCATTGCGCGCCTCTAGCCGAGGCAGGTCTGGTTCCCCTTGCTTTTACAGCTTTAGATCCAGGACCCTCTACCCATTTGCCCAGCTCTTCTGTCACAGGCAGGGGGATCCTTACTGCATCCTGACCTTTGCTCCCTGCACCTGCATGCCTGGCTTCTGAAGACGTAGTCCTCTCTAGATTCCAGGTCTCCCCACAAGTCAGAGGTTCTGCGAGCAGCTTGTAAACCTTCTATGAGGGCTTCATATTCTGTGAAGTGGAAACTATTTTACATATTGGCTTCTGCTCACGAGTCGACCCGTACGATTGCCCACCTCAGCGCATTTTGGATTATTTATTATTCCTGTCGGAATGTGGTCTAAAATTCTCTTCTGTGAAAGTCCACCTTTGTTATTTATGCCTTTCATTTTCCTGTGGACAACAAACCATTGTCCCAGCTTACGGTTATGAGGACCTTCTTAAAGAGAATTCTTTATCTTACTCCCCCTATTGGGGACCTGGTCCCACTATGGGATTTTAATTTTGTGCTTGAAAAACTGACGTTAAGTCCTTTTTGAGCCTGTAGCATCGTGTGAGCTGTGCTGTTTATCCTGGAAAACTCTTTTTCTACTTGCCATTACGTCGGGTAGACTTATTTCTGAGTTGCATGCACTAATGTGCAAAGAACCCTACCTGCAATTCCATAAGGATAGTGTCTTGTTGCATACCAACCTGAAATTTCTTCCAAAGGTGGTGTCTGAATTTACTTTGAATCAAGCCAATCATACACTTACCAGTGTATTTTGCTGAGCAGGCAAATCCAGGTGAATCCCTGCTCCATATTCTAGATGTACACAGAACATTAAAGGGAAATATTGGAAAAGGCACAGCCTTACCCAGACACTACAAAAATTCCGGATTAGTGCTTTCAGACAGTAACATTTAAAAAAAAAAAAAAAAAAAAAAAAAAAAATTCCTCTAATTTATTAGTGATTTAAACAGTGGCCTTTAACTTTCACTATCTATTGCTGCCAGCCACCATTTCATGAGCAGCAGAGAGCTTCCTGAGCTCACTTTATGCTAATATGTCCTGCCAACCAATAGCGGAGGTCAAACAGGCATATTCGCATACAGTGAGCTCAGGAAGCTCACTGCTGCTCATGAAATGGCTGCTGCCAGCAACACAAAGTGGAAGTTGTGGGTAGCTGTTCTAAATCATTAAATACAATTGTTACTGTCTGAAAGCACTAATTGAGAGTTTCTGTGGTGTCTGAGAAAAACTGTGTCTTTTCCATCGTTTTCCTTTAAGATATATCTGTCTTGCACCAAACCAGTGCGCAGAGCTGAACAACCTTTTGTGTCTTTCGCCCCTGGAAAAGAGGACGTTCGGTTTCCAAGCAGCACTTGTCTACTTAGTTGGCCAACTGCATTACTTTTTGTTATAAAAAGTACAATAAACCATTCCCCGGAGTGGTCAAACCCCACTCCACTAGGGGTATGGCTGCCTCAGCGGCATGCTTTAGAGGCGTTTCAGCAATTGAAATTTGTGAAGTTGCTACTTGGTCTACCATACATACCTTTAGAAAGCATTACAGTCTGGACATTGTTTCCAAGAAATGTACCAGTTTCGGGCAGGCTGTCTTCCAGGGCCTATTGTCCTAGGTTGATGTTTTCACATCCCCTTCCCCTATGCATCCAAACCGCTGGGGACTGATTTCTATACGTTATGACCTGCTGCAAGAGATGTCCTCGAAGAAGATAGTACAGTTGCGTAAGAACTTACTGTAATAGTAGATCTGTGAGAGAATCTCTTGCAGCAGGTCATGCTGACCCTCCTGCCTTCACCCTCGCTCTCTGCTTCAGAAGAGTTACTTGGCTCCAAATTTCCTTTTTTGAAAATTTGTGCTGCTTTCTTTTTTCTCCTTGGTTTCCCTCTGAGGCCAGACAGATTGAATTCTCATTTCGGTCACTGAGATGGAAAAGAACCGAGGAGCTTATGGGATCTTCCCCTTTTATACATGAAGAAATACATCACGAGGTGCCATTGGGGGAAGTCCCAGGTCGACTGCTGAGAAATCTTCCGGAGGAAATTACGCCTGCGGCTGGGCATTCCTATACGTTATGACTTGCTGCAAGAGATTCTCTTGAAAATGTACTGTTATGGTAAGTTCTTACGCAACTGTACTTTTTATGCTTTTCCCCCATTGAACTTAAAATAGTTCCTATTGAGGATATACCCCAGGGCAAAATGGTTGTGGGCATCCTTGTCCTGTCACCCAACCAGGGCATCTGTAAATAATATTACACAGCTTCTAGGCCATCCCAGTGCTTGATGCTTGCATACAAGCTGACAACATGTATTGTAACCCAGACATGGTCATTATCCTAGACAGAACTATCCAATTTGTTCAGGAGGTCCACTGTGTCCCTGACATGTGGTCCATGGCCCAGAACATACAGCTGTAAAAAGAAGTCGACAAACTTAGATAAACTGTGGGTTATGTTACAGATCCCATGCCCAACACAATGGGTCTGTCTGGGGGTTCTGGAGGGTTCAGGTTACCTATGTGGTTTTAAGGAGTATGTGGACATTGGATGTCACAGGAAAGTCCATATTAAAAAAATGCTGCCTCCTCCCTGTGATCCTGCCACGATTGGCTGCCCCCTCTACCAGATTAAACAGTTGCAACCTGTATTCCAAATTGGGGCCCCATAACAATTTCTCATAATTGTCTTTGTCCAAAATAAATTCATAGACCTTTTCAGTGTAGTCGGCTTCATTCAGAATAACAATGTTACCTCCCTTGTCCATGGGTGTAAATACTATGTTCTTCATTTGTTGTAGTTGTTCCAAAGCTTCTTGCTCGGACAAAGGGAGATTACCAAATTTGTTACAGTGATGATTTTCAAAAAGTTTCTCTGTCTCTGCAAGCATCATCTTGTCAGTCACATCACCAGCTGCATTGTTTACCTGCGGATTAATTACAGACCTGGGTTTAAGCTTTCCCCTCCAGTTTCTGGTTATTGTGCGTAAGATGGATTTGCTTTAAATTCCTAATAGGAGGCATTTACTTCCCCTTCATCAAGGTCTACCAAAACAATTATGTCCACCTTTCAGGGGCCAGAGTTCCTTCATTTTCCATCTGTGGATCAAATGGGGTAATGGGTTTTGCATTCGTAAGCATTTTCTTGAGGCATAAATTAAGCGGGTTCACATCACAGTTTGTGAATCAAAACCCGGCAAATGCGAGTCAATTTCAGCTTTGATTAGCAGTACGTGCTAATCGATTTCTCCAGGACTGCAGGGCTTGGAATGCGGGAATGGCACTATTTTTATCCCCCTCCCCCACATTCTGGATCCCCCACTGCTAATCAGCTTTGACCAATTGCTAATAAGTTGTCATTTTGATTAGCAGAGGTTGCTAATCAAGTCTCTGACTACACTAATTTATGCCTTGGTGCTGCATGTCTTCCCACTCATAAGAATGAGTTGCATCTGTGGTTGTTGTAATAGAGCAGTCGATACAGCTCCATTAAATGGATGTATCTCCTCCAATGAATATCCCATGTTGCCATGTTGTTGTCCCTTTTCAATAGCAAAATATTACTTTAATTTCAATTTCCTTACGAATTTATGAATGTCCAACTTGATGCTGAAGTTACCTGTAGCTGGGCTTAGAATATATGATGGCCTTCATGAGAACACTCTGATTTGAGGTTCTGGTAGTGCAGTAGTTGACAAGTTAATTGCTGTTTTCTGTTGCCCCTCGGGGTTCTCTGGGTGCCTATAATTGCCCCAGCCTCTTCTGGCATGCCTGACCCCTACCCCCTTTGTGTTGGTTGGTTGGTTTTTGTTTGTTTGAGGCTGATGCTGTTAAAAGGGGTTTGGGTGTGGGTCTGTAGTTATAGAATAGAAACTGAAGTGCTTAGTTACAGGATACATGAAATATGAGAGTCTGATTCACTTTGACTAGGGGTATTTGTACTGTTTTGCTTAATTGATTTAGATCTTGTATTTCTTTTAGTTCTTTTGAACCAACCCTTGAATGACTTCTTAACCTTCTCCTATTGGGAGATTTCTCAGCCCGCTTCCACTTAGACGTCTCCCTTTTTGTAGACTCGTGTGTCTTGGTTTAATTTTGAGCATTTTCTTTGTAGCAGCTCCACCTTCTATTCAGCTGTTTTCGCAGGGAATATTTTGTTCAGTTCTCAGACTCCGGGCTCCCTCTTTTACACCAGCAGTGACTCCTGTAAGGATTTTAGTTCTTTAGCACTTAGACCGCCAACAAAATTTGAACATATAGAAGTTCTGGACAGATATCTCAATCTTTGACACAGCAGAGATTACTTTTTAATGGATCCCTTTCATCTTTTCTAATGAGTGCTTGCATCAGAGTATTAGTGCAGATTGTTAGAGCCTGTTTCCATTCAGATTTTTTTTTTGTATAGTCTGTTTCTCTCAAAACCATAAATCATATACATCTGTTCATTTAATACATGGTTAACATAAGTCAATAGTAAATTAACTGGATCATGCTGTAGGCATATCAGTAGATGTAAGTTACATCCATGGATTACTCTGTCTACTTACATACAAAGTACCAAACATAAGGTTTTATTACCTGGAAGCATCCATGAAAATAACAATTTAGCTTTACTGGGAGGGGACCCACACAAATCTGTTGCCCTGAAATCATCAATGGCTCAAACAGTGTATGTTAGACTAAGGCCCTGTCCACACTGCAAAGAAAATCAGTAATGTTTGGAAACCGTTACAGACTGAAAGGCCCTGTCTACACTACTCTTGGAAATCCCCTCTGTAACATTACAGAGGGTCCAAACAGTTACCGTAACGGTTTGCGTTTACACTGGTAATGTTACAGCAAGTGTTTTCGTAACACTTACAGAAACCTGTCGTGAGGTGGTTTCAACAACACTTTCTGCAATGGATTCAGAGCTCTGTTTAACTCTGTCCACATTACACAAGTAAAATCCTGTAATGTTTTCAAAATGTTCTCAGTGGTAGCGTGGATGCACCGTAATATTTTCAGTCTGTACTGGTTTCAGATTTTCATTGCAGTGTAGACAGGACCAAAACGTTACAGTGCATCCACCCTACTACTGATAACATTACAGGATTTTACTTATGTAGTGTAGACAGGCCCAAAATATCAGTCTTCAACAACAGTTTTGAAAACGCTTTCTGTGACGTTATCAGTGTAAACACAAACCATTTTGGTAATGGTTTTGGACCTTCTGTAATGTTGCAGAGGGAGTTTTCTGGTGTAGTGTGGACAGGGCCTTGGACACCATGTCTGATAGGAGTTCCCAATTTCTCCCTGCCTGTTTCCTGTCCATAGCTTCTCAGGGGACAAAAGAGGGATCTTTTCCCATAATATACATTACCTATGGTCTCCACCGAAAATAAAATTGTCCAGTAAAACCCCTGCCTCCTGCTATCAGGGGTTCTGAATAGTAAAACTCATTCATGACTGTGTGCCCTGAGTTCGGGGGGGGGGGTAGATTTTCTCCACTGACAGGTGATCACTTTCTTCGCTGTTAATAAATGAATATCATATCTCTGGGAGAAAATCTAATACCCTCTGGGGGTATGGCTAACAAGACCAACTCCGAGGACAAAATCAGGGATCGATCAACCAATATTTGAGGGGTTTCCGATATTTGAAGCCAATACTGGGTTAATGCTGGACAGGACCAGAATATGTGTATATGATTGACCTGTAATTTGCCACATCCTCTCCAGCAGTGGCCGTACTGCGATGAAAGGTATCTTTCCATTCACTTTTCAAAATATCATGAGCGAAGGCAGTGACCAGATAGCTTTTATGCAGGACCCTATCAAAACAACTTTTAGAGTTGGACATTCTGTAACTTGGCTATAAAAGCTACAGGATCACCAGCCAGAAGAACCGAAGTCGCAGAGCAAGTCAGAACAATCCTTCTAACTTGGGATTCCCACATAAAAAACACAGTTCTCTTGGCAGCAAAGAATAAAAGGCAAGTGGCTGTACATAGTATCCCAGTATATTTTCCCCAGACCGTTATAATGTGACCAGAGGTTTTGAGGTGGTGCGGTCTGGACTCTGTGCTCTCGTCATCATCCATGTGCTGCAGTTTCCTGCCTGACTACGAATATAATATGGGGACAGAACATGCATCTACACTGACCCCTCTGAGGCTGGCAAAATACTTGATTTAATCAAACAAGACTTTTCCAGAGAGCAAGGAGAGTCGGCCTCAGAGGGAGAGGACTAATACTGGACTTTTGTGGATACTGTCTGTTCACAGACAGCCCATTTGCGGGTTTCCCAAGCTGCTGTGGCCCCAGCACTCTCCGAGCCGGCCGCAGCTAACAGACAGCCCGACTGATCCCCGGACAGATTCAGACAACCCATCTGCGGGCTTCCAAGCTGCTGCTGCGGTCCTGGCACTCTCCGTGCCAGCCGCAGCTAACAGACCGCCTGACTGAACCCCGGTCAAATTTAGACAGCCTATCTGCGGGCATCTCAAGCTGCTGCTGTGGCCTCGGCGCTCTCCGAGCTGGCCACAGCTAACAGACCGCCTGACTGACCCCCGGACAGATTCAGACAGTCCATCTGCGGGCTTCCCAAGATGCTACTGCAGCTCCGGCACTCTTTGAGCTGGCTGCGGCTAACGGACCTCCCGACTGACCCCCAGACAGTTTCAGACAGCCCATTTGTGGGCTTCCCAAGCTGCTGCTGCGGTCCCAGCGCTCTCTAAGCTGGCCGCAGCCAACAGACCACCCGACTGACCCCTGGACAGATTCAGGTACGCATCGGACCTCCGAAATTCGTGGTTTTGAATGCTGCTGTTTTAACTGGACGCCCAGTGGAGGAGCCAGGCACTGATTGGCAGTTTCTGCTACTTGGCTGAATTTCCAACTCCTGGCGCTTCCTGATCTTTGGGAAATCTCTTTCTGTGCTGTGTTCTGGACTGAATTTTTGTAAATGTAATTACTTATGTTATGCATCAATTGCTCTTACTTTACCTGCCAGTTTAGCTAGTCTATTACAAGCCTCTAGTCTAGCCTCTTGGTGTTGCTTGCTGCTGTGAGACTAGTGCTGGACAAACTATATTGTTTAGTAGTTGATGTTTGACTGCTTAGACCTAGCTACTGAGTAAGATTGCTGCGTTTTTCCATTTCTGCCTCTACTGCCAAACCCTGTCTCCAGTCCTACACTGGTCACTCTGCTAATTATTAATTTATCCTCCCCACATGCAATACTGTCTCTCTAAACAGCTTAATTTCTTCTCTGCCTTACCTACAAACCCTCCTCTTACACCCCTTCCGGCTGCAGTTGTCCTCCTCAGACGTCCCGGCACCAAAGCACAGAACCCCCCCCTCCCTGTTAACACCTCTTCTATCTCTAAATAATTGGCCTGCATTTGCCACCTCTTTATCACGTGCTTTTGTCTTTTCCCATTGTCTGCCCCCCACTGAGCTTGCTATTGTACTCTGCCTGTATTTAGTCCTCTGTCTTTCCCCTCTTGTTCCACAGGCAGCCCATCTGCGGGCTTCCTAAGCTGCTGCTGCGACCCCGGCACTCTTCAAGCTGGCCGCAGCTAACGGACCGCCCGACTGACCCCCGGACAGATTCAGGTACGCACCAGACTGCCGAAACTCGTGGTTTTGAATGCTGCTGTTTTGACTGGATGCCCAGTGGAGGAGCCAGGCACTGATTGGCAGTTTCTGCTCCTCTGCTGAATTTCCAGCTCCTGGCACTTCCTGATCTCAGGGAAATCTCTTTCTGTGCTGTGTTCTGACTGAATTTTTTCGCCATCCCCCCACCTCCTCACAGTATTGATAGACCTTGCTCTGCCCCTTTCCTCAGCCTAGCAACTGATTGGTCAATCCACTGCTGCACATTCTTATGGCTGTTGGCCTTCCTGTCTTCAGTACTTGACTTGACCCACTCTTACCGCGCCTTTTTAAAGCAATTTCACCCACAGGGTTGAACATTTGCTCTCAAGTTTTTCTCCAGCTAGAAGTATGTGACATTATTTGCTACATCTTGTGTGGTGTTTCTTTTCAGAGCCCTGCTACTCGCCTCGGTCCATAAATCCTTCCATGATAGCTATGGCTGGGAGAATACTGCCTCTGCTGACACCGAGCCTTGCTCACTTTTTACTGGCTCTTCTCACTGCTAGACCTCGCTCTCCTGGTAGTGCTAAACTGACCTCCACACTATCTGACTTTACCTACTCGAGTCACAGATCAAGCAGCATGATGTGACTCCTCTATTACTCACTAGGCATCTCTTATATTTGGCTGCTGATTATACTGCTAAACACCTCTGGCAGAACATGCTACTGGTACCACCTCTTTTCCCATGGAAACTATGGTATCTTGTGCTCCTAGCCTTGTTATTATCTGGAAATGTCGAAACAAACCCTGGCCCTCAGTTATCCACTGCCTCTCCGAATATGGACTGGTTAAATTTGAAAGGCCTTGGTATAGCACATTTAAACATTAGAAGCCTTCTCTGTAACTTTACTGAACTTGAGGGATGGATGTCCATATATGAACCTGACATTCTCTGTCTGACTGAAACTTGGCTAAATCCCTGTACTCCTGACTCTTCCTAACTATTCCCTATTTCCACGAGACAGACTATCTGGAAAGAGGGAAGGTGGAGTTTGCGCTGTATTTCAAAAACCACCTGAATATGTCCCTAATGCAATGTTCGGTTGCCTCTAACTGCGAGCTTTTACATACCCTACTTCTACTTTGAACCAAACAAATTCACTTAACATGTGCCTACAATCCTTCTAAAGCAGGTCAGCTAGGATGCTCCAAACTACTTGAGTACTGTACCTCTGCAGCTGGCAAAAATGAATTTATTATTCTTGGCGACCTAAACCTAAATTGGCTGGGGAAAAATAAAAACGCACTGGTATCTCTAGTACATGGATTTAACATGCACCAGATAATTGAAGATCCCACCAGGCTGACCCAGTCACCTGCTGCTGGAACACTTATAGACTGGATACTCACAAATTGACCTGATAGAATTACCACCTCAGGTGTGCTTCCCGATTCTATAAGTGACCATTCCCCTGTGTTTTGCATATGGGGAACATCAGTGATTCCAGCCCCCTTGCCATGCTACATCATCTTCTGGGATTTTTTCACACTTGATCAAGCAAGCTTTCTGTATGATATCTCTCTCCTGTAAACTGGATCTCTATTATCCAGTCCCAATATATGAATCTGCTCTCAGTCTCTTTCTTTCTATATTCTTATCCCTCCAGGACATACATACACCTAAACTGTATTGACGCATTGGGGCCAAACAGACTAGGTGGCTGCACAAGGAACTTCCCTTCCTGGGCTCAACCCAGTCTCGACACACGAATGATATGGTCCTCAGTGGTATGCACTGTAATGACCCCACCACCATTACAAATTCTTTCAACAAATACTTTACTGATCTCGCCAAATACACTGCCTCTTTCACAGCAAATCGCATCCGGATGCCCGTTACTCACACAAATGTGCCCATACATCCGCCCTTCTATTTGAAGGCTATTCCAAATGCTGATGTTCTGAAACTACTGAACACAATCTCTGATAGTACTAGTGTAGGCTTCGACTACCTAGAGCCTAAACTCCTGAAGCTGGCTGCTCCTTTTATTGCAGCTCCATTGGCTAAAATCTTTACACTGTCTCTCTGCCATGGTCATGTTCCGGACATATGGAAATTGGCAAAAGTCACCCCAGTCTTTAAGAAAGGTGACAAGAAGGACATAGCTAATTATAGGCCCATAGCCATTCTGTCAGTACTAAACAAAATACGCAAGAAATTAGTGACTATACAGGTCACCGAGTTCCTCTCTAAATATACCCTCCTATCACCTGCTCAACGTGGTTTCCACAAGGGACATAGCATTTCTACCGCTCTGATACAATTTACAAATGATGCCCTTACTGCTATGGATCATGGTCTCATGACTGGTGCAGTGTGTTCATTGACCTCTCAAAGGCATTAGATCTTGTAGATCACCCTCTTCTACTTGATTGCCTTAGTTTTACTGGTTTCTCAGAGCAAGCCACAAACTGGTTCCAGAGCTACTTAAGCAGTAGAAGACAACAGGTAAAATTTAACTCTGCAGTGTCAGACTCTGTGCCTATCAATGTTGGTGTTCCTCAAGGCTCCATCTTGGGGCCTCTTCTCTTCTCCATTTTTATAAATGACCTATCTTCTAACACCCCTTGGTGCTCAACAATCTTGTATGCAGATGATCTGGTGTTCTACACCTCCTCTGCAAACATAGAAGATATAAATAGTTGACTAACATCTGCATTTCACATAATGCAAGAATGGATCCACAACAAAAGGCTTGTCCTAAATATAAGTAAAACTCAGGGCATGCTCTTCGGATCTGCAACCAAACTTAGAACAAACCGAGCCTTTTCAACATCTCCTGTGCAAATGGCTCCCCCCTTATGAAAGTAACCTCATTCAAGTATTTAGGTATCCTGCTTGACGAAAATCTTAAATCTGAGCAACACATCATTGACACCTGCAAATCAGTAAACTCCAAACTCGGAATAGCTTACAGGACTAGTTGGATGCTTACCCCCTCAGCTAGACTGGCTATTTCTAGGGGTATCCTACTTCCATCCCTTGCGTATGGTGCTGTCACCTACATAAATGCTTCAAAAACCACCCTAAGTAAGTGGGATACAATGTACAATAGTATCTGTCGTTATGCCTCTGCATCCCCATATTTGAAGCACCATTACTTGCTATATGCATACCTTAGATGGCCTTCTCCATCTGCCAATCAACTCCTTGCCCTTGGTACTCTGCTGGACATCATCATCAGAACTAATCTACCTACCTCTCTTGCAGGCATGCTGGTGCCTCTGTCCCCCACCTATAGCCTCCGCTCTACTGGACTCTCTGTACTATACACTCCTAGGTGCAGAACCCTAAATGTAACCTCAGCTTTCTCCTGCCTGGCTGCAAAATATTGGAATTCCCTACCTCTTGATGTTCGCTCTGCACCTAGTCATATTGCTTTTAAAAAGATGCATCACTTTCTCCTCATCAAACATGCCCTATGTTCCTGTTTTAAACCCCCATGGGGTGCTTGACACTGCCTTCCTCAGCTCTCAAAATGTTCAGTTTTGCTCTGACCCCTTGTTACTGTTATATGTAGCACTTACCATGGAATATGTGTTAAACCTCTACTGCACTATGATTGTATGCTTATTATGTTTTGTACTATTGTGCATTTTCCTGCCATCTTCTCTGTCTTAGTAGCAATACTGTTTACATCACAGAACATCATGTAGAGTTTTCCTTGTATGGTTAATTTCCTCTGAGCTATGCCTGTTACTTGTTTTGTCTGCCAATTTTGTATTGTCACCTCCCGGGTCATGTCTGAAAATAGTCATATTTTATGGCTATGACACCTTAACTGGTAAACAAAAACTAAATAAAATTATGTCTTGAAGTAGTTAATGAGGCATATATATGCTTGATACATAATGCTTACTTGAAGAGAGAGAGAGAGATAATTTGATAGTGCGGACAGCATAGCTACAGGTAATCTGGGTGGTAAAGTGCTCTGTTCTCTCTCTCTCTCCTTTTTCTGAATTTGGTATAATGCTGCAGGAGAATCATTGCAGTTGGTGGGAATCTGGAGGCAGCAATATGGCTTCCATTACGGGGCTTCTGCATGGAAACCCTGTATACTTAGCAGCCCGTTTTGCCTGCGTGAAGCTACATGAATATTTGGTTTTGCACCCGCACCTTCCTAGGTCAGATAACCTCAAACTTCTCCTGTTGACTGAATAAGTAGTGGGAAGCAGCTCACATAACAGTAGTTGCCTGAAATACCAAATAAGTTAATGTTATATTGTCTTCCTACCTGGAGATGGTCGTGGTAGGTGTATTGTAAATAAAACACTCAGCACCCTATTTGCTGAGTTCATCTCTGTTAGCTTTGAAGAATTAAAGCATGTATTTTTTTTACATAAGTTATGATAGTAGATGTTAGTCATTGGGGGCAGCTCCTATTGGAGGTTCCAGCAGTATATACTTATTAAAGGAAAACTACCTTGAATCAGTAAGCCTGTGTTTTCTGTCAAGGCCATGTTTCTAATACTGGTTCTCATTTTGTTTTTGTTCATGTTTGCTGGCCTTTTGTTAAATTCAGTAGGGGGTTCTGCTTCACACTGTGGTGGGCAGTGTCATTTTAGAACTGTACGATATCCTTGTTTTCACAGTGCGTTCACGTTCAACAGTAGAACTCTGTGGTTCAAGGGGGACCTAAACTGTATCATACGTTCTAAAATGGCACTTACTACCAGTGTGTAAATCGGGAACAACCACTGAGTTACTAAAAGGCCATGAAAGACATAACAATAATAGAGTGCGATCAATTACATAAAAACTGCTTCTTCTGGGAAAATTACTTACTAGTTCAGTACAGTTCTCCTTTAATATCATCTTTTCAGGTTTTCATGGACTTGAAGTCACTAGGTGACATAATTACGTTACACAGTTTAGTGCACTGTGCCATTAATTTGTGGAATACCATTAAGTTAACCGGACCAAGGTAATGCTGCACATGGCCTATGTAGAGAATATGCAGGAATTGTTAAATATTATGTTTGTTGCCCTCTAAATAAACTGTCAATGGCTGAAGAATGTGTAATCCTACCGTGTGATGGTGTACTCTATCATATTACTACTCTCAGAACAAATGTCACTTTTCATGTATTTTTTTTTTTATACCCACTAGTCGAGGCCCTGGAATGCTAGTGTTCTGTGGTTGTGGAATTTGCTGCAGTGTGTGTGTGTGTGTGTGTGTGTGTGTGTGTGTGTGTGTGTGTGTGTGTGTGTGTGTGTATATATATATATATATATATATATATATATATATATATATATATATATATATATATATATATATATATATATATATATATATATATATGTATATATATATATATATGTATGTATATATATATATATATGTATGTATATGTATATATCCGAGAATTCATTGTTTCTGGTGAATTTTCATAGAAATATACTGTTTTTCCATAGTGTCAGGCTTTCTTTCCCACCTCGTTTATCCTGAAGCCCCTCCTCTATGCTCAGCATATGATGTCATCGATGACATCACATCATATTTAGCCAATGACAGGACTGCATTCTGTCAGAGAAATGAATAAATCATGCCGCAGAAATCAGAAAATGCTGCCGCAGAAGTCAAGGAGCCCTGCCGCAGAAATCAGAAAATTCTGCCGCAGAACACCAGGGGCCCTGCTAATAGTTTAATAAAATTAAAAAGCAAAAAAAAACAACTATCCCCATTGAAGTCAATGGAGCATGCCCCAGCAATCTCTGAATGATTGTGTCACAATTAATGTGCTAGTTCAGGGGCGGTGCTCTGAATAGGGAAGTGGAAGCGATCGAGCTCTTGGATCCACGGAACCAAAATACAATCCCTTTACTCCCTAAATCAGGCTACTGAATTTTTTTTTTTTTTTTTTTTTTTTAATCCAGCCTGCAATGGAGAGGGAGTTGTGGGTGGCGGCGGGGGTAAGCATCACACTGGGATGCTGAGGTGCGTACAAGAAAAGGTGCTCTTTAAGGTTCTGTACTAGAGAGATGTGTACTTTGACTTAGATTTTGACCTAGTAGTTTCTCATTTCCAGTCACTTTTTTGTATTTTTACCCCAGTGGGTCTAGTTTGTCCTATGTTTTAAACCCCCTGGCGCTGTCACTGCATATTATTTGTTTTTGCATCCATTGTTTCTCCTCTTTCTCCCACGGCGACCCCCTTCCGACAACCTCCCCAGCCATCATCACCCAGCTCCTCCAGGGATTACCTTCTTGCCACTGCCATCCTGTGCCACAGGATTCTGGAAGGAGCCCGGCCACCAGTGTGAGGCCTGTGGGGGGGGGGGGGTCTTCATCCCGCTGCAGCGGGTATTTTTCATTTTCTCCTCTTTATCCTTGAGATCTCGATAGTGTGGATGCACATGCGCCCCATTGCTCGAATGACCCCGATCTTCTTTGAGACAGTCTCTCTTGCAACAGGTCATAACACCTGGGAATCTTCTGCCAGAGGCACTTGTTTCCAGAAGACTTCTTAGCAGTTGTACCTGGGATCGTCCCCTTATGCACCACATGACCAGGTCTGTGCACTAGAAAAGAGAGGGTGGTCCAGATACTTTTCAGTTCTTTTTTCCCCCCCCGCAACCTGCACACATCTCTCTTGAAGATCAGCTCAGCAGTTCCTTCGCCTTTTAAGATTGTATTTTTTTCTACTAACTTTCGTCGTTGCTGACCATCTTGACCTACAGTGACGACGATGAAGATATTCCGAATTTCTGTAAGTATAATTACATCTTCAGCATCGCTGAAGGTGGCCTCTGCCCTCTCGTCGACGACTGCCTCGGCCCTCTCATTTGACGATGGCCTCGGCCTTCTCATCAATGGCAGCTTCTGCCATCATGTTGGTGATGGCTTCAGCCCTCTCATTGCCGAGGGCTTCTGCTCGCTCGATGTTGGCTTTTGCCCTCTCATCGCCGATGGCTTCAGCCCTGTCGTTGACTATGGCCTTGGTGGCGATGACTTAAGCCCTCTCACTGCCATGGGCTATGGACCTCGCAATCAGTGATGGACTGTCGGCAGGTGCTCCTGCCCTCTTGTCGACACTGGCTTCAATAGGCTTCGCCACTCTCATCGGGGAAGGCTTCAGCCCCCTGGTCGCTGTGGGTTTTGACCCTCTGGTTGACGATGGCCTTGGGTCTTTCGTTGCCAATGACATCTCATTGCAGAAGGCTTCACCCTTCTCCTCGATGAGGTCCTGGACCCTCTTGTCCACAAGGGACCCCAGTATAATCTGCGGGTTTAGACCCAGGTGCCCTTGCCTTTGGCCTTACTGTGGGCCTCCTCATCACCTCCTAACAGAGCGTGAGTTATGCTCCTCCTGACCGGCAGGTTCAGCTTTGTGGTTCAGCTATATGGTGTCCTCTGTAATCCACACCTGGACCCTGTTTGGTTGTTAACTGAAACGCAGTCCTCATA
Organism: Neoceratodus forsteri; assembly: GCA_016271365.2. NCBI lineage: Eukaryota > Metazoa > Chordata > Ceratodontiformes > Ceratodontidae > Neoceratodus > Neoceratodus forsteri. Next base: position 526,306,218 of record JADMNL010000022.1, read on the forward strand.
CTGGGTATACGGTTATTTTTTTCACTGCTTCAACATTATTATATCCTCCTTGACAACTGAAGGACTCTTTTTCAAACAGTGCTGGCTTGAATTGGCTTATTATTTGGAGACGTCCTCACAGTGGTCGTCCTACCTCTTGTGGATGCTTCTGCAGCCACTATACTTGCTGCTTTGAACCACTGGCGGCTATGGTTTACATGATCTCTACTGTAAAAATGTGTCTCATGACTTTCTTGGTTGCATGTGTCTGGCCTTTGCTCCTGCCTTACTGCATTTTCTTCTTGTTGCTGCTTTTTGAGGTCTCCTTATGAGACGCATCGCCCCAGGTTACACCGTACTTTGGTGCATTCCATGTCATTTTTTGCATTAGGAGAACTTTTTTACGAAAGTCCTATTTCAGAACCCCGCTGATACCCTTCGGGGGCCTCCCTAATATGGATTCACTACCTCCATTAGCCTTCCCCGCCTTTGATTCCAAGGTCAACAGATGCTGTTCCACCAGTTCCTTGCCTGGGACTATCCACAGCCTGAAAGCCCCCTCAAATCCATGGTTACAGTCTCTGTCCTGATGTCCGAGATCCGGGCTTTTTCCTACCTGAAAATGCCTGTTTTGCCCGTGCAGCACCCTCCTCTATGGTCAGGGTATGTTTTCTCTTTCCTTCGGACAATGATCATTGAAGACCTTCTGTATTATGAAAGGCGGTGCAACCCCCATTCAGGCTAGATTGTGACACCGGAGTCTTCCTATAATACCAGGCCATGATCTCTGCAATTCTTCGCAAAGTGGGCCTTTGTGGTTTTTTTTCCCCATTATATACCCTGATGTTTTGCTTTTCGGAAACATCATCTGACATCCTGCTTGCACCTGTCAGTACTCCGTATGGTTCAAGTCTCTGGGTCTGAAAGTACACCTTTATGGCGTACATTCAGTTGGAAATGCTTTCCTTCCTGTATCTCAGTGGACGCGCCTGAGCTAACTGGCTTCCCATTATCTGCTGCACCAGAGGTGTCTCAGCCAGGCTTCACCTGCTGACTTTTTGGGGATACTTGGCTGAGGCCATCCTAATCGATTACATATCCCCAATAATACCTGAGACTTTGTTTAAGGGCACTCTGCAATGATTGAGCCTGCTGAGATGTACCTGCAAACAGATGACAGCGTCTTACCGCCCGCTATCACATTGCTCCGTTTGTGAAGGTGCGTGACCACTCTTACGAAGAATACCTCAAATCCAGAGGATGTGGATATTCCTTTCAAAGGTCTACAAACCCGCCATAGTGTTTAGATCTGCACGTCTTTGTCTTGAAAGAGCCATTTTCTATGCTGTCCATACTTTTGAGCACCTCCTAAGGGAGATATGTCTAATGATTCAGTCAGTTATTTGCTCAATGTATGTTACCTAACTGGGAAACATTACCAACTCCCTTGCCTCTATGCATTAAAACCATGCTATATGGAACTGGGCCACGCATGACAGACTTCACCTCTTTAGAGGTCTATATCCCTGACAGCAGGAATATGCTGCCGGATACCCGCCACCTTTTCAGACAAACTCTGGCAGAGTCACTACGACTGTGAATGCATTAACTAGATAAGGGTGTTTCATGGGCTTAAACATAAACTTTTATTTATTTATTTAAAAAATATCAGATTTACAAGCCTTTGAGTCAGAGGCTCATTTACAAAGGCACCTCGTCGAAACTAATACAAAGACAGCACAGTTAACAAGTCCAAAAACAATGGCTTGGAGAGCAGACAGTTATAACAATCATTCACTGGAAATACATGGGTAACAGTAGATAAACAGATTACATAGTTTAGGCACATAGGCACCACATCAAGAAGACCAAAGCAGTTCAAACAATATACAATAGCTAAAGCAGATAGACATCAGGAGTCAAAGAGAAGCCCAGAGTGTTCACATGAAGGCTGTTGCATACACTAACTGAATCAAATTATAGTACATTGAGAAAGGGCATATTTAAGCAGTAAGGCACGACAGGGTGTGTGTTATCATGTAATAATGTCACTCCTGGGGTGGGTTGAAGCACGAGGTGAAGCAGAGTATTTATTTATTTGCACGTATTTATTTGATCCACTGGATCAGCAATATTTGCACAAGCTGTGCCCAGTGCAGATTTGGCAGCACTGGTCCTGGTCTGGTGATCTGGGTTTTACCCATACCAATTCAGTGTGTGATCTGCTCAACCCTGGCTTTATAAATTTATTTCATTGTTTTTAAAGGGGCTCCTGGTTGTGACCAATATCAACAAACAAATGAAGTCCAGTGTGCCCCCCCCCAATCTGCACAAACAGGCCTGTAATGGAGAATTTTTTTAATCTCTCATGTCCCAAATAGGGGCTCTTAGTTATCAAACTTTGGCCAAAATGTGAACAAGCCAAACCACTCCGTCAAAGTGGCCCCAATTGGTTTGGTCCTGCACTTTATATAATGTAAAAAGTACATTTCTGATCTGAGTTAGAGTCCTGCTGTTTCATTCTCTGTTTGCTGACTTCTTCCTCCATATGTCCCTGTACCTTGTAGTACACCTAATCAACCTGTATACTGTGGGCTGTCAGTGCCCCCTGCACTTGCATTCCTGAATTGGTAGTGGTCAACCGCTCACTATTCTCCCTCTCTACCCCTCCCTCCCAAATGGTTTCACCCTTTCCATCTAGGCCCCCACACTCACTGTCTCCTGCTTTCCCTGTCTCGGACCCCCACCCCGCACTTACTACTGTTTGCACTATTTCGCTCCTGTTATGTATCCTGCTGCCCTCCCCCAAGCCCACCAAATTTGTCCAACAATTGTCTTGTATGTCCCACTACTGGATGTATCATGTCCTAATGAACTCTAACAATGTCTTGCTTCCTTATTTTCTCCAAGGTTATGTATATTATTTTCTTCTTGTTTACCAAATTTTTTTTTTTACTTATAATGTTAGCTGCCTATCTTAAGCTGCTTTTGTACCATCTGCATGTAACTGACTCCTTCACTGCAGTTGTATGCTTATATGTAACTGACTCCTTCACTGTTATTGTATGCTTGTATGTAACTGACTCCTTCACTGTTATTGTATGCTTCTACCTTTGTAACCCTCCCGAGTCGCACTTGAAAATAGGCACTTGGCTGTCTAGTGTGCCTTACCCGGTTAACAAAAACAAATAAATAATAAATAAAGACAATACTCCAGCTTCCTTGTCACATTTATAAATTGCAGTCTGCTAGGTGTGGCTAGGAGCAAATCACTAGGAAAGTAGTCACAGCTTCCCCCTAATCATAAACCAATTCAGTGTGTGATCTGCTCAACCCTGGCTTTATAAATTTATTTAATTGTTTTTAGAGGGGCTTCTGGTTGTGACCAATATCAACAAACAAATGAAGTCTAGTGTGCCCCCCCCCAATCTGCCCAAACAGGCCTGTGATGGAGGATTTTTTAATCTCTCATGTCCCAAATAGGGGCTCTTAGTTATCAAACTTTGGCTAAAATGTGAACAAGCCAAACCACTCCATCAAAGCAGGATGAGACCTACTTGTTTATGGTGTTTTGTTCAGGTAGATGATAGAGGAGTTTCCTCTACCTTTTGATAGAAGAAGGTGGTGAGTTTAAAATACATAATGTGTCATAAAAAAGGTCTAGAGAACACGTCATTTTGAGGTGAGACACAGAGGGACTGAGAAAATGCTTCAGATACTGTTGTGTAGTGATGTCTTGAGTGAGGATTTCAGGTGCTACTATGCTTGTAATGGGGAATTGTGGCACATTAGTTAGTATTTTAGCATCCTTTAAATTTCAAAAATATGATAAATTACCTTGTTCTGGCCCTTTTTTATTAAATTAATAGGCCAAGTTATGCATTCACGTTGGTAAGTATAACTTTTGTCATGCACAGTACATAGTAGCAACTCCTTAATTAATATGTGTTTGGGCCTTTGAGAGAAAAAGCAACTGAATAATAGTGAAACGACTAATTAAACTTCACTATTTCCCAAATAGTTATTTTAATCAAACCTCCTTGTATTTTCACCCAATATAGAGCAGTGCTGTATATCATTTTCGGCCGTTTTTGTATGTCTTACTTATTTCTGGGATAAAGTAGGCATGTGCCTTGGGGGGGAGCTGCTTTAGCTAAAACTTGCCTTGGCTGTGGTAAACTAAGTGAGGGATCATCTGCATTGCTGGTTGCTATTGTAATAGGATACAGTTTGGGGCAGAAACATTTTTTGTTCTGCAAAACATGTTTCTTCAGTTCTCTCTCATGGTCAGTACGTTAGAGGACTTTGCCTAGAGAAGCTGTAGCAATTGCTAGCTCCATTCTCCACTGCAAGATATGTTGGATTTAGTCAAACCTAGTTTGTTTACCCTCATCTAAGATGGTGGCCGAAATCTCACGAGAGCTGAGAGCCAGTCAGCTTGCAGCTCTCTTGTAGCAGGAGATTTGTAAACTGGAAAGAAGTGGGGGGGGGGGGTGGTCATGCTGCTAGCAGTTGTTTGAGAAACTGGGGCCATAAAGAAACATTTGGATGGCTCCATTTTAGTCCATAGAACTTCCTTTTCTCTGTGGGACTCTTTTTGTATAGAAAATAGCACAAAGTGGTTGCGGGTGCTTTGATTTAGTGCCACTGAACTCCAGTAATGTCTGAATCCAGCTCAGGCATTTTAAACATTTTACAGTGCAAGGAAGCTTTTCTGGGTGAGTTTGAGAGTACCATTTTTACAACAAAGATCAAACAAGACCACAAGAGTATGTTTCTGCAGATATGCAACTGTTTTACAATTGCAAAACTGGCAGTTTTAGAAATGTTAGCACTGCGGCTTCTACTAGCGTCGGTTGTCTAGGAAAATGTTAGCTGAGAAATTGCCAGCACAGTATCCAAATTATGAACATTATCACATTGTGCAACTATAGAGATTATTAGCTACCTGAACACCCCTGCTAGAGTTGCCAGGAACTAAAATAATATCTGACCCACATAATTGAATGCAGAATCTATGCAGTGATTTACAGGAGGTAATATAATAATCAGCTTGGGTCCTGAGTTGCATTAATCACCAACAAGAATCTGGTGACCCTGCTCGCCCCACTAACTTGTAAAAAGGGTACACTCAAACTGTCCCAGAAAAGCTTCCTTGCACTGGAAAATGTTTAAAATGCCCGAGCTGGATTCAGACATTACTGGAGTTCAGTGGCACTAAATCAAAGCACCCACAACCTCTTTGTGCTATTTTCTATACAAAAAGAGTCCCACAGAGAAAAGGAAGTTCTACTGACCAAAATGGAGCCATCCAAATGTTTCTTTATGGCCCCAGTTTCTCAAACAACTGCTAGCAGCATGACCCCCCCCCCACACACTTCTTTCCAGTTTACAAATCTTCTGCTACATGAGAGCTGCAAGCTGACTGGCTCTCAGCTCTCGCAAGATTTTGGCCACCATCTTAGATGAGGATAAACAAACTAGGTTTGACTTAATCCAACATATCTTGCAGTGGAGAATGGAGCTAGCAATTGCTACAGCTTCTCTGCTCAATGTCCCCTAACTTACTGACCATGACAGAGAACTGAAGAAACATTTTACAGAACAAAAAATGCTTCTGCCCCAAACTGTATCCTATTACAATAGTAGCCAACAATGCAGATGATCCCTCAGTTTACCACAACCAAGGCAAGTTTTAGCTAAAGCAGCCTGCTCCCCCCCCCCCCCAAAGGCACATGCCTACTTTATCCCTGAGATAACCAAGATATACAAAAAGGTCCAAAAATGATACACAGCACTGTTCTGTATTGGGTGAACATACAAGGAGGTTTGATTAAAATAACTATTCTAGGGACATGGATATGTTGTTCATCCACACTTATTGGCAGGTATCCTTGCAGCTTTAAATCTTGCCGGAAGGTCTTCAAGCTGGCTCCTCCCACCCACCCGGGTGGTAAAACTCTCGGCTCCGCCCCATGACGCCAGATCTTCCTTACCGCTTGGAAGCTCAGGTTCCCTCCTTAACGCTCTGCGTATAAGACTGGTTCCTAATTCTTCGGTTTTCCTGAAATAAAGTTTAAGGTTTTCAAGACTTTGGTCAAATATTTCTCTCGCAGCTGCGATGGACAAATCGACTTCCGGTTTCCGGAGGTGCCCATGCGGGCAGAAGATGTCTCGGACGGATCTGCACTCCACATGCGTCTACTGCTTGGGCCTTGAGCACGACCCGCAGCCTTGCGACCTGTGCTCTTCTTTTTCGGCCTACGTCCTGGAAGACCGTGCCGCCCGTCTGCAACTTGGGTGACCCGAAAAACATTATCCTCCGGTAAAGTCAAAGAGGCCCGTTGGCGGTTTCCACGGGCGGCGGGCTCAGCGAACAGCTCGAGCAGATGATCGCCCTCGAGGAGGAGGCGGCTCAGGCCGCATCTTCGTCTACCTCGGCCGCAGCCTTTATCCCACTCTCCCTGGGGTCCTCCTATTCAGCTTCTTTTAAGGAGCTCTGTCTGTCCCTCTCCACTAAGGGAGAGGGACCAACATCTTCAGGGCCTTCCTCTCGGTCCAAGAAGAAGGACCACAAAGGTAAGTCCCTCCGTCGACGCTCTTGGGAGCGGGAGAGGTCCCGCTCACCGAGTAGTCGACCATCGACTTCGGTCGATCCTTCGGCTCCGGCCACTGGCTTCACGGCGTCCCCGTCAGGTCAGTTGACCGAGACTCCCGTCAACGCAGTCGAGATTTTTCTCGACCTGTTGGATGGGCTGTCGACTGGTGAAGCTGAAATCCCTCACTCCCTGGTTCCCCCAGCGGTGGTTGAGGTGTCCGTGGACTTGCCCATGCCTCCGGTTCGGAGTCCATGGTTGAGCCTCCAGGTCGAGGGAGAGCGGGTTTCCCCCGCCCTACCTCTGTACCCTCCTCGGAAAAGCCGAAGTTCGCGGTCTTGGTCTCGGACTTCTTCTCGGTCCAACCGATCCCGCCGTCATAGGCGGTCTCGGCACCGTGGCAAGCGGCGTTGCCGCTCGTCCTCCTCCTCGGACGAGGGGAGGCTTCGACGCAAGTTGCGTTGACGATACGAGGACCTCATGTGGCAACAGCTTCTTCTGTCCAGGAGCAAGCCGACGTCGTCGCCTTCCCTGGCTATCAAGTGGCTGTCACCGGAGCGGCGGAAGCAACCCCTGGCCTTAGCCGAGGCGCCTGCTTCCAGGCCTGTTGCTTGGCCGAAACAGGCTGCCCCACCGATTTCGGTGGAACCTCTGCCTCCACAGCCATTGTTTGGGGCTCCGACCAAGAATTCTCAGTTGGCCCAGGGTCTGCCCCATAGGCTGTCTGTCACCCTCACTCCTGATCGCCCTCGGCAGGTGGAGGGTGGCTCTAGCCTAAGGCAGCTCTTTGCGGACTCCTCCTGAGTCCGACGACGATTCCTCCCTGTTCTCCAGGCGGGTCGACTTGGAGTCCTCAGGAGGTCAGTCCCTGGATGATAGCCCTTCGTCCTTCATGGGTTTGCCTTAGGCTCATCTCGGAGTCCACCGAGATGCAGCTCGAGCCCGTATCCAAGCGGGCCAAGTGTCCCCTCACAGAGATATTGGACCGAGGGGATTCTCCTACGGAGGCCTTTCCGGTGGTCGAGGCCATTGTAGGCCCGGCCGTGGAGCTCTGGCAACGCCCTGCTTCCTGCCCTGCGCCTTCAGCCAGGATGGCTAGGAAGTATGCGGTCCCTACCGGTTCCCTGTCCGGTTTCTCGGAACACCCCTCAGCCGAGGGGATGGTTACCGACAACGTCTTCCGGCATGCCGGAAATGCCAGGGACATAGACAAACCTCCCGACAAGGAGTCCAAGAAGTTGGACTATGCCGGACGAAAAGTTTACGCTGCGTCCTCCCTTGGCTTTCGTCAGGCCAGCTTGGCCGTGCTGATGGCACACTTCTCTCATGCCCTGTTGGGCTCCCCTGGACGAGGTAGTCCCTCATCTCCTGGCTGACCTGCAGACCACAGTTAAGCAGGTACAGGACCGGGGCAGGGCAGTGGCCAAGCAGCAACTTCAGACTGCTTTGGACATTGGTGGCTCATGCGCCAGGTCAGTCATGGCCGCGAGTGGCTATGCCGTCGGGCATTGCTGAGGATATCCACCTTCACAGCGGATACCCAGCACAAGTTGGCGATGTCCCTCCTGGGGACCAACCTCTTCGGCCCTGGAGTGGAAGGTCTCCTCCAGAGGATCGAAAAGTCTAATGCCACCCTGGACTCGGTCTCATCTTCCCAGAGGGACAAGGGCCGCAGACCGCAACCCAAGCCCTTTCGTTCGTCTGCGCCTGCGGCACGTCCAGCCCAGCAGCATCAGGGCCAGCAGGCTCGCGCTTGGCATCCCAAACCCAAGCCCATGGCTTCCTCCTCCAGGAAGCAGGGAGGTAAAGGCCCAGTTGGTCCCTCGGCCGGTCCCTCCTCCAAGCCTGCTCAGTGACGGGTTAAGGGGTGCTGCCCCCAACCTCGTCTCTCCACCCCAGGTTCCCCCCGTGGGGGGATGGCTTCGCCACTTCCTTTCCGCCTGGTCTGCAATCACCACAGACCGCTGGGTGTTGGAAGTGGTGGGAAAGGGCCTGCCTCAGGAGTTCGAGCAGGCCCTGCCCTTCCGAGCCGTCGCCCCCCGTGGGGCCTCGGGGTCCGCAGCCTCGCTGTCGGCCCGCCGAGCTGACATCGCTCTGCTCCTCGAGAAGGAGGTGATCAGAAAGGTGGCGGACCCTCCCTCAGACCTGGGATTTGTATCCAGGTACTTCTTGGTTCCAAAACGGACGGGGGGGCTGGTGCCCCATTTTCGACCTGCACGACCTAAACAAGTTCCTAAGGTCTTGGACCTTCAGGATAGTCACTCTGGCTCAGATAATACCATCCTTGGAACGCGGCGTGTGGTTCTGCTCTCTGGACCTGCAGGACGTGTTTTTTCACGTCCCTATCCGTCCGTCTCACCAGAGATTCCTTCGCTTTCGAGCGGAAGGATCCCTTTTCGAGTTCCGAGCCATGCCCTTCGGCCTGTCTCTTGCTCCCAGGGTCTTCACCAAATGCATGGCAGTGGTGACAGCATTCCTGCGGCCGAGGGGTCCGGGTGTACCCTTACCTGGACGATTGGCTGATAGCAGCCCCCTCCAGACAAGAGGTGGAGCGGTCCAGAAATCTGGCCCTCCAGGTTTGTTCAGATCAGCCTCTTCATCAACGCAGGCCAAGTCGGAACTCGAACCAAGCAGGTGATTCTCTTCATCGGGCAGAGCTCGACTCTCTTCGAGCCAGAGCACGGCTCCCGCGGACAGGGCCGAGGTTCTTTCCTCCTTTGCCCAATCATTTCTGGTTGGGCAATCGTGCCCTGCCCAGGACTTCCTGTGCCTCCTGGGTCTCATGGCGGCCTGCACCAGCGTGGTCCGTTGGGCCCGCTGGAACATGCATCCCCTTCAATGGGGGTTGGCCAGCCAGTGGTCTCAACGCTGCAATCCATTGGACCAGCTAGTGACGGTGACCCAGGGGTTGTGGAACACTCTCCAGTGGTGGATCGTTCCATTTCATCTGCAGGAGGGCATCCCATTTGTCCGCCCCGAACCGACGGTCTCTCTATCGACCAACGCCTCTCTGATGGGTTGGGGTGCCCATCTGGGGGAGCATAGAGTGCACGGCCTCTGGTCCCCGCGGGAGTCCCGATGCCATATCAACCTGCTGGAGCTCCGAGCGGTCCGCCTAGCTCTCACCGCCTTCGCTCCGTTTCTACGGGGTCAAGTGGTTCAGGTCCAGACGGACAATACCACGACCATGTACTACCTAAACCGCCAGGGCGGGACGCACTCCATGCCTCTGTGCAAGGAAGCTCTCCGCATTTGGTCACTTGTGCGCAGCCTGGAGGCGGATCTCCTAGCCATTCACGTGGCAGGAGCCTCCAACACCCTGGCCGATGCTCTAAGCCGGATAGGGACTGTCTCCCATGAGTGGTCTCTCCTGCCGGCGGTAGTACAAGATCTGTTCTCCCATTGGGGCACACCTCAGGTGGATCTGTTTGCCTCCAGGGAGAATGCGGAGCTGAGGCTGTTCCATGCCCGCCCCCCTCAGCAGGGCTCGCTGCAGGGGGATGCCTTCTCAAGGCCGTGGACCCTGGGCCTCTTTTACGCCTTTCCCCCATTTCCCTTGATCCACAAGGTGCTTCTCAAGGCGAGGAGGGACAAGGCGCAGGTGATTCTGGTAGCCCCAGACTGGCCCCGCCAATGCTGGTATCCAGATCTCCTCAGCCTCAGCTCCAGGCTCCCGAGGCAGCTTCCAGCTCGCCCGGACCTGCTTTCAGTCAATCAGGGGAAGGTGTTCCATCTGGACCTTAAATCCCTGCACCTGACGGCCTGGTTCCTGAGCGGCTAGAGTTCCAGGCCTTGGGTCTTTTTGACGAGGTCCTCAATGTAGTTGAGACATCCCGTAAGGAGTTGACCAGGAAATGCTATGCCTTCAAATGGAAGAGGTTTTCCATTTGGTGTCAGGGCAAGGGCCTGAACCCTTCCTCCTGTTCCTTGGCAAGCATCTTGGACTATTTATGGTCCCTTTCTCAGCAAAGGCTTAGGTCGACGACCCTATGGGTGCACCTGGCAGCCATCTCTGCTTACCGGGTGCGGGCCGGGAGGCAGTCGGTGGCGCAGGAAAAAATGGTCTGGCGCTTTTTCAAAGGCCTTGATCACATTTCCCCTCCGGTGCGAGAACCTCCACCTCCATGGGATCTACTGCTGGTACTGGCAAAGCTCATGGGCAAGCCATTCAAACCAATGCACAGGTGTGATCTCTCTCACCTGTCATGGAAGACCGCCTTCTTGGTGGCTATTACGTCAGCCAGAAGGATGGGAGAGCTCCAGGCGCTTTCCATCGAGTCTCCTTACCTGGTCTTCCTCAGGGACAAGGTTGTCCTGCGCCCCCACCCAAAATTCCTTCCGAAGGTGGTGTCAGAGTTTCACCTTAACCAGGTGTTGACTCTGCCGGTGTTCTACCCCAATCACACCTCGGAGGCCGAATATAGGCTCCATACTCTGGACCCTAGAAGGGTGCTCACTTACTATAAGGAGTGCACGGCTGGAATTCGGGGAGAGGTTCGTCAGCTGTTTGTCACCTACGCTGAAGCCACACCTGGCAGACCTGCAGCCAAGCTGGACGACAAGCAGGTGGGTCACCTCCTGCATAGATCTCTGCTATAGGTTGGCGGGCATGGAGGCTCCCAGGGGATAAGAGTCATTCTACCCGCCATACCGCTGCATCGGTGGCTGCTTCCAGGGACGCCACTATCCAGGAAATCTGCAGGGCTGCTATCTGAAGTCAGCACACACTTCATTACCCACTACCACATCGACCTTGCACGCCTGGGATGCTGGTTTTGGGGCCTCGGTTCTCCAGTCTCTATTCCCTAAGTAGGGTGTGTGCCTGCCTCCTCCTCCCAGAGAACTGCCAGAGTCTGCTTAGATAGTGTGGATGAACAACATATCCATGTCCTAGAAATACAGGTTACTCACCTGTAACAGGAGTTCTAGGAATGGTATATGTTGTTCATCCACACGCACCCACCACCTCCCCAGCTTCGACGCGACAACCTGAGCTTCCAGCGGGCCAGGTTCTGGAGACCATACCTACGTTAGGACATAGACAGGGTAGAGAAGGTTCAGAGGAGGGCAACAAAGATGGTGCATGGATTGCATCACAAGTCCTATGAAGACAGGTTGAAGGAACTGAACATGTACTCCCTGGAGGAGAGGAGGGAGAGAGGGGATATGATAGAGACATACAAGTATCTCACAGGGAGGAACAGGGTGCAGGAATACACTATGTTTAAGCGAAAAAGTTGTACTAGGACTAGAGGGCATGGGATGAAGTTGGAGGGAGGACGATTCAGAGGAAACGTGAGGAAGAATTTCTTCACAGAACGGGTGGTGGACAAGTGGAACATCCTGCCAGAGGAAGTGGTGGGGGCTGAAACAATCACGGGATTTAAGAATGCATGGGATAGACAAAGGAATTCTGGAGGTCAGGGGTAAGGGGCAACAGACTTTTAGGAAAACATAAACTGAACTTACAAGCTCAAATGGGCAGACTGGGTGGGCCATAGGCCCTTATCTGCCGACACTGTCTATGTATCTATGTATCTATGTATTTTCGGAAATAGTGAACTTTAATAGTCATTTATTTCACTAATGTTCAGTTGCTTTTTCTCTCTTAAAGGCACAATCACATATTAAGGAGCTGCTACTATGTACTGTGTGTGACAAAAGTAATACATAACAATGTGAATGCATGACTTGGTCCTATTAATTTAATAAAAAAAGGGCCAGAACAAGATCATTTATCACATTTTTGAAATTTAAAGGATGCTAAAATACTAACTAATGTGCCTCAGTTCCCCATTACAAGCATAGTAGCATCTGAAGTGCTCACTCAAGACATCTCTACATGACAGTCTCTGAAGCATTTTCTCAGTCCCTCTGTGTCTCACCTCAAAATGACATGTTCTCTAGACCTTTTTTATGACACATTATGTATTTTAAACTCACCACCTTCTTCTATCAAAAGGTAGAGGAAACTTATCTATCATCTACCTGACCAAAACACTATAAACAAGTAGGTCTCATCCTGCTTTGACGGAGTGGTTTGGCTTGTTCACATTTTGGCCAAAGTTTGATAACTAATAGCCCCTATTTGGGACATGATAGATTAAAAATATCCTCCATTACAGGCCTGTTTGGGCAGATGGGGGGGGGGCACACTGGACTTCATTTGTTCGTTGATATTGGTCACAACCAGGAGCCCCTCTTAAAACAAATAAATTTATAAAACCAGGGTTGAGCAGATCACACATTGAATTGGTTTCTGATTAGGGGGAAGCTGTGACTACTTTCCTAGTGATTTGCTCCCAGCCACACCTAGCAGACCGCACTTTATAAATGAGACAAATAAGCTGGAGTATTGTCTTTGCAAACAGAGAATGAAACAACAGGATTCTAACTTGGATCAGCAAGGTACCTTTTACATTATATAAAGTGCAGGACCAAGCCTCAATCCCTTCCCCCCATGACAGATTGCATTCTGGGAAGATAACCTTGGCAATATGCTATAAAAGAAACCTGAAAAAACGGATTTAATGGAGTGAATGCTGACATGCTATTTCTATTGTCTATGAGAAAAGAAGACATAGTTAAGATTTTTTTTTTTATGTCAGCTCTCATCAGAATAGCTTTTAAAATCACCAATTGTTTTCTCGTTCAGTGTTTTCTAATACATCTCAAACTTAAAAGAAAAAACACACTTTATCATCAAAGTCTGTTTTCAGCTTCCTACCATACACTTCATTTGTAAAAAAAAAAAAAAAAAAAAAAAATGTTATCTTGTCACAGACCACAATCAGCATTAACTACAAACAGAATGCTGATACGTACATTTACAATTTAGCAAATACTTGAAATCTAACTGAGTGGAGTTTCTGTAAGAAAACAGCTAGAGGCTGTTAATTATAGCAGTTTATAGCATTGATGATCTGGGCAGTTAGATCTGGGTTTGAATCCTACAGCCCCCACAAAAAAAAAATGAAAAATTTCTTACAGTGCTTGATGTGTATCTAGGTCTCCTGAGGCACCAGGTGGCTCTGATAATCATTTGTTCCAAAGGATTTTAAGTCAATTTGAAGGCATTAAATATATTCTGTTTTGTTCTCCACTGCACAGGCATGTCTGTTGGTTGAAAAAGTCCCAAACTAGTGTATCTGGTTACAGCATGCTAAATTTGTCTCATGCCCCTCCCACATGAATCAGAAAAAAGTTTA
>JADMNL010000022.1:526927500-527137500 GCA_016271365.2 Neoceratodus forsteri
TGGGGCAGAAAAGCATAAGGGTCACCTAGAATAAAACCTATCTCGTATGTGTTGATACCTAGCCATTCTTTGGGTACCCTGGCACAAACTCAGAATTACTGGCTGGGGACTTTTCCCACCTCTCATTTGTGTATTCTTCAGCATTGATGTCTTCCAGGTCAGCATCTTTAAACATGCAGAGTTTCATCTGATTTCAAAGCACAGTCTTTACATTTTTGTCAGTTTCTGATTGACTTTGGTACACCAGGAGTTCTGTGTATGGAACCTCAACAACAATGAATGGTCCTGGTTCCCATCTTGCAGTTAACTTATGTCCTCTGAGAATTTAATTCTTCTGCAGGACTTGATCCTCGATTGCCAGTAGTGTAGTTTGTTCTGTCCCAATAAAGTCCTCCTTTCGCTGTTGATAGATGTGCTCCATGTGGGATGATACAATGTGACCTGCTTCTCTAAGGCATTTACTGTGTTCCTCTACCCATTCTGTAGCTTCTTTTGGATCATTCAAGGATTCAGCATGGACATCTGTGACTAAGTCCATTGGTGACCAACCATGTTGGGTGAACATGAGGTAATAGGCTGTATAGCTGGTTGAACAATGTACTTGTTGTGAATGTAGTTCAGTTTTAGGAGTTCTGCTGGCCGCTCTTCTGTTGTGGTGGTAATGCTCAAAGCATTCCTATTAGAGTCCTGTTGGTGCATTAACACAGACCTCTGGTCTGCAGATGGTAAGAAACTGTTCAGATGGTTCTTTAGCCCTATGTACAATGTGCAGTTTTCTGACCAATTGTGATTCAAATACACCCCATGATCTGTAAAGATTCTGGTTGGGTACCTATAGGGTCTCACAAAGTGATTCCAAAACACTTCTGCTGTAGTTTTAGCAAAACGATCTCTCACAATTCAGGTACCATAAATGTTGTATAGTAACTGATCATTGTCAGGATGTAGCAGAGACCTATTTGGCTCTCACTTCAACTTTCAAATGATCCAGTGCCACAATTTCCAAGATTGTCTTGGTAACTGTGGGGTACAGTTTGTTGTCACTTCTTTTAAGGTTGCAGGTCCTACAGCTGTCACATCACTGCTGTATGTCATCTCTCAGTCCCTTAAGTAAAATATCTGGTGGATTTTGTTAAATTTTTTTGTGCCCAAAGAGCCTTGAGGCATTATAGTAGGCCTCCAACACTGGCTCAGCCTTGTGCTGGGGTAACACAACTTGCTGGATCTCCTCCTGCCTCCTTGGATGTTTTGTTAGACAGATCAACTTGTGCTTCTCTACCTGCAGCTAGCCCCAGTGTTACAGCAGTTTCACTAGCTTCACCAGCATATTCTTTCTCTCTTGGCTGGTGATCATTCTTTCTATGCTTAGGATATCTTTGAGGTCTTGGGTCAGGAAACCTTGGTTCTGAAACTGTTGCCACAAACCTTCCTGTTCATCAGCTTTCTGTCTGGGATCGGTTAATATTTCAGGCTCTGATTCAGCACAATGCTGGCAGCATATGTGGACAATGTCCTCTGGTACCCAGACAAAGTGTGGCATCTCCAGTTCTTCCTTTTCCATTTCACTTCTGTCCATTTCATCCTGACTGGGCAATCTGGTCTGGGTGTCATTATTACTGTTGGATGTTACTGAGCAGTATTTTATGGTGAAAACAGAGTTAGCCATCCAGTAGCCCATCACTGCTACAGCATTTCCAACTTTGTGGATCCTAAGTGTGCTAAGGGATTGTTGTCAGTGAAGACTGTGAATGGTATAGCAGCCAGACACTGTCAAAATTTCTCAATCACTGCCATACTAAGATGAAGAATTTGATCTTCATTGAAGTGCACCTCTCATTGTTCCTCTCTGATCCTCTCAGTCCTTGGCTGGCATAAGCAATTGCACATTCAGTTCCATTCTATTCTTACACCAGTACTGCTCCCAGCCCTTGGTTGCTTGTATCTGAGTGCAGCCAGAATGGTGGGCTATAGTCTGGCTAGGTCAAAATAGGTACTGTAGTTAGTATCATTTTCAGATGGTCGAACACTTCTTGTCAGCATCTATTCTATCACTGTTGTTTTGGAAACTTTCTTTCCATTTGGTTGATATAGTTGTTATATAGAGGAGAGACTTTTCTGTCAAAATTCTTTATAAATCCCAGGTAGTATCCAATGAACCTTAAGAAAAGTCTCACATCCACATGGTCACAGGTCAAAGCCATTCCTTCACTACATCGACTTTGGCAGAGTCAGGTGCAGTTCCCTTTGCTGAAACAGTGTGGCCCAGGTAAATTAATTATCCTTCCTTTTCAAAAATGGTATTTGACAGGCTTTTGTCTTCAGTTCATTCTTAGTCAGTCACTCAAAGATTATGCTGACATGCTGGAAATGAGACTTGTACATTCTGAAATAGATGACAGTGTCATCTAGGTAGAGCAGGAACTGCGTTGAAGTTCCCGCTTCCTAGGCAGCTCTCCACCAGATGTTGAAATGTACCAAGAGCATTACACAGACCAAATGGCATTTGTGCAAACTCATATAGGCCCTTCTGCATGGTGAAGTCTGTCTTTTTTCAATCTTCAGAGGCCTGGTCATGGGGACTTTCCAGTATCCACTCACTAAATCTATCATGGAGAAGAAAACAGCTGATCTTAAGATGTTAGTGCAGGTTGTATCCTTGGCAAAGGATATGCATTTTTATTGCATTATCTTGTTCAGTTTCTGCTTGTCAACACAAAATCAAAGTCTCCCATCCTTCTTCACTAGGATTATGGGCATTTCCCAGGAACTGTGACTTTCCTGGGTGACTGCTACTTCAAGCATGTCTTGGATCATTTGCTTAGTAGACTGGTGTAGTGCTGGTGTTATGGGCTGAAATCTCTGCCTGATTGATGAGTGATCACCTGTGATGAGGATGTGATGATGAACATGAAGGGCACATTTGAAATCTAGAGCATGGTGAGAGAATATTTTGCTGTGATTTTGTATCAGTTTGATTAGTTCAGTCTTTCGAGTTTTAGTCATCCCAGGATGTCCGATATCAATCTTCTGCAACTGTGCTGCCTGTACAGCTTGTGTTGGGGCCTCACACAGCCTGTGTAGCAGAATTTTTCGCACTCTTCTCTTGTTCGGGGGCTACAATCTCTGCCCCATTCTACCTTGGTTAGGCTGGCCACTGGCGGTTGCTTGTGGATCTGGATAGCCTTTGCATTGTAGCTGAGTAGTCTAACTGTTTCTCTTCCCCCTTTGATAGTTACTAAACTTCTGACTGCCACTACAGTGTCCTCTTCCTGTATCTAATGTAACTCTACCATAGCTATGTAGTCTTGTCCCTTCAGTCCTATCTTGACTTGCCAAACTATGATAGTTTCCATTCCTGAGTCCAGCCTTATAGGGTGCTAATCAGTCACATGGGATTTGCTGATCTCATGATCCCTGCTAGCAGAGTTTTGGTATTTCCAGAAATGTTGCATGTTGTTCTGCCAGATCCACTCTTCCATGGGCAGTAACTGTGGAGTCTAGCATCTCATTGATCAAGGCTCTGTGACACTGTCGCAACAGGTTCATATGGATAATGACAGGCAGAGAGGACAAGTTGCATGTTTTTCTTATGAGAATCTCTTGCTGAGGGTATTCCATGTCACCCAATTTGATGGTAGCTTCCATGACTCTGATGGGTGGTATCTTGGATCCATTACTTGCAATCAGTTGTATCTAGCTTTTTGGCACATGCTGAAATACTTACCTGGACCACTGCTCCTAGAAATATCGACTCCGTATGGTGATGACATGGAATCCTTAGTCCAAAAGTGCAAATAGAGTTGCTCCATTAATCTGGACAAAAAGAGTCTGGCAACGTCCTATGAACTTTGATCATGGTGGCAGGGCTAATAACAGACTTACTGTTTGCTGTGCTGGGGTTTAGCCCTCAAAGTTGGGGAATCCTTGTTTGAAGCTGAGGCCATGGTCATTGCTGGCTGAGGACACCTCTCAATAGGTCCACTTACTTTACATCTCCAGCAGATGGGGATCTTTTAAGGTCAAGTTTCGTCTTGGATTCCCCATTTGGGAACTGTGATCTGTCCTACTGCCAGTCCTGTCAGCAGGGCAACTATTCTTAGAATTCTCCTCTCAGGTCATCCTTTAAACTCTGGAATTCCTGTCATATTTCTCTCAGAAGGTCAGACCATAGTTCAGATTCAGCCATACTTTATTTTTCTTCCAAGGAGGTGTCAGTGGATGGGTCCTTTTGTGAACAGTCTTGATAAGTAGAGTCAATCCCTCTACTAGGTGGTGTAGGTTGACTTTCATGGGAGAAACCTGATGCTCCTGATCTCCGATCCGCTGATGCCCAGCCAGTCCATTCTATGGCGATCCTCTCAATTGCAGTTACTTGGCAACAGGCAGGCCATTCCCACTGAGAAGCATTCCTCTCCCTTTCACACTGTTGAAGATAAACCATGCCATAACTGGATCTCTCAGCAAACAATTTTGATAGCTTCTTCTTTGAAGTTCAAAAAGGTTGCATCTGTGTCCTGCTGTGACAGTAGCCATAACTCACTCTACGAGCATTGCTGCTCGCCCATCTGATGAAGCAATCCTTCAGCATCTCATATTTATTCTGGATCAGTCCTCTTGATTGCTTTGATGGCCTCTTTTAACCTGAGGAAATATTATCTGAGTATCTCATTTGTCCCTTGGACTCATGAAAATAATTTCATCTTGAGGTCTGATAAGGTATAGCTCTCAAACAGTTGATGAAGTTGAGCAAAGATCTGATCTACTATGACCTTTTCACATTCTAGACATGTATTCACCTCCCAGTGTTCTGCTCCTTTAAGTTTCCAATCAGAATCTTCACCTCTGATGCTCAGTATGTTGTACAATGGAACACTGCCTGCATCTTGTTCCTGAACTCTCCCAGATGGGTAGCTTCTGGTTCTTTCAGATCTCCAGTAAAGCATGGTAACCAATGCACACCAAAATATTATGGCATTGTGATAAGAGCAATACAATTCATCCTGGTGCCTTCTTCAGATTCTCTTTTAGCTGTATCACTACAGGCATATTGTCCCATCTTTATTCTTTTGAGCTGTTACATGCTTTGGACTCTTTGTTATTTTACAAATGTCTGTGACACCAGGCAAGTGAACTAAACTGCAGTGGGCAGAAACCTAGGTGCTGTAGGTTCTGCTATGGTAAAGTTGCTTCTTCTGGTAGTAAGGGTACTGCAATTCTTCCTTAAATACTCTACAAATATTTGGAACTCTGTAAATACTTAGGACTATATAAATATGTAGAACTCTATAAATGCTTAACACTCTATAAATATTAAAATTGCTTAAAACTCTGCATTTGGTTGAACTCTAGATTTGGCAATTACAAGGAATTTCAGACATGTCAAAACATTGTGATAGAGTAAACTGGAGGTGTGGTGCCACACAATGGAGCCTGTTGATGAGGACTCATGAAGGAAATCAATAAAGTGTTGACTGGCTTCTTTCTGTAGAGATATAAAGAAAGGGAAAAATGTGAAGGATCTCTGGGTTGGCTCAGAACGAAGGGTAACAAAGATGATTTGCACAAGGACTTGAAGAATTGCTGACTCTCCAAGCTGCTGTGGAGCCCAGGAAATGACAAGAAACACTCCATAACTTGAAGGAATGCTGAACCTCTGAGCCACTGTGGATCCTGGGAAATTTAAAAAGAACCTGTAAAGTTCCTAATGCAATGTTGAATTTCTGAGCCACTTTGAATCCCAAAAAATGAAGAAGACCCTTTGTAGAACCTGAAGAAATACTGAAACTCTGAGCTGTTTTCAATGTTGTTGGCAGTTGTTAGCATGCTATCAAAATAGTGAGTTACTGTAATTCACTAAGACAGTCTTAAAGATGCTGTTCTATGGGGCACTAATTGTAAATCCCTGAGGCAGGCTTAAACATTCAGTTCAGTGGGGTGTTACCTGCAAATCCCATAGGACACCTTAAACATGTAGTTAAGTAGGGCACAGTTCATGGAATTGGGCAAAATAGCAAGCAGTTCAAATAATGCAATAAAGTGGAACTGTCTCTTTAAATAATGCAGTCACTTTGTAGCTTTTTAGTGCTATGCTCTGTGCCTTACATTCATAGGAATTAGTATTCATTATTCACTCCTGTCACTGGGAGAAACTGTAGATGTATAGGAGGAGCCCCACTGTGTAAACTGCTTATTTAAATAAATTAATAAAACACATACACACTCAGCTCTGCCCTTGGCTGGGTGGCTAATCACAGATATGCTGTCGTATGTGTGGGCAGTCTGTTATAATAAAGTGGTCTGTATACTGTAATTGTTATTTGTTCCCTAGTTAGTATTCACTGTGTAATAACAGTGATATTTAGAAATAGTCCCTCTAGAGGAAACCTGATACTGACTGTTCATGTTTCCTGTGTTAATGCCACAGGAATTCTGCCTGTGTGCCAAAGCTGAGCTGAGTTGATGTTAAGAATGAAGCCTGATAAGCAGCAACTGAGGTGTGTTGGTGTTTACTACATTGGTGACAAGGATAAACCAGACCCAGAATGGTGATCTTCGGGGCTATGGCAGAGTTTGATGGAACAAGTGACTGGTCCAAACATGTGGAGCATTTGGAACAGTTCTTTGATGCAAATAAAATCACAGATGAGGATCAGCAATGCTCTAGTTTCCTCTCTTCTCTCTCTCTCTCTGGCCAGAATACGTATTCTTTGATCCATATGTTATAGTGGCTCCACAGCAGCCAGGGGATAAAACAATGTGGGAACTTTGCACATTGGTTCAAAACTGTATCAGCCCTTGACTTTCAGCTATTCATCCTGCAAAGGAAAGACTCCTGGAGCACCCAAGAGATATTAGGAACTGCAACATGGATTCTGCACTAGCTGTACACTCCTTTAATGTACGTAATAGTGATACAAGTTCACTAAAATTTACTATCATAGAATATGAAAAGTCATTGCTTAGAAGGGAAGACAGAAAGACACTCTTATTAGAAAAAGAATCAAGGTGGATTTTTTTCCCTAGACTCACTGGTACGAAAATGAATTAAATAGGGAACTGGACTTGAGCATATACCTTTAAATCTATGTGAGGTAAGAATTATAGTAATGTTTTTAATGGCTGTCCTGTTTTGGAATTTATGATTTAGATTTATCTGTGCTTAGCATCTAGCCCTTATTCGAATTACTTAATCAAGTGTTTAATGTAGTGGTATCTGCCTTTCTGTCTTTGCTTATTTGTGTCCCTGGGAATACTATTTGCCTGCCATAATTTATCTTAATACATGTGAGCTAGTTGATATGCATAATAATAGGTGGTTTGCTTCTTTAGTGTTAACTGTTTATTATACAAATATGTATTTTATGAGAAAGAAAGAAAAATTGTTAAGTAATCAATGGTGTGATCAAGAAAATGGTGGATCAGCCTATTTTTACAGCATACACACTCGAAGCACTCCTCTTAGAAAAGTGATTACATTTGATATTAATCTAAATATTATTAAATATGATACTAGAGTATAGAACCAGATGGAATAAGAAATAAAAAATTAGGTTTTACATGATAAAAAGGAAAAGTTTTTTTACATAAGCGTTTTCTCAACTGTTTATCACTTTTAAGTATGGTTTAACGAAATATTGCACTTGACTGGTGAATATGAAAATTTTGAAAAATGTCACTGTGATGGGATATATTAAAGTAGGTGATTAAATATATGACTCCATCCCCCTGATGAAGATGGTTCTCCCTTGAAGTGCCAGGGAACTTGTTTGTCCCCAATAAATTTTGATTTTTGGAGTTCTTGTGTGCATCGCTTCATTACCTGTGTGTTTTTGTTGCTTGACCCCTTTTTGAAGCGGATCCATGTTTTTTCAGTTCAGCACAGAAAAAAGCTATGTTCTTTGTGTCGATATACTGGATCTAGCCAGTAACACTGGAAGATGTGTTGGAGCAGGCAGCTTCTGTATTTTTGCCAGGACTGGGGACTTTGCAGGGAATGACTGCCCAGATTGTGAAGAGCCTGGAGGCTCAACCCTGATTTTTTTTGACCCATGTTGTGCATATGCTCTCCATGGTAAAGTGACAGAAGAATTGCTTTATCTGGAGTGGGAAATGATCCTGGAACCTGTACAATTTTCAAAGTGGGCTCCCCCATTATACCCATAATCAAGAGTGATGGGCCGGTGAGGATTTGCGGGGACTACAAGATCACAGTGATCAGACTGCCTAAACTGGACTCTTACTCAATTCCTAAAATTGAAGATTTGTTTGCTTAACTTGCTGGGGGCCATTGTTTTTCAAGCTGGACCTAAGTCATGCTTATCAGCAGTTTTTTTTTTTTATTTAGTTTTTGTTGACTGGGTAAGTGCACTAGACAAATCCTGTCTATTTAGTTGTTTAACCAGGTATAGTACACTAAGCTGAAAGCTTTTTTACAGGAGTGACCTGGGAGCACAAGGAGGTTAAGTGACTTGCTCAGGGACACACAGCATGCAAGTGGAAGCTGTGGGATTCAAACCCAGGTCTGGTCTGCTGGATGTCACCAAATTAGCAGCTCAGAGCCTTAGACCACTGCGCTATACTGCCTTCTTCAGGCATTTTCAGGCATGGTCTGGGGAAGGGGGATACAGATGAATGCCAACTGACCTTGAACCAGATTAAGCTGTTAGTGGTACCGGTATTTTTAATGAATAAGAGGAATTTGGCCAGGACACCAAGGAAATTCCCCTGCTCTTTTCGATAAGTGCCATGGGCTCTTTAACATCCACCTGAACTACCATCATTCCAGGCAGATGGGACCTCCGTTTAACATCTCATCTGAAAAACAGCACCTCAGAAGTGCAGCACCCCTCTCATGCTGCACTACCGTGTCAGTACTGGGATATTTACCCAAGTGCCAGATGTGGGAACTGAACTTTTACTTTTGGATGAAGAATCTAAGGAACTATTGACAATCAATACACATTGGGGTTTGCTCAGATATACCCCGGTTACCTTTTGGGATGGCATTAACCCCAGGAATTTTCAATGAGCAACTGAAGGATTGTTGAAGGGCATACCAAATGTTCTGGTGTATCTGGATGATTTACTTGTGAGGGGACAAGACCATGAATCACATTTGGACACTTTCCAAATTGTGCTTCAGAGACTGCAGCAGGCAGGATTGATGCTCTGCAGGGACAAATGTTCATTCTTGGTTAAGTTTGTACAGTGTTTGGATCATGTAATTGATGTGCAGGGCCTGCACCCTGTAGTGGATAAGGTAAGGGTAATTTCAGAAGCCCTTGTGCCAAGGTCAGTGTCTGAACTAAAGGCATACTGTATTTGGTGTTTTTAAATTATTATCACCAATTCCTGCCCAAGTTGCCAACAGTGTTAGCACCACTGAATTTTCTTTTGTGCAAGTGGGTTCCCTGGAAATGGGGGAAGACTCAGGAGGTAGCATTCTTGGCTTTAAAAACATTGTTGCAGTCTTCTCAACTGTAGATGCATTTTGACACCAAGTTAATTATGGTACTGGACTGTGATGCATCCCAATATGGTGTGGGGGTTGTCATTTCACATGTATTACAGGATGGATCTGAGAGGCCCATTGGGTTTGCATCATACACAATGGCACTGGCAGAAAAAAAAAACAATTCACAGTTAGCCAAAGAGGCATTGGCAACAAAAATTGGAATAAGGACACTTTACCAGTATTTGTATGGATACCAGTTCATAGGACTCACAGATCATAAGCCTCTAGTGAGCCTTTTTGGTGAATGCAAATCAGTGCCTCTGTTGGTGTGGAGCCATGTGCAGCAGTGGGCATTGACCGTGTCTGCCTACCAGTATGAAATCAAATATCAACCTTGAGGGTTGCATTCCAATGCTGATGCCTTTAGCAGGCTACCCTTGCCAGATTACCCAAAGCAAGTTCCAGAGTCAGGAGACATGATTCTATTATTGGATGGACATGTGACAGCAAATTATACTAGGAGGGAGACCCATCAGGACCCAAAATTGGCATCTGTTTTGGGTGGGTACAGAATGGGTGGCCTGGTTGGGTGTCAGAGAAGGCATTAAATATTTTTTAGTGGCATTTTTAGTTGGGAATTCATGCCAGCTGTCAGATGTGAAGAAGCAGAGTGGTAGTACCCCATTAGTGGAGGGCTAAGGTTTTAGTGCAGTTACATGACACATGTTCTGGCATTTCTAGAATGAGAAGGATGGCACAGGGTGTAATTTTGTGGCCAGGTATGGACAAAGAAATAGAGGAACTGGTGAGCAAGTGTACAGCTTGTCAAGAGACACACGACACACCAGCCTCTGTACCAGTGCACCCATGGGAGTGGCCAGATAGACTCTGGGTACAGGTGCATGCCGATTTTCCATGGCATTTTCTGGGGAAAATGTTATCTGTCCTTGTGGATGTATACTCCAAGTGGCTGGAGGTGTGAGTACTGGCTTTAGTCACCACAGAGGCCACTGTGGCCCAGCTTAAGCAAATATTTTCCCTTTATGGGTTGCCAGAAATTTTTGTGTCAGTCAATGGGCCCATCTTTATGTCAAGGGGGTTTCAAGAATTTGTGGAATGCAGTGGAATTCCATCTGACACATTCAGACTGCACCTTACCGCCCAGCCTCTAATGGTTTAGCTGAGAGGGTTGTATAAACAGTAAAACAAGGGTTGTGGCAGTTTGGTTCAGGATCTACTCAAAGACATATAGTGAGGTTTCTGTTGCAATATCAGGTAACACCACATGTAATGACACGGGTGTCGCTAGTGGAACTATTTTTTTGCAGGATACTTTGCTCCCATTTGGATTTGATCGGCCCCATTTTTGGGAACCGAAGTGCATCAGGATCAAGCAGATATGCAGAGGGCCAGAAAGTGTAGGGCAGACCCCAGTTCCTTGCAAGTGGGAAAGTCTGTTTGGGTCTCAAGTTTTAGAAGACAAAAATCATTGGGTGCTAGGGGTTTTGTGTGCACAAACAAGACTAGTGTCCTTTAAGGTGCAGTTGGCATTGGGAAAAGTGGTAAAAGGACACATGGACCATATCCATAGTGTACTGGTGAAAATACCCTCCACAGTTTGGGGACTGGAAGGGAATACAGCGTGGGAGAGCACAGAGGATTGGGAAGTCACACCAGGGGTAGCAAGTATGACAGTGGCAGTAGACTCTATGGGAGTAATGGGGAGGGGTGAGACAACCAGGGATGTGTCACAGATGGCCTCTGAACAGGACTGAGCTACAGGAGTTGTGGGAGAAGGAGAGGTGTCATCTTGAGGTGATCCAGGGTGCCTGTGCTCAATTAGTAAAAAGGATCATAAGGGTGCCAGACAGGTTAAATCTGTAGTCAGATTTTAGCACAGGAGGAATGTTACAAATTGGTCTGCATACTGTAAGTATTATTTGTTCCCTAGTTAGTGTTCACTGTGCAATAATAGTGATATTTAGATAGAGTCCCTTTGGGGAAACCTGATACTGACCTTTCCTGTTTCCTGTGTTCAAGTCACAAGAATTCTGCCTGAGTGCAGAAGTCAAGCTGAGCTGGTGTTAAGACTAAAGCCTGAGAAGAAGCAACTGAGGAGTGTTAGTATTTACTACACTGTCCTTAAACCCTGCTGGGCTGTCCCTCCCCAGAAACCCTCCCTGCTTGTATGGCCTGCTGACTCATTTATTTATTTATTTAAGAGATTTACCAGGAAGGCATACTGAGCAGAGTACTGCTCAATTCCAGATGAGCCCTGGGGGGAGGGGATTACAAAGAGAACATAGTGCAGAAAGAAAACATACATAGATACGTTTAGTACAAGACAAAACAAGGAAGAGACAGTCGTAATGCAATACTGCAGATACATTTTCATTACAACTCAAAAACAGTTCAACATTTGGAGCTGACAGCAACACATAGGTCTATCACACTCATTCTTGGTGTTGTCAGAGCTGCCTGCCCAATCTCCTCATGGCTTTGGCCATATGCCACTGCCTGTGTCTGTGATGTGAAATGAGTGCCCAAGAAAGTCTCTCCTTGCTGCCTTTTTAAATTCAGGTGAGGAGAGAGACTGGTAGCACCCACCTAATGGTGCTCCTGCTGACTAACCGTCCTGACTGCACCGTAACGCTGGATGTTTAACACTACATTTCCTGTGACAAAAATGCTCTCTGACCTTGTGGTACAAAAAAGTGCTCAAAAACAAAACTGAGAATAGTTATGAAACTCTGTGGATAGCCATAAAAGGGAGTTTTCATTTTATTATTACAATAGTTAAAAAGTGCTAAAGCAGACTCAAAATGAGGAAAAAAGTATCTTACAAGATGAGAGAAAAGAGCAATCTAAAATAGAACAAAAAGATATAAGTCAACATTTTCTCCCATAACATACACAGCTGCAGCAATGTATATTATGGAGAAAATAGTGATGCATACCTTTGTATTTTATTCTGGAATGCTCTTTCTCCCATTGTCCCTGCAGGGTTTTAAATAATTGATTAGCAGTTTTTTTCTTGGGACAATACTAACTATTTAGAAGGTATTTATATAGGTTTTCTAGAAGTGTTACATTTGTTAAACACAGTGGGGCAGGTGCTATGCATTCTCACAATGTTTTAGCACTTTTATGAGCAAAACGCTAATCAATTTTTTAAGTTAAATAAAACCCTGCCCTGTCATCAGTTGGTGGTTTGGAAAACTGGATGGGAGCAAAGTGATTATGGGCGCCGTTTATGGCCCAGGGCTATATTTTTTTAGTGAGGTGAATGCCAAGCTAGCATGGAACTTGACTACTGACTGCTGGTATGCTGACGCTACCTTGACATTTCGAGAGCGACTGACACTACAGTGACAACAGCGCCAGGTCGCTGTAGTGTCTGTGTGGGACTCTGCCACTGCTTTCCGGGGATATTGCACCACCACCCTGAAACCAGTCCAACTCAGAGATGGTTATTTTAGTAGTGCGGAGATTGGGGTGAAGCCCCCTGAAGAAAACAATCTGTCTTTTGACTCCCTTCATGCTGACCACAAATGCGGTCAATGTAAGGGAGTTGCTGTAATGTCAGTTGATAAATAATTTGTCAACTGACAGTCATGCATCCCTGATTGCTCATGAGACATCACACTGCTATGTGCTCCTTCACAGTTTTCCATAATGCTGAGAAACTTCTCCTTGTGATGGTGTATCACAAATTGGAAGACACTTGGAAGGTAGTGCACTCAAGGTAGAGAGAGTACGCTTTCTTTTCAGCACCCAAAAAGGCACTGTAGGACTGACATGGTACTTGTACTGGGGGCAGTGGGTGTAATGGGAAACTGCACAATTGGGACCAAAACTCTGTGAGATCTTGCCCCCATAAGTATGACACATGTCTCTCTTGAAGACACAAGGGCAGCATAGATGGCCAATTATTGTAGAGCTGCCCAAGTCACCTTGGTTTGTGGACCATACTATAGAAGCCACCAGGTCCTTTATTTAGAAGAACAGGAATGGTAAGATCTGATAGGCAACATATGTAGGGGGTACTGAAATGTACAGTAAAGGTGGAGATAATTACACAGGCTAGTGTCAACAAATCAGAAGAAGGTTTCAGCAACTTAAAAGAGTTAGAGACCCAATTTGGAAGCACACATGACTTGACCACATTCCAGGTGCTTAATAGATGCAAAGGGGAGTATGTTGAGCTTCTGCAAACTAAGTTAGAATATGCCATGTTCCAGACAAAGCAAGTGTATTATGTGAGTGAATACAAAATGGGGGTGGGGGTCCTGGCTCAACAGCTAATACAGAGGACCAGAAATTAACCCCAGCTGTTGAGAAAAGTGAGGGAGGGGAGAGGGACACATGGAGATAGCAGACATGTTTGGCCCACTTTACTAATCCCTGTACAGCTCAGAGATATGTTGGACATAGCAGGAGTTGAATCAATTGTATGATAAAAATCAGCCTTTTGCAAGTAACAGAGCAGAAAGTTAAAGAATCTTTGGGGGTGGACATCACAGAAAGGGAGCTGTTACAAGTCATTAAACTGATGATAACTGACACAGCCTAAGGCTACTTGCTGGAGTTGTATAAAACATTTAGTGTGGAGCTATTCTTGGAGCTGGTAAAGGTATGTAAGGAGGCTAGACAAATAGGTACCTCCTCTGATCTATTTAGGAAGTGATTACAGTGACTATTGCAAACAAACTCTAGCAAGAGTCAATACGGCTGCAAAATAATCGTATTGTGGGCAATGAGAAATGTGTGAAAAAGAGGGTATGAGAAATTAGTGAGAATTAAGTAATACAAGTTTATTATGGAGTAGTTGAACAATGCTGGAAGACTTAGTAGCAGAATGTGATCATTGTGCATGGGTGTAGCCAGACATTTTGATGTTGTACACACAGTCTCCAACTGCTGCCCACTTTTTGTAAAGAAAGGTGCAAGTCTTCTGCAAAAGCTGTCCCAATCACAAATAAATCAGACTGCTGTGAGAGCACTCATGTAATCTCTGAAGAGGTTGTACACATATGTAGCTCCTAAACAAAATAAGTGTAAAGAGAGACACGGCTCAGTGGCCTACACTAAGTCAAATATTCCAGATTAGAATAGTAATGGTAACAGAAAGGCATATGGGTTGGGACAGGCACTCAACAAAAAATGTATTCAAGTGTGTACAATGAGTATGCCTACCTACACATTTGATTGTTGGCATAAATAGTTTGTTACATGTTGTAGGAGGGATATATGTATTTACAGTATGTGTATTCAGAGGAGTAGTAGTACTGAAATATTCATTGTGATACAAGAAAGGAAAAACAGTATCATTAGGGGTGTTTACTCTGTTTACAAGACAAGTCCTGTAATTGAGATGTCCCTATTACTCTAAAAATATCTTATGAATATAATGTAAAATACCATAAAGTCAAATAATCAAATGCTCCATGTAGCACACAACAGTTACAAATTAAGTAGCTATAGAAAATATATAATTTGGTACACATTGTAGGAGTGGCTATAACTATAAGCAGTATGTACATTCATAGAAGTAGTAGTAGTAAAATATGTACTGTGATCCAGGAATAGAAAACAGTGGCATTTGGTGTGTTACAAATTAAACAGCTATACAAAGTGACTGTTAAGTAGGACACATTCTTCAAGGGGTTTGATAAAGGCAGGATAGGAAGATGTTGTGTGTCATTCAAAAGGAAGATCATTCCATACCAGTGGACATAAGGAGACAAGATATGAAGGGTTTTGAACAGTTTTCATGACTTATAGTGCATATATGCAGTTGAGTGGGTGGGGTGAAACCTTCAAGTGGCGTTGTAATGGTAGAGTTCCATAGAGCTGTCAGTCAGTAGCAGCTGGTTTTGGAGGAAATGTCCTTTTGTGGTATAGAACAGTGTTAAAGTAGTTGTAGACACAGTGCTGTGGTGGCATATCTTTGTGATTTCACAGCTTTTTTCTTCTCTTGGTTCATGATGGTGTTGTGCTGGTGCTAGTAGAAGATTGTAGTGTGGGTTCCATAGGGTCATCAAATGTATCAAGTGGGATGTCAGAGATGCCAGCAGATTGATGTGGTAAGATACTAATGAGGGTGGCTCACTTGACTGTTGCAGTGCATTGTATAGGTAGATGTCCAAGGATATGGTAGTCAATGTGTGTTGATGGAAGTTTTAGGAAGTTCGGAAATAGTTATGGAATCAATGCGTCTTCAGTCAGAGAGGTAAAGAAGAAGGTGTCTTGTGTGGTGTTCTCCAGGCCAGTCAGCTGTGGTAGTTTGGTCTGAGTTGGTGGTTCAGTAACCTTTAAATGAAGAACAGTGGAAAGAGTATTATACTGTAGTAAGGTTTGTAATTGAATGTGTGATGTATGAGAGGACTTGAAAAAGGGTGTGAATATAGATTATATTGGAGAGGATACTGTATGCATTATAGTTCAGAGAAGTGTGACATGCTGTGTAGACAGCAAGTTTAATATCCTTGTAGTGATTCCACCTGAGAAGTGGATGGAACACTATGCAGGAATTTTTAATAAACAAACAGTAAGCATAAGGACAGAAATATATTTACTAATAACAGAAGAAGATAAAAACTGGATAGAGAGTATGAATTAAGAAATATGTGCCATACAAAATCAAAAGAAAAATAAGGCACCTGGAATTGATAACATCGGTGCAGAACTGCATCACATAAATATTGAATGGTGGGCTGAAATACTATTAAATCTGTACAAGAATATATTAAAATATATGATACTACCAAATAATTGGATTGTGGGATGATAGTTCCCTTACATAAAAAAAGGATCTACAGTGAGTCTGGAAAACTATAAACCTATTACATTGTTAAATATTAATAACAAAATCTTCTCCAGAATAATTCTAAATAGGATTTTGTACTGGATAGAGGATAACAAAATATTATCATCTGTTTAGGCAAGTTTTTGTAGAGGATGATCTATGGTAGATCAAATCTTAATTCTAAGATATATAGTAGAAAAGTATGTGATTATGAAACAGAGGAAAAGCTATGCAGCATTTATTGACATTAAGTCAGCTTCCGACTCGGTTAATCCTACAATCCTGTGGGAAATTTTGACAGAAAAGGGAATGAGGAAGAAGTTGTTGAATATTATTAAATTATCACATGTGGACAAGGCCCTTGGAATTCTGTGCTTCTGCAGTTGCAGAATTTTCCACAGAATTTGCATCATGCCACATAATATATATATTGTCACATAATTCATTGTTTTTGGTGAATTTTCATTTAAATATACTGTTTTCCCATAGTGTCAGGCTTTCTTTCCCATCTTATTTATCCTGAAGCCCCTCGTCTATGCTCAGCATATGATGTAATTGATGACATCACATCATACTTAGCCAATGATAGGAATGTGTTCTGCCAGAGAAGTGAATAAATCATGCCATAAAAATCAAAAAATGCTGCTGCAGAAGCCAAGGAGCCCTGCCGTAGAAATCAGAAAATTCTGCCGCAGAGCACCGGGGCCCTGCTTATGGATAACAAATTGATAATAAAATGCAGTAAAGAAGGAAATATAACAAATACAATAGATGTTAACATGGGAGTTAAGCAAGGATGCATCTGGTCACCACAGTATTCAATCTATATAAAGATAAAACGGTAGAAGATTTAAAACAGGTGGACACTTTTCCCCCTAAAATAAATGGGATGGACATACAAATATTGTTATATGCAGATGATGGGATACTGCTGGCACAGATCCCTTTGGGGCTAAAATGTAGATACCTTAAAGAAATTGGGCATGATATTGAATCAAGAGAAAACCAAAGTGATGGTGTTTGGTAAAAAAAAAATGAACTAGAAAACTGAAAAATTAGAGATATGTAAATAGAAGAAGTGAATGAATTTTGTTACTTAGGGGTTATATTTACCTATAATCTAAAATGGAAGAAACATACAGAGAAAGTTTGTGAGACTGTAGTAAAAATGTTAAATGGAATTACATATTTTGCATATAACAATAGCAGGGAATTCTTTTATTGCCCAATACAGATGCCTAAAAGTCAGAGTCGATTCACAGATATTACTGTATGTAGGGCAGAATTATGGGAATTAACAAGCAAAAGTAATATAAAAGACTTAGAAGTGGTTCAAAATAAATACCTGAAAAATCTACTGGGATTACCAAATTTTGCATCTGCAGCAGAGGTTAGAATGGAAACTGGTTCACTTACAGTATTTGCTAGGATAGTTAAGAAAGCATTACTCTTCTGGAAAAAAATAATAATTGCACCGAGAGAAAGTGTAATACAAAATTGCTGGCTTGATTCAATTAAAAGTCAAGATACAAAGTACTTGACCTGGTTTTGGCATATTAAATCAGGAATTGACTAAAAATGGTTTAGAGTATAACTATATCTTGGGACAGGCAGATAGTATGCTGAATCCAATTAATTTGTGTAGAGACTGCATTGTAAAAAATTCAGATTATATCAAGGTACATCATGCATGGGAAAATGACCAACTAAAACATACAAAAACAGATTTTAAGGTAGAGAATTATTTTTTCAAATGTGATTTATCGAAACATAGGAAAGTGTTAACAAGATTAATGTTTGGAATTTTTACAGAGTAGAGGAATAAATCCCCTAGTAATAATAGTATTAATGTTTTTTCTGGTTGTAATAATGCAGTTATGACAAGTGCACAATTAATTTTTGAATGTAAAGCCTTCAGAACAGAAAATGTTATTTAATAATCAGCATTTTAATAACCTTACAGATATGAGTCAAAATGATAAACTAATTTTTATCTTAAACTGTAAAAAATTGAAACAGACCTTTGCCCTTGCAAGTTTTACGCACACATTAACAATACAACTGAAATCAATGTTTAAAGCACAACCCTTCTGTGATAGACCTGTCATTTATTTAGTTTTTCTGGGGAGTCTGTGGAACTGGGAAATTTTAAATGTAATGGTTTTAATGTATTTTGTGTATGTTACATATACATATTTGTATGCGACAGTTTTTATATACATACTCTGTAAAATAAATTGAACTGAACTGAACTAAACATGCTGTGTAAAGTATGGTGATGTCAATTTTGTAGTGTAAGAAAGGGCCTGAGAGTAGAAGTAGTGGAATATGGTTGTTAGGTTTTATTGTGGAGTAGAATACTGATTGTGAATAGGATGTGTGTTGTAAGGAAGCGTACTTAGTTATGGGAGAGTGTTACCAAATTGAAAGAATGGGTATTCACCAACCGCCAGCTGACAAACACCACCCCTTTTGTCTTTGTGGGTTGCTTGTATGCCAGTCTCAACTACCAACTCATACAGTTTGCACCCTGAATTGTCAGTTCAATGTATGTAGAGAGATACACTAGGGACCATTTGCACAGTAAGTCATGCATGTGGCTCTCTGAAGTCACTGAGCTGAGCTGCCAACATAAAATGTAATTTAAAGTAGAAAAGAATTGTCACTCACTCATACAACTATTTCCTGAAATCATCCTTACATTCCTGGTGCCTGTTGCACAGGGAATATGTGTCTATGACACAACAGCATGATTGTTACACTTACCCACCTGACCAGGAAGCACAACCAGATACTACGTAACCAGGTTTTATTATTCAGTCAAACGTTTCTGTTCGTGGATATACAGACTTGTGCATTTCCAACACTGAAATCAGGTGGTGCTCCTGAGCAGACCAACTTACTTCAATCCCACGCTCAGAGTGTGATTCAAGGGTGCTATTAAGATCATCCTTAAAGTCAAAATCCCTATGTAGCATAAAAAATGCTAGTTAAGTGAGATTTGACCACTGACACCATTTAAACTGCAATGGTGGTAATACTGCTAACGGCAAATCACTTATATCAATCAATCAAATTTTATTTATAATGCACTTTTCAGCATATCAAAGCACAAGTACAAAACAACATCTTATATAATAAATAATGACATAAAAACAATAAAAAGCAGCAATAAACCTATCCAAAAGCTAATTCAAATAAGTAACTCTTCAGGGACACCTTAAATGATTCTGTGGACAGGCACTCTCTAATCCGACGAGGTAGAGAATTCCACAGGGTTGGGGCCATAAAAGAAAAAGCTGTGGCCCCAGATGACTGAAGATAAACCCTGGGAATTTCTAACAATCCCTCATCAGTGGAGTGCAGTGGGTGGAAAGGGTGGTAAGGTCGAAGGAGATCTTCCAAGTAGCCCGGTCCCTGGCCATGTAGGGTCTTATAGGTCAGCAACATGACCTTGAAGGTGATTCTCCAGTGCACTGGCAGCCAGTGCAGTTTGCGCAGCACAGGAGTGATATGACAAGTTCTCGGTAGCCCAGTCACCAACCTGGCTGTAGTGTTCTGCGCCAGCTGCAGGCAAGGCAAGGCAAGGCAAAATTTATTTAAAAGACGCCCAATCCCTGAGGCTCTGGGCGCCGTACAGTCAATTAAAACAAGCATTTTAACATAATAAATATAAAAGTAGACATATAAATACAAATAATTTCAAAACTACATAATTAAATATAAATCTATATCGAACCATAAACTAAACTAGATTAAATGCCTTAGAAAAGAAAAAGGCCTTTAAATTAGCCTTAAAAACATCCACCGATGAAGCCTCTCTGACCATAGTTGGTAAGGAGTTCCACAGAAAAGGGGCCGCGGCACTAAATGCCCTATCACCGGCTGATTTCAACCTAGTTCTGGGAATGGTCAGGAGGCATTCATTGGAGGAGCGAAGAGGGCGCATGGAGAGAGCAGGTAACAGAAGATCTAACAGGTAACCAGGGCCCTGTCCGTGTAGGGCCTTATAGGTAAGAAGACCTACCTTAAAGAGGACTCTCCACCTGACTGGCAGCCAGTGCAATTCATGCAGAACAGGTGTAATATGACAAAACTTTTGTTGCCCGGTCAACAACCGGGCAGCTGCATTTTGCACCAGCTGCAATCTGTGGAGAGATCCTCCCGTGACCCCGAGATAGAGCGCGTTACAGTAATCAAGCCTAGATGTGACTAAGGCATGTATCAAAGTAGGGAGGTCCAGAGGCGGAACAAGAGATTTAATTCTGGCAATGTTTCTGAGATGGTAAAAACAGGTATGAACCACAGAGGATATTTGAGCCTCCATGGTTAAATCCCTGTCCAGAATCACGCCAAGATTTCGCACCGAAGCGGAGGCCTTCAATGGCACAGACCCTAGGACAAGCCCAGTTTCTGTGTCAGAGGCCATCTTATCATGAACTCTGTTCGACTCCACTACTAATACCTCCGTCTTATTGGGGTTCAGCCGCAACCAGCTGGAGGTCATCCAGTCGTTAATCTCGGTCAGACAGATATTAATGACATCCACTGCATTTGATGTTCCTGGGGCAAAGGAAAAATATAGCTGAGTATCATCAGCATAGCAATGAAAACTCAAGCCATATTTCCTAATGATCCCACCCAGAGGCAGCATGTACACTGCGAACAACATTGGAGCCAGTACTGACCCCTGGGGAACTCCGCAAAGAAGCAGACCAGGTGTAGAAGAGAAATTTCCCATCACAACCCGCTGCCTCCTGTTAGTAAGAAAGGACTCGAACCATTTGATGACATTACCGGTGAGTCCGCATAGATCCCCAAGGCGAGCAAGCAACACACAATGGTCCACAGTGTCAAATGCTGATGAGAGATCGAGGAGAACCAGAATTGTCTTATCTCCCCGGTCTCTAGCCCTGAGAAGGTCATTCTGCACCCGAACAAATGCAGTTTCGGGACTATGTCTGGCACGAAAAGCTGACTGGAAGGGTTCGTATAACTCATGAGATGTGAGGTGCTCTTCCAATTGAAGCGCTACCATTTTCTCAATAACTTTTCCTAAAAATGGAAGGTTAGAGATAGGATGGTAATTTGCCATGATCTCCGGGTCCAAGGATGGCTTCTTTAAGAGAGGTCTCACCAGAGCCTCCCTTCAAGGCGTCCGGAAAGACGCCTGTAGAGGGAACACCGCATAATCATGGTAAACACCGGCCAACAGAGTCAACACATCTCATTAAAAACACGTCGACACCGGTCCAGTTCACAAAGGTGTGCCTCTACATTGGTTGCTACCTCAATGACCTCACTATCCTCCACTGGTCTAAACTCTCCCAACCAGGGAGTGCACTCAGAACACATCAGGCGATCACTGCCAGCTGTATCATTTCTGGCTGAAGGAGCCACCCGCCGGATCGCAGACACCCTATCCAAAAAGAATCGAGCAAAATCCTCACAGTCAGTATTAGAAAAAACCTTCCCGGGCCATAGACAGACAGGATGTAGAAGTCTATCAACGGTCCGGAAAAGTGAGGCCGGTCGATTCCTTCCGGCAGCAATCTCCCCAGACAGAAACACTGTCTTCTTACGGTTGATTGCCTCCTGGTACCCCCATAGTGATGCATGAGGGCCAGTTTTCCGCATCCAGATGGATCTCCTCCAGCAGCACTCAATCTCTGACCCAGTCTCTTCATCTCCCTGAGCTCACCAGCATCAAACCATGGCGACCTCAGGTAAGAGTCCTGGGTCATTGCAGTACAGGTCGCGAGGGAGTTTATGGTATCAGATAACACCTTATTATAGGCGCCAACTCGACCACCACTCCTCCCGCCATGTCATCACCCACTTAGATAACCTCGCCAACGCCAGAAACCCTCAGGGTCAACCCCGTGAAGGGCGACAGCGAATCATCTCAGCAGGGAAGGGCTTATGGCGGAGCCCCAAACGTGAACTGAACCATGCAGTGATCAGACCAGAGAACTGGATCGATCTTAAGATCACTAATATCAAATCCAGTGAGAACACCAGGTCCAACATGTGGCCATCCGATGAGTTGGTAAAGTAACCACCTCGTCAAACCAAGGGAGGACATGATCCAGGAAAGCTCACAACCATGTCCATGGTCTACATCGTCAAACCAAACATTGAAATCCCCCAGAAAAATACATCTGGGGGATTCCAACGATGCAACGGCGACAAAGTCTGTGACCTCCTGCAGGAACTCCCCCATCAACCCAGGAGGGCGATAAATAAGAAAGATCCTGCAGCCTGCATCAGGTCCTCCCCAGACAGCCACACATTCAAAAGAACCCGGGGCTCTCACCGGGTGCATGGTAAAGTTCAGGCTGGATCTAAAACAGATGGCTACACTGCCACCCCTGCGCTCCACTCTGGGACAGTGTACCACGGTATACCCAGGGGGGACTGCAGCCTCAAAAATAGGGCCCGCATCGTCACCCACCCAGGTTTCCGTGATAAAAGCCAGATCGACCGACGAAACCAAGGCAGCAATAATTGCTGTCTTATTTCTGATCGATCTGGCATTACAAAGCACTGCCGTCAGGGGATTTGGGGGTGATGCAGCCCTACAGGTTATCTGGCCATTTGATCTAATAGGCTCCCTGGGGATGGACACCAAACACAGTTGGCCTCTCCTATGTGCCCGTCGCAACCCAGGGCGTCTCCTGGACCTGATAACTTCAATCCTTGCATAACCCGAATTAAGATTTCTTGGTAGTGCGCGACCAACACTATCCCTGCCAATCCCCACCTCCTGGCAACGTCTGATAGTAACATCAGAAACCGGAAGGGGGATGAAAGGGCGCAGGTCGCGCAACATCAAGTCATCATACACAATTCTAGCCCCTCTCAATCCTCCCATATCATATATATGTCTCCAAGGCACAACAAATACAAAAATAATAACTTATATGTAAAATATATATAAAATACCCCCGCCAAACCTAGCTTCTAAAATATGACAGGCCTGCTAATAACCATGCCCTCAAACAAATTAGTTCTACAACTACACATAGTAAAAGCTGTATAAATAAACAGTTGATTACCAAAAACATAGTAAGACATAGCCTCATCCCCCTGTATCAGCTAAACATTTCTAGTGCCGAGTGGTGCGAGCGCCACTCTGGCAACTCGGCGCTACGCTCGCGCTTGCAGCGGGCCAGTAACTGAGGGGAAAAATCAGGAGGACACCGAGGTCCTAGCTCCCCAGTTGACAGTGATCACAGCTCGCTCGACTTAAAACTCTGCTTGCAGTCTCTCACACTGCACAGGTATACTGTCAGGAGCTGAAATCTTTCCACACCAAACGAAGCACTGTCCTCTTACCAGACCTCCAGGTCTCTCAGTTCAGCTTATACTACGCACCGCTTGCGAGCGGAGCGAGAATTTAACGGGAAAATCAGGAGGACACCGAGGTCCTAGCTCCCCCCAGTTGACAGTGATCACAGCTCGTCGACGAAAACCCTGCTTGCAGTCTCTCACACCGCACAGGTATACTGTCAGGAGCTGAAATCTTTCCACACCAAACGAAGCACTGTCCTCTTACCAGACCTCCAGGTCTCTCAGTTCAGCTTATACTATGCACCGCTTGCGAGCGGAGCGAGAATTTAACAGGGGAAAATCAGGAGGACACCGAGGTCCTAGCTCCCCCCAGTTGACAGTGATCACAGCTCGTCGATGAAAACCCTGCTTGCAGTCTCTCACACTGCACAGGTATACTGTCAGGAGCTGAAATCTTTCCACACCAAGCGAAGTACTGTCCTCTTACCAGACCTTCAGGTTCTCAGTTCAACTTATACTATGCACGCTGCATGACGAGAAATTTAACGGGGAAAATCAGGAGGACACGAGGTCCTAGCTCCCCAGTTGACAGTGATCACAGCTCGTTGACGAAAACCCTGCTTGCAGTCTCTCACACTGCACAGGTATACTGTCAGGAGCTGAAATCTTTCCACACCAAATGAAGCACTGTCCTCTTACCAGACCTCCAGGTCTCTCAGTTCAGCTTATACGGAGATTCCTCCCGGCAACCCTAGATATAGAGCATTACAGTAATCAAGACGTGAGGAAACAATGACGTGGACCAACACAAGAAGGTCATCATGTGGAACAAGGTGTTTTATCCAGGCAATATTCCTCAGATGGTAAAAGGAAGACGTGACAGTGGTAGATACCTGTGCCTTCAACGTTAACTCGCTGTCAAGAATTACACCCAGATTCCGCACCTGTTCGGAAAGTCTCAACTGGTTACCTCCTAACACAAGGCCAGAGGGGGACCCAGGAGTCAACTTCTCTACATGATGGCCTGGGTCCACAACCAACACCTCAGTCTTATCCGGATTTAATTTCAACTGGTTTGCACTCATCCAGTCCTGAATCTCAGCGAGGCAGTTATTAAAGACCGATAAGGCATCATTCTGTTCAGGTACAAAGGACATATAGAGCTGAGTGTCATCTGCATAGCAGTGAAAACTCAGCCCATAATGCCTTATAACGTCTCCCAACTGCAGCATATACACCGTGAACAACATGGGGGAAAGCACAGAACTCTGTGGCACCCCGCAGGACAGAGCAAAGGGAGCAGAGGAAAAAATTCCTGAGACTACCCTCTGACTTCTGCCTGTGAGGAAAGAGTAAAACCATCTAAGGACTGTCCCCGACAGTCCGCTCAACCATGGTGATCCAGCAACATCCATGGTCCACAGTGTCAAATGCTGCAGAGATCAAGAAGGACCAAGATCGAACGGCTCCTCCAATCTCTCGCTATTAGGAGATCATTAAGTACCTGAACCAACGCCGTCTCGGTACTATGCCTCTTCCTGAAACCGACCTGGAGAGGATCATAGACCTCATGGGTGGTAAGAAAATCATCGAGCTGCAACGCGACTACTTTCTCGATAACCTTGCCCAAAAAGGGCAGGTTAGAGATCGGTCTGTAGTTAGCGAGACAGTCTGGGTCAAGGGAAGGCTTCTTTAACAGGGGTGTCACGATAGCCTCTTTTAAAGACTCCGTAAACACCCCTTGATCCAAAGAGCACCAGACTATCTCGGCAAGGACTGGTCCGATCACATCCATGCACCCCACAAGGAGGCACGTAGGACCGGTATCCAACCTACAGCAAGTCGATCTCAAGCCCTGGACAATCTTCACGATATCCATGATCACTGGCTGATTGCTATCCATATACATACATACAAAAAAATCTTAGTTTTACTTTTCTTCATTTTTTTGTACATTTCTTTATATGTATAATACTTATTCACTACTGTCACTGTTGCAGTTTACATTGAATCGGTGTTCAGCTGTCACTTCAATTACCATACTGTACTTTATGCTATATGGGCTGCTGTGACTTTAAACACACCTATAAAAAGCAGAAAAGCTGTTACTTTAATGTCACCCATAAAAAAGCTTCGAGAACATGAGTGCAACACTGGATTAGTCTGTTTAGAAGCATCACTTGATTACACTTCTAGAGATCTGTACCTTTGTACAGTATATCCACTAATAAACATTTTAGACTGACTAATCAGCCACTGTTTGCCCCCAAAGCTGTTTGAGGTTTCTAATAGGGTGGGTTCACTGTAATGTTTCTTCTGTTGTGATATGCTGTTTCCTTTATGTTAGCATACCCTCAGCATCCATAGTTGGTTTTCTTAATTTAAGATACACAGAACTGAACAGTCACATCAGGACAATGGAAAAGGAAAAAAAGAATAACAAGTTATCTTACAGTACCTGTAGTACTTGAGTACAAGTCACAGTCTGCACTGCCATATCTATATAGCACAAGCACACACATAACTTCATAGGCAGACTTCAGATATATATATTTTTTTTTTCACCTTTGACTCAGACATTATTTTGCTGCTTTCAGTGCGTAAGTCAAAACTTAAAAAAGGCCTCTACCCAAACAAAACGGAGCTGCGACCTACAGTACACAGAACTTAGTTAAGAGTCAGGCCACCCAGTACTGCAAAAATAAAACCCCTACAATATTGGGTCTGATTAAAACCTTTTTATTTCAGAATTAAATTGTAAAAACATGCAGCATTTGATGGAAAAAACATTAATGTTTCATGTGGTTAGCAATGCATGGACAATACATTAATATTCCATGTGATCACATGCCCTTTTTTAGGTATAAATTTCTCCACATCATTCAATCCCTTAAATACAGAGACCCATTTGTAATCATACTCCACACATCACTTATTCAATAAACTACTGCACAGATAACAAACAGCATGACTGTCTTAAAGTCTCTAGCGAATCAGAGTACATGGCAATTCATTAGACATCTCTTGTAGTAGGCATTTTAAATATAACCATTATTAATAATACAAATTTGTCTCACAACATGCCATGTGTAATATATAAGTAATATATTTAAAAAGGCACCAAAATGCAGTCCTTCTGCATTAAGAGACAGGGTGATTCTTTAACTTGTTTTTCATTTCACATCAGTCACCTGCCACACTGTGTGTATAACTGTGCAGTTCACTCAGGTGTTCCTCAGGGGTCTATACTGGGTCCCCTCCTTTTTAGTCTTTTTCCAAACTGCCTCCCCCATGGATATCAAGCCCACATCCTTCTCTGTGCTGATGATGCAGTTGCATTCTCCAATGGCTTAGACCCAATTGCCTTGGAGCAGCAATTACAGTGTGACTTTTTCAGAGTAGAGACATGGTTCAAAAATCACAAATTGGTAATGAACTATAAAAAAAAAAAAAACATTGCTGTTCACCAGCTCACAAAACAAGCAAGAAACTACCTGCTATCAGTTTGCGATAGGGGTGGTGCCTTCCTTGAACGTATTCAACACTTCAGATATCTCAGAATCACTTGCCCTCCACATTGACAATGTAGCTAGTGCTATCAACAAACGTATAGGGGTACTCTATTGCCACAGGTAAAGTCTGACCCCCAAAGCCCTTAGCATAGCTGTTCACAGTTCAGTGGGTTCCCTTGTAGACTATGGTCTGCCGATATAGGACTCCACCACAGATATGGCCCTCCAGCGCATAAAAACTGCACTCAACAAAGCCTGCAGACTCACCTTAGCTGCTCACCGACTAACTCACACCTATGATTTGTATGCCATGGCACACTAGCTAATGCTCAATGACCAGCTAAAATATCAATCCTGCCTCCTGGCCAAAAAGATCTGCCTTGGTCAGCTACCGCTAGGGGTCCAACAACTGCTGGTTCCCTGCACAAATCTGCGGTGTACCCAAAATTCTGAACAGCAGTCCTTCCTAACTCCAAAATGTCGCACATCTCAAGGACAAAGGTCCTTTGCCTACTG
Organism: Neoceratodus forsteri; assembly: GCA_016271365.2. Lineage (NCBI taxonomy): Eukaryota > Metazoa > Chordata > Ceratodontiformes > Ceratodontidae > Neoceratodus > Neoceratodus forsteri. The sequence goes on from JADMNL010000022.1 coordinate 526,955,084, forward strand.
GGCTCCATTGTGGTTCAGCTCCCTGTAGGAGAACATTGCTTGCCTGCACACTCTGTGCTCCTTCAAAGGGCACCTAAAGAACCATCTTATCCGTGAATCCCAATGTGTCTGCCATCGCTAGCACTAAACTAAGTCACCTTCCTCCTTTATCCCTACTACTGAACTTATATTACTAACTCATTTGCACTCTGCACTTGGGTGCACACCCCTCACCCCTTTTCATTAGCACTTAGTAACTTTCTAACTCCCTCTTGTTTTGACAACTAACAGGTTCACTGTTGGGCTCAATATATTGTCTGTTTCTGTTGCCTACTGGACTGTGGTTGTAACCTTATCCTGTTTTGTACACTGTATTTTTCAATTCTTGTATAAATCTCGTTGTACCGAAATGTTTCTTCTTCTTATCTTGTTTTACCATGTCTCCTTGTAAACCAATTGTCTGAAATGTTTTCGATGTGGAACCTATGTAAAGAGCTCTGAGCTAAATCGGTCTTATCCAAGAAGTGAAATAAATAAATAAATATTAAATAAATATATTGAAGCCACTTATACAGAAAGAATCATATATAGAAACTGAGTGCTTCAGAATCTGAACTCCGACCTGTGGGGTGTGAAAATAAAAACATTGGTGGCCATTGTCAGCAAGGAGTATGTGTCTGCTTCATTCAAAGGGTGTAAGTCACATTTTCAGCAGCTATAGTGGACTGGCAACCTGGACTGGTCATGCCCTCTCTTCATCTACACTGTTAAAGTATGCAGCTGCTCCTACCTCCTAGTTATAGAAACACAGAATATAGAATGTGTTGGCAGATGATGTCCATGCGGAACATCTAGTCTGCCCATGGTGGTATTATAATTGTAGCCCACTTTCATGTTGACATTCAATAGGAGGTGAGTGCCTTCTGTCTCACTGATCTGCATCAACCTGGCAATGAGGCAGAAGCATTTGGACATGCAGTCTGGTCCTTGATGTCCATGGTGGCATCCTCCCGTTGCACAAGTGCGTGTGTGTGTGGGGGGGGGAGTTTGGTTCAACTCTTCAACCTCTTATTGATCAATACTGATGCTTTCTGACAGGTAAACTTTCCCCCTACAGTGCTGATTACAATCTTTGAGTACCATTGATGGGACATGGACCTGATATTTTTTTTAACTAACATCCAACATACCCAATAAAAGCAGCAATGATTTTCTTCCAACTATTTTTTGCTTTTTTTTTCCACCTTCACCTTCCACTCAGACAGTATTTTTCTGCTGTCAGTGCATAAGTCACAGCTTAGGCCGCTACCCAAACAAAATGGAGCTGTGACACAAATTACGCAGAACTTCAGTAACAGTCAGGCTACTCAGTAACGAAAACATTAAAATCCTAAAATACTGAGTCCTTTAAAAACTTTTTATTTAAGAAATAACAGTAAAACATGCAGCATTGCATCAACATGACACCAATGTTTCAGACACATACGTAGCACAGCTGCTGCTGAACTGCCTGGCAGCCTAGTGTCAGCATCATTATCCTCAAAAGCTGTAACTGTATTTGCAAGATGCACTAGTATTTAGAAAAAAGATCAGTCATTGCAGAACCAAGTGAATGGAGGATGCTATTCCCTGAAGTATTTCTGCGGAAACCTTTTGTGTAAACTACAGGCCGCAGGTTTCCTATTCCAGTGATTCGTCTTTGTAATAAATAAAACTTTCTGTCACACATGGAAAACCTTGTTTAAAGAATCAGATGTAATGCCAAACAGTTAAAGGTCAAAGGGTCTTGTAAAGTCATAGGATATTGCAAAGCAAATTTCTCTAATATATTCTTGCCTGCTGTAATGCCTGCCTGATGTTCAATAGCTGTGTAGAGTGAGGTAACAACTATTGCTAACCACTTAAATGGCATTGGTTCTGATTCTTACAAGTAATTTCTTCATGTTAGACACAGATGACATTCTGATCATGTGGGCTGGATCAGAGCAGGAGTTACAAGATTTTGTTACATACATCAATTGCAATGACTTGTGCCTTTGGTTCACATTTAAATATGGCAAAGTATCCATTAAATTCTTAGACATCTGTGTAAAAGGAACTTTAGGGACTGTAGTTTGCACAAAAGGCTTCTACAAAGATACTGTAAGGAACAGCATCATCCATGCCCATATTGCACACCCTAACACACCACTGAGAATTTGCCATATGGGCAATTATTCAGATTGAAACGTAAGTGTTCCTATCCTGCAGATTGTAATGCAGCAAAAGATGACCTTTTTTTAAAGATTGCAAAAAAGAGGATACACTGAAGACACACTGAAGCATGCCACTTGCCAGAGAAGCAATTGTGGACAGATGAGATCTTATTCATTACAAGAAGCCACTGAAGGGAGTAGAAAAAGTGACCATTGTCTGCACCTAAGTACCACTTTGTATGGATCTCAGATCCATACCTCCACAGTGCTGGCATCTGTTGTGAAGTGATGGGGATCATAGGCAAGTGTCAAATGTTGGGCCCAGTGCTGGAATTACTCTTTGGGAGCAAGGGGGGCCCATAAGAGACCTATATTTAAATTTGCCCCCTTCCCATTATAAGTCAGTGGCACTGATGTGTGAACTACCAGGGATCACTTTGGAGTAAGGGGGTTGAGCCCTGCCTAGTCCCCCAGTAATTCCAACACTGGTGAGACCCGTAAGTAATTTTTGCAAGAGAAGACCTTGGAAGAGATGATACTCCAGAATGAGTTTAAAATTGAAAAGCCACACAGCAGTTGACTCGCTAGTAAACTGCAGGGCTTTTGTCTTGCAAAGGTTGCAATACTTGTAAACACACTGTTGAAGAAAAATAGTTAGTTTACCCTGCGAATTTGGGAATGAGAGAAGGTAATATGTATCACCTCCTAACATGCAATACAAGTTTTGTACATCACCTTCTGTGGTGCTCCTGTGGGAGGCATTGGGTCAGAACATCACTGACCAGAACAGCATGATCAAGAACTGCACAGCAAAAATGCCATCTCTTTTGTTTTTGATTAGAACCCTGGTCTCCACTGCTGTCTAGCTGAGCTGCTCCATGCCTCAGGTCGCCACACCATGGGAGCAGCTTGGCCAGCCTCCTGGATTCTGGTGCTTTTGTCCACTGTCAGCGCCACGGACAGAGACTAGGGAACCACTTACTGCAAGTGCTGTAAATCCCCTCTCGCTAACCGTGGTAGCGCTATCCAGACTAGCGCTCAGTTGATTGGTGCTATTCTGGTAGCACTATTCTAGGGGGTTACCCCGTGGGAAGGTGTGTGTGGGGCAAACTTGGAGGTACCTGAATGAAAGAATACAGAAGCACTTCAGAGCCATGTAGAGACAAGATCCTTCCATCCAATAGGCAAACACCTTTTAGACAAAAATTCAAATGGAACCCATGAAATTCATAATATGGCCATTGATCATGTACCTCAGAACCTGGGGGGGGAGCCCATTAACTGGACTGTGAAGAGGCCATGTGGATCTTCACATTACATACTTTGAAAGCAATTGGTTTCAACAATTGTATACAGTAGCAGCCTGTTTTACATGGTTAAATTAAGATAAGCAAAACATACAGTACCTTATGTGAGTGTAGTATCAAAGTAGAAGTTTAGCAACAAAGACCTGCAGTTTTTGTAATTAATTTCCAGTACCAAGGGGAAAAAAAATGAAGTAAATACTTAACATATAGAGCATCATAGGATTGTTTTGCAGGCTTGCAGTGAAACATATATTGAAAAGAAATGCTGTATACATGTTTCAGTAATGTACAGTACTTATATAAATGTATTGCAATAATATTTAGGTGTCATATAATGATGCATTGTTGCTTAACTATAGAAATGCGTTACTACACAGAAATGTAATAATTCACAGTGGTGTATGTTTCAGTTCTGCAGGTCAATGTCTTAAAGGCAGAGTTCAGTAAGAAGGTGGGATCCACCAGTTAGAGAGCTGCTGACGCCATCTGGCCAAAGTACTATATTGCAGAATTAGAATAAGCATATCCCCAGTAAATCTCATACCAAAAAGTAGATTTCTGTGTTACTTCATTTTAAAGTTATTAGCCATTTTGTAACCCTGATTTCACTACCTGTTCAAAGAAAGCCTGTTCCAGTGAAGAGCTGCTGCTGATGTCATCTAGGGACCTTACAGTCTAGTTGTCCCTGTCAGCAAGCTTATAGGACCTGTTTCTCTAAAGTTGCAAAGATCATGTGCAGTGGTTTTCATAAGTAAAACAGGCAGCAGAATTAGTAAACATTGCTTTAAAAACTTTGTGTTTCAGGATTTGTAACAAAACTGACAATATTTTGTCTGGGTGCCTTTTTATTGGGGTCCTTCTGCTGAATGCTGGATCATAGCACACTGTGAGGTTTGCAGACTAAGTTTCTGATGAAAGGCCGAGCTTATTCACACCTTTCAGTTACTTGAGGCAACTTCTAAAAATGGCAATTTAAAACAATTATCCCATCTCCTTGTTAATGGGGGTGGAGCAGACTGATCTGTGTTCTACTCTAAATTACAATGATAATTTTACCAGAGCTAACACTTCCACCCCAGTAGGAATTAACACATGTAAGGCCCCTATTAAAACATATTGTAAAGCAGACAATGACAAACAGCAGTAAAATTAGTAGCACTCTGATTGGCTTCAGCAGTCTGGAGGCATGCTGACTTAGTATTCAGCAACCCTGGAGAAATAAACCACACAAAAACAGCATTAAATAATAAACTTTTATCAACTTTGTTACAAAACCTGGAACATATATAGTATTTATAGCAATGTTTACTGACTGGTGCTGTCTGTTTTACTTGTGAAAGCCATCTTTACAACTTTGGAGAAATGGGTCCTATAAGCTTGCTGATGGTCATTACTAGACTTTGAGCTCCCTACATGACATCAGCAGCAGCTCTTTACTGACACCTGCTTTTATTGCACAGGTAGTACAATCAAAGTTACAAAATGGCTAATAACTTTAAAACTAAGTAACATAAAAATCTAGTTTTTGGTATGAGATTTACTGGGAGCATGCTTATTTGGATTCTGCAATGTAGCACTTTTGGCATCAGTGGCTCTTCAATATGCTCACAGAATGTCTTGTATCTTCACCTTTTGAAGTTAGAAGCTGTTACTTTGGGCCTGACGATGTTGCATTGTCCTGAAACAGCCCAAAATGTCCCAAAGCATGCAGTACAGTATAAGCAGTCCTCCTGCAGGTTCTGCGAACACTGAAGCTCGAATCTGTTGCTTCTGCCTGATCTTGTGCACCTGAACCAGATGGGCTTTGTAAACAGCCGCAAGGTCTATGATTAAGTCAGTTAGCTCATTGGCCTCATGTATGGCTCTCAGAGCTCCACTTCACCAATAGCAGTCATATCACTCATAAGTGAGATAGCATTTGATTGGAAGGCGTGGGGCTACCTATTCCATGCCATATTCCAATTTGGCCTTCAGGACACTTTTGTATCATGGGTGCAGACACTCCATGCAGAAGCTTTGACTGTGCTAGAGAATAATGGGGTATCTTATACCACATTTAAGTTGGGCAAAGGCAAGAAGCAATGTTCTTTATTCTGGCCTTGGAGACCCCTGGCACACCTTCTCTAGGAAGACCCAGGGATCCAGGGGTTTGAGTCTTTTTAATTCTTTCTTGGCCATAAGCAGCTGTAAGATCAATTGGGACAATCTGGAGTTGCTCCTGTTGAAAGATTATTACCCTGCTACTATATTAACCCCACCCCTTTCCCTCAAGGCTGCAAAACAGATCATCACATACCTAGGCTTGGTACTACATAGAGAGGTAAGGTGTTCAGTAACAAAGCCTTTTACTTCTTCCTACACAAAATTTAAGCCCAGGTGGGCAAGTGGAGTGAGCCAAAGCTCTCCTTTTAGTGGAATGTATCAGCACTGAAAATCTGCATTGTGGCCACAGATCATGTACCCCATCTCATAGTTCCCTGCCATGTTTTTAAAATAATTGAGATTAAAGTGGACAGCTTCTTGTGAGATGAAGAGAGGCCACTAATAAAACTAGCCAAACTGCAGCTCCCTCAAGATGGGGTGGGGGGTCAACCTGCTTCACATTATGCACTATTACTTGGCTCAAGGCCTCAAGGTTCTGGCATTTGTTGCCCACATGAAGAGAGGGAGGCCACTGTGGGTCGACTTGCAGGCAGCACAAGCTAAGACTCCAGCTTGTACACCACATCTCAAGTCCCTCAGCAAACTACACATTGCATTCAGTCTTTCAATACCAAACAGTTATCTTGAGCCAGGGGCGCAAGTGATACAAGTGAAATGTTGATTACGTAGAAACGTAGAATTTGATGGCAGATAATGACCTCTTAACCCAGCCAGTCTACCCTTTTTTCCTTACCTATACTGTCATCGCTGATCCTACTTGATCTCCCCCCCCCTGCTTCCCATGGAAATTTCCTTGTGACTGTCCCATCCATGCTTGATGTTCACCACTGTTTTCACCCCCACCACCACCACCACCACCACCACCACTGGAAGACTGTTCCAGGTATCCACTGTCACAAATGCACTCCGCAAGTCAGGCCCTCTGCTCCCACAGTGCCAAACCTCAAAGTGTAATATGTGAACAGGAGAAAAACAGGATAAGCCTCCTGTCTGTTTCGTGCCCAAAAGACCTACTAGCATTGAGTCTTGAGGTCAAATACGAACCCTTTTTGCCAGCACACCCAGTTAACAGGACCAAATATTGCACCCTCTTTGGGGAAATGCAGTGCAATACTTAACCCAGCAGGCACCTAACCTTTTTGACAATTCTCCCCTTTTGACTCAGTTGAGACCTAGGTATTATCTTACCTTGTTGCAGAATAGAAACACAATCTAAGCCTTTTAACAGTTATGTCAGAATTATCATCACTGTCCAGCATTCACATTCATACATGGGAAAAGACACAGGCAGAATTAGGGAAACCAAAATGTTTACTAAAATAAAACAACAATTGTAAATACATACAAAACACAGAACATATATACATAAATGTTTACAGTCAAAAGAAATAGGAATTACAAAAACAAAATGCCTGATAACTGAATTTACTAGTCATAACTCAGTTTCAGTTGTGTGTTACCCATTCTTGACAGAAGTACCCTTAAGTCATAAACACACTGTGTGTTCTCTTTCAAAGTTGGAATAAATGTGAGTCACAGTCCCCTCAGACTGCTTGCCAATACTAAAAGTTAATCTCCCAACCTTCTTGTGATGTCACAGCACATGAGGTCACTGTTAGTCCAGTAATTAATTTGTAACATGACCAAGTATACCCCAAAGGGTATCATTTTACTGCTTGCCTGTAATCTGCAAAGACAACAATATTAAATTATAACAGTCTCTTTCCTATCAGAGCATTCCCCCTTTACTCTTCAGAAAAGCATCCTGACAGCTATGTTCTCCTAGTGGTGAGGAATGTAACAGGTATCTGCCAGAAATTGTTTCTCCTTAAGATGCCATAAAAAAATTCAGTCTTCTATGGCTTCCTGGACTTCAATAAATGGATGTTTTACAATGTGTTATAACCTACCTCTGAAAGAAGTTCTTAATTAGAGTTTCCACTGGGTCATGGAGAGGCCATCCCTCCTCACTACACTTTTGAAATTCCATCTCCCAGAGTGCTGTCTGCTGGTTGCCATGTTTTCCCAGCAGAAATTCACAGAACACACATTATATCACAAATATAATCATAACTAGTAGAGGGTTAATACATTACAATCCTCCCTCCTAGACTGAATTTGGCAGAATCTATTCCTAGGCATGGGATGAGTTCCCCAAATTCAGTTCACTGCTCAAACTGGCATGATAACCCATCTGTATTTGTGTTTGCTGCCCCTGCCCTATGAGTAGCAGTCACATCATACCCCTGCAAGGCAAAGCTCCATCATAAAAGTCTACTGTTTGTTTTATCCATTTGTGCCAGCCAAACCAGGGGGTTGTGATCCATTTGTACCTCTATGTACCACCTGTATAGGTATGGCTCTAACCTCCTTAGTGCCCACACCATTGAAAGCATTCTTTCTCCACAGTAGATTAAGCCTGCTCCCTGGGAAGTGACTTCTTATTGAGGTACACTATTGTGTGATCTTTCCCCTGGTTAGCCATTTGACTAATTACTGCCCCAATATCCACATCTGATGCATAAGTCTGGACTGCAAAAGGTTTACTGTAGTCTGGACTGGCTAATACAGGAGAAATGCACAGTGCCTCCTCTAGTCATGTAAAGGCTTGTTCACAAGTTGGTTCCCAGTTAATCTTTTTAGGCATTCATTTTGTTAACAGGCCAGATAGGGGAGTGGCCAGGGCACTGTAGTTTGGTACAAATTTCCTTATAGTACCCTGCGGTCCCTAGAAAACTTTGAATCTGCTTCTGTGTTTCAGGTCTGGGCCATGCCTTGATTGCCTCAATTTTTGCTTGATTAGGACAGAACTGTCCCTGGTCTACTACATGCCCCAGGTATGCCACCTCAGCCATGGCCACCTGGCACTTTTCTACTTTTACAGTGAGCCTGACCATCTGTATCCTGCCCAGCACTTCCCTAAGTGGGACAGGTGTTCATCCCAGGTAGCACTGAAGATGGCAATGTCATCTAAGTACACCAAGGTGTACTCTTCAGCACCATTTAACACCTGGTTCACCAACCTTTGGAAGGTGGCAGGGGCATTCTTCATTCCAAAAAACATTACTTTAAACTCAAATAACTCTATTGAAGTGATGGAGGCTGGCCTCTCCCTAGCTGTGGCAGTTAACCCTACCTACCAATACTATTTTGTCAGGTCAGTAGTGGTAAGGTACGTCGCCCCTCCCAACTTGTCCAGTAGTTCATCCGTTCATGGCATTGGGTGGGCATCTGACTTTATAACTGCACTGATTCCATGATAGTCCACACATAAATGAGTAGCACCATCTGGCTTGGGAACAAGGACTACCAGTGAGACCCAGGGGCTGTGGGATTTCTGGATTACCTTAAATCCAACATTTCCTCCACCTCCCTCCTATGTCCTTTTGGATGGCCTCAGACATCTGATATGCTGTTCACTGTATGGGCGCTTGCGTCTCTGTCTCCACATCATGCATCACTAAGGGGGTTAGTCAAGGCTTGGCACTAAACAATGGGGCAAAGTCTGCTAAAACCTCCATTACTTCCTGGATGTGCTCTGGGGACAACTGGGGTGACATTTTAATTGCCTCCTCAGAGGACTTCCACTTGCTTTCTTCCAGCAAATCCAGAAGGGGGTCTTCTTCATTCATCCCCTCCCCAGGACTACACACTGCAAAGACCATGTCAGCTCTATTTGCATATGGCTTCATCATGTTTACATGGTACATTGTTTGGCTATGTCTCCTGTCAGGCAGTTCTGTAATGCAATTTACATCATTCACCTCTCTGACTACTTTGTATGGTCCTGCCCACTCGGCCTGCAGCTTATCTTTCCAGACCGGGATTAGGACCATGACCTCCTGACCCACAGTGTATGAGCGAGCTCTGGCTCTGCGGTAGTGCCATATCTTTTGTTTTTGCTGGACAGCTGCCAGCTTGCTCTGGGATGTTCCCATAAGCTCCTTCAGTTTTTCCCTAAATGTAAGGACATAATCCACTATGGGAGTACCCTAGGTGGCATCCTTGCCTTCCCAGTCCTCCCGGATCAAGTCTAGGGACCCACATACCCTGCATACATATAAGAACTTGAAGGGGGAAAACCCTGTTGACTCTTGGGGCACCTCCTGTATGCGAACAACAGGTGGAGAAGGTATTTCTCCCAGTTCCTCCCATGCTGTTCAGCAAATGCTAGGAGCATTGTTTTAAGGGTACCATTGAATCTTTCCACAAACCCATTGGCTTGCAGGTGATAAGGTGTCATGCATCTCTGCAGCACCCCACTATTCTACCACAAACATTTCATCAGGTCCAACATGAAGGAACCCCCTCGATTGGTGACAACCTCCTGTGGAAATCCAACATTGGAGAAAATCCCTAACAAGGCATCTGCCACTATGTCTGCCCTCAGTGAAGATAGGGCAACTGCCTCTGGGTACTGGGTGGCATAATCCACCACTGTTAGGATAAACCTCTTCCCAGAAGAGCTGGGGGTATTCAAAAGCCCCACAATATCCATTCCTACTCTCTGGAATGGCTCCTCCTCCTCCTCCTCTATGGGCAAGGGAATTAGGGCAGCTTGGGTTTTCCTACCCACTTTCCCTATTTCTTGGCACCGCTGACAAGACTTGCAATACTCCTTCACCTGCTGGGTGGAGTTGGGCCAATAGAAATTCTGGGCCAGTTGCTGCATAGTGTTCATGATTCCTGATGTTCAGACATGGGAATATCCTGCACAATCTTGAGCAATCACTCATGGTACCCCTGGGGAACAACAAGCTGCCTGCCCATCACCCCTCCCTCTGTCTTTATATCCTGCATATACAGCAGTCCATTGTCCCAGTAAACTTTGTTTCCCGTCACCTCCCAGTGCTCTGTCAGAGTCTGCACAAGCCCTCAGCCTCTCTAAACTAGGGAAATATTTCTGAGCAGCTGAAAACCCTTTACACATTCCAAAGGTATGGGACAGGTCCCCTCCAGTTTCTAAACTAGGGTCCATAGCTATAGTGTCAGAGCATTCAGGATCACTGCCATCCCCAACCCTCTGACAATTGGCTAACCCCTCCTTCCTCAGAGTAACCCTCTGTAGCTGTTCTGTTAACTGCTACCTGGGGAATTTCTACTTCCCTTTCACTATTCTCCATATCAGATGACACAGGCTGGGGAACCAGCCTCCTAGAGTTTTCCACAGGGGCTTCTATGGGGTCCAGGGAACTATAATTTACCTTTGCTGCTTGTCTGTGGGCAACTGCACACACCATCCCCTTTTGGAGATTGTTCCCAATAATCACACCCAGAGCAAGATTTTCTGCCACTGCAAATTTTTGCACAGTCTCTCCTGTCTCACTCCGTTCCAGGAGAACACTAGCAAGTGGCAGCATTTTCTCTTCCCCAGTGAATCCCTCTAAGGTAACAAACTGATTGGGTATAAGCTGTTCAGGCTCAACCAAATCCCCTTTTACCAACATCAGGGATGCCCCTATGTCCCTTAACCCATGGGTCTGCACCCCATTCACAGTAACTGGGTGTATGTGCTCCCTCATGTTTATTGGCATGCTTTTAGGGATACACAAACAACCCACTTCTTTTTCAGCACCACTCTGCACACACTCTGCCCTTTTTGGACACTGCCTGGCAAGATGTCCAGGTTGCTTGCAAACCCAACATTCATTTCTTTTATATTTCTTTTATCAGGCAAACCTCTTCTTTGTAACCTGGGGCTGCCTGGTTTCGGTAGAGGCAGGAAGGGTTTTAGGTGCCCTGAAGGTGCGCTTTTCCCTTTCTACACTGCCATGCCTGCCCCACTCTGTCTCAGAGCAGCTCTACTCCTGGCATAGTGGTCTGAGAGTTCGGCATCCTCCTGCATGGTTTTTAGATCTCAGTCCTCTAGTCAAGTTTTCAGCTCTGCAGGGCAAGCCCAAAAGAACTGCTCTAAAAGCACATTTTCAATTTTCTCTACAGAGTCTGCTTGCATCCTTTCCCACCAAAGTTTTAAAAACTGATGTTGTTTAGTGGCTAGCTCCTTGTAGCTCATGTCAGGGCATCTTCTGAGCTTACAGAATTTTACTCTGTATGCCTCTGCTGTCAAATCATATTTTTTTAACAGAGCAGCTTTAAGTTTGCCATAATCATTACTGTCCTGATTGTTCATTTGATCCAGTGCATCATGAGCTTTCCTGGTAAGCAGCAGGGATAGCCAAAAGCTCCATGACTCTCTGGGAATTTCTGCCTGAATACATACTTTTTCAAATGAATTTAGAAATGCATCCATATCTTCCCCCTCTTTAAATTCAGCTATCAATTTAGAATTTAATTTGTAACCGAGTCCTGGAGTTCCAGCTTCAACCAGGCCACTTACCTGCTCTGGCGCTGGTCTTTGGAGTCGTAGCTTCTCAAGTTCAAATTTCCTCTGGCGCGCTCTCTCTTCTCCTCTTGTTCGGCCTCTCACTGAAGCTGTCACTCTTTTTCCTCGGCTGCTTGCTGCTGTTGCGTCTCACCTCTCTGAAATTCCCACTTCCTCTGTTGGAACTCAAGTTCCATTCTCCTCAACTCTATCTGCAGCTTGATCTCTTTGGGCTCCAGCATGGTGGTGACCTTCCCCTGCTGCAGTGGTTCTCAGCTTACTCTGGTCCCACTGTCCTCCTCACTGGGACTGGACACTGTGATGGACCCTGGCCCCTCCATGCCCAAGGTTTGGTCCTTTCCAGTCACTGACTATGACTTGAGGTCTTGGGGATCAGCTGCCACAAGAGCCTCCATGAGGTGCTGCTTGCTTCACCCCTCACAACAGACTCCTCTGTCCTGGCTCAGGTAGTATGCAGTGTACTCACTGTAGTTGGAAGCCATCTTCTTCCCTAATCTACATCTACACTAACTTACACTGGAAAAAATAAAACAGGTAGGTAACTTAGACTGTAAGCATAATGATATATTTCTTTATATTTAAATCACTGCCTTATTTTGTGTGTCAGCTGTTCCAGTTATCAATCTGACACACTGGACTGTTAATGGTCATGTTACCAAATAATTCACAGTGTGCAAACAAATATTTTTGAGTGCAGCACTGTAAATCAAATCTTTTAAATCACACTGCTGCCAACCAGATCTGTCACAAACGCACTCTGCAGCCCAGGTACTCTGCTGCCACAGTGCCAAACTTCAAAGTACCATATGTGAACAGGAGACAAACAGGGTAACTCTCCTGTCTACAAAAACAAGAAGTCAGAGCACACCCTGACCTCCCCATATAACAATAAACATATATTTTTCCAGCCTAGATCGGCAACTTACTATTTTGATTTCAAAAGGAGTGGAGGGGTCTCTTAGTATTCACCTAAGGGCCCTGCAGTGAAGTCACCTGGCTACCAACGTTGAGGTAGACCACTCATCAGCTGGGTCCCTACTCTAAACTGTGACTCCCTCAAATGGCTTCTCTTTATAGGGTGCATCAGCCCAAAATTGGTTTAATTAAGGTGTGGGCCCAGCCAATGTGCAGGTAGCTGCTGGGGAGCTAGTTAAATGAGAATGCCATACTTCTCCATTTACAAACCAGATCCAAAATTAACTGCTCACTCTTGCTCATTCACAAACTGTAAATGGAATTTTAAATGAGGGGCACTACTGTGTATGGCATACATCAACAAAAACAAGAAGTCAGAGCACACCCTACCCCCCCATATAACAATAAACATATATTTTTCCAGCCTAGGTTGCTAACTTACTATTTTGATTTCAAAAGGAGTGGGGGTCTCTTAGTATTCACCTCAGGGCACTGCCAGCTGCCAACATTGAGGTAGACCACTCATCAGCTGGATACCTACTCTAAACTGCAACTGCCTCAAATTGCTTACCTTTACAGGGTACATCAGCCCAAATTGGCTTAATTAAGGTGTGGGCCAGGCCAATGTACAGGTAGTTGCTGGGGAGCTAGTTAAAAGGAGAACTCCATAATTCTCCATTTATAAACCAAATCCAATATTAACTGTTCACCCTTGCTCATTCATAAACTATAAATGAGATTTTAAATGAGGGGTGCTACTGTGTATGGTATACATTTAACTAGCTCCCCAGCAGCTACCTGCACATTGGCTGGACCCACACCTTAATTAAGTCAATTTTGGGCTGATGCACCCTATAAATGTAAGCAATTTGAGGCAATTGCAGTTTAGAGTAGGGACCCAGCTGATGGGTGGTCTACCTCAATGTTGGTAGCTGGGTGACTTCACTGCAGGGCCCTGAGATGAATGCTAAGAGACCCCCACTCCTTTTGAAATCAAAATAGGAAGTTGCTAATCTAGGCTGAAAAAATATGTTTATTTTTATATGTAAATATACTTGTTCTGCCCTAGTTATGACTGTGCTCATATATGCTTATACGTCATCATATAATGTGTGCAGTGCTTACTATGCCTGTTATTGCTTTTGTGTTATCATTGTTTACCATGTATTTGTCATATTCTTGTCTAGGACCACCTTGAAAATGAGCTTGCTCAATGGTGTAATGCCTGGTTAATGTTTTGGTTGATTTATATGGGGGGGGGTCAGGGTGTGCTCTGACTTCTTGTTTTTGTTGATGTATGCCATACACAGTAGCACCCCTCATTTAAAATTTCATTTAAAATCCCATTTATAGTTCATGAATAACCCTCCTGTCTGTTTTGGGTCTGAAACACCTACTAGTCTTGAGTCCTGAGGTCAAATATGAAACCTTTTTGCTAGCACACCCAGTTAACAAGACCAAATATCACACCCTCTTTGGGGAAATGCAGTGCAATAATTAACCCAGCGGGCACTCAACCTGGTTCACAATTCTTCCCTTTTGACTCAATTGAGACCTAAGTATTTTCTTACCTTGTTGCAAAATTGTAACACAGTATAAGCCCTTTAACAGTTATGTTAGAATTATCATCACTGTCCAGCATTCACATTCAAACATGAAAAAAGACTCAGGCAGAATTAAGGAAACCAAAAGGTTTACTAAAATTAGAAAAAATTGTAAATACAAACAAAACACAGAACATATATACATATATGTTTACTGTCAAAAGAAATTGGAATTACAAAAACAAAATGCCTGGTAACTGAGTTTAATAGTTCTAACTCAGTTTTCAGTTATGTGTTACCTATCCTTGACAGAAGTGCCCTTAAGTCCTGAACACACTGTGTGTTCTCTTTCAAAGTTGGAATAAACGTGAGTCACAGTCCCCTCAGACTGCTTGGCAATACTGAAAGTTAATCTCCTAACCTCCTTGTGATGTCACAGCACATGAGGTCACTGTTAGTTCTGTAATTAATTTGTAACATGACCAAGTATACCCCAAAGGGTGTCATTTTACTGCTTGCTTGAAATCTGCAAAGACAGCAATATTAAATCATAACAGTGTCTTTCCTATCAGAGCATTCCCCCTTTGACCTTCAGAAAGACACCCTGACAGCTATTTTGTCCTAGTGGTGAGGAATGTAAGGGGTATCTGTCAGAAATTGTTTCTCCTTAAGCTGTCATAAAAAATGCAGTCTTCTATGGCTTTCTGGACTTCAAAGAAAATGGATGGCCCAGCCCAGTGGTGGTGAGGGTTGAGGCGCTGGACATCACACCTCACACCACACCAGCAACCCAGGTTCAAGAATGAGCCCAGGTTGCTGAGGGTCAGCATGGGAGGGAGAGGATTGAGCATCCTGAGGACAGCTGTCCTCTCCCGGGAGGGACAGGGATCCCTAGTCGGTGCTTGGCTGCCCTCTGGCGGAGGCCAGAGATGCAGCAAGTGCAGACGACATAAAGAAGGGGTGGGAGAGTGGCAGAAGTTGGTTCCATGCCTTGACATCAGAGCACTAGTCACTCCCCAAGAAACAGGGGAAAATGCCCTTCAGCTCCAGCGGAGACAGAGCACCAGAGCATGCCCTCAATCTGCAGCTGCCCACCTGGCACCCTCCTGACCGACGCTACTGACTGCTCGGTGTATTGGGGCCCACCTCATCCCTGCCCAAGAGGTAATCTGAGGCTACATGGGCGATGGAGGACTGTTCAGGTAGGGCGGACCAAAGAGGGATGACTCCTTGGTGCTCCCAAGGAGACCAGAGCTGAGGGGAGGTGAGAAGGAATAAATACGAAAATAAAAAAAAAAAAGAAAATGGATGGTTTACAATGTGTTATAACCTGCCTCTGAAGGAAGTTCTTAATTAGATTTCCCACTGGGTCACGGAAAGGCCATCCCTTCTCACCACACTTTTGAAATTCCATCTCCCAGAGTGCAGTTCTGCTGATTGCCATATTTTCCCAACAGAAATTCACAGAACATACATTTATATCACAAATATAATCATAACTAGTAGAGGGTTAACACGTCACATAGACCACAGTTTCATTGCATGTCCCCTGGTTCTTGTACATCTTTTTCTCTGAGAAATACTCCCCTACTGTACCTTATTTACTGTACCTTATTTACACCTGTGAGGTATTTCTAGGTCTCTATCATAGCGCCTCTCTCACTTCTGTCTTACAGAGTGTACATATTGAGGTCCTTCAGTCTCTCCTCGTAGGACTTCTGATGCAGATCCTACAGCATTTTAGTTGCCTTTCACAGGATTGCCTCCACTCTGTCTGTGTCCTTCCTGAGATGTGGCCTCCAGAACTGTACACAGTACTCCAGGTGGGGGTCTCACCAATGAGCTGTACAGTGGAAACACCACCTCCCTCCTTCTGCTAGCAATGCCCCCTCCCTATTTACCCCAACATCTCACTAGCCCTACCTACTGCCTTGTTGCACCACCTTACCACCCTGAGGTCATCTGATATGGTTAATCCTGGGTCCCTTTCCAGTTTGGTGAATCGCCAATACTTCTTCCCCATTTTGTATTCCACCTCTGTGTTCCTGTGCCCTACGTGCATAATTTTGCACTTTTTTTTACATTGAAATCCAGCTGCCATATCCTTGGCCATGCCAAAAGTTTTCTCAGGTCTCCACACACTCTTTCCATCCCCTCTGGAGTGTCCAATCTATTTTAGATTTTGGTGTCATCTGCAAAGAGGCAGATTTTCCCTTTCAGCTCATCTGCAGTGTCTCTTATAAAGACATTTTAGAAAATGGGCCAGAAAAATAAAGCATCCTGATTGGCTGAAAGTCATGATCAGGCATGGATTTATGTTTCAATCGAGCACAGTAAAAAATGAATGGCAATTCAGGGGGGACCATAAACCTAGGGTATCATTGGGCACCCCGAATTTTGAGATTGAACAGGTGCCATTTTTTTCACTCGCTATGCAAGTGGTAAACTAGCGACCAATCTCTCCCTCTCCCCCTTGCAACATTCACACTTAAAATAATAAAATCTGCACATTTTCACCTCTGGTAATCTAGCTGTCCCATTGCAGCTGTTTCCACCTGGAGTTACTCGATCCCTGTCATCCCTGCTTCTGTAGCCAGTCACAGACACTGCCACGCCTGACCGCAAACACAACATGCCGAGGGTGGCTCCCACAGTAGTCACTCCCAAATCACAAACTGCCACCAGTAGGAGAGCACATAAAAAAAGAAAAAAAACATGGACACACTGCAGACTGAGCTGCCACATACTGTTGATTTAGCCTCAATTCTCCAGCAGTAAAAGAGAAAAAGAAGTTCTCTTTTTGAATGAGTAACGCAGGAACATCGCACACCCAGCGCTACTCACTGACAGCAGTTCCGTGAACTCTGTAAGTCAGTCACACCGGCTCCACTCCCTCTCCAGCAAAACCTCTGTTTATCTGTTTGTTTTTAAACAAAAATCAAGTCCTGCTAACCTGTAGTACATCTTTACCTCTGTACATTTTTCCATGATCGCACTTCCACTGTCAGCCACCTGTATCCAAAGAGGGGAAAAAAACGTAAATCACCCTGAGGAATGGGTTAGACTATGATCTCACTAAGGAACAAAAATGAAAACAGAGAAAAAAATGAAACCCAAGTGAGTTGGGGAGGAGGATGGTTCAAGACCAAGGAAGGAACATACTGTACACACCAGTAAGAAAGTAAAACTAATGTGAAATGCCACATTGCCCTCTACTGGTAAGTATAGTAACTATACCAGTAGAGGGACTACTTACCCAACGAGCAGCTATAAGTTAATTTTTACAATTTTTTTTACTTCTGCTTTTTATTTCTTAAATATTTCATAAAAATATTACATATAATCCATTTTCTAAGCACAATGATACCCTCTAGGGTGGGTGGTATTGGACAATACTGGAGCTTCCAGGGACTATAAGGCCCTCTGCCTGTGCCGTCAGGCCTCATTACACCCCTAGGCAGTCCAGTGTTTCCCAATACTGCCCACCCTGTTGGGAATTATTGCTTACAAAGAGGACCAATTCCATTACCCTGCTGGTCACTCGTCCTTCCCCAGAGAGAACTCTGTTTACCACCACCCTCCGCCGTCTATCCCTTAACCAATTTGTTACCCAGTTTACCATCTTTGAACCCACCCCAAGTGACCCATTTCCTTATTAGCCTCCTATGTGGAATGGTGTCAAAAGCCTTACAAAATCTAAGTAGGCTATGTCCACTGCTCCACCCTGATCTACTTCCCTGGTCACGTGATCAAAGAAATCTATCAGATTTGTCTAACATGACCTCTCCCCATGAATCTGTGTTACCTCAGGTGTTGTAACCACTGAATTCAAGATACTCCACCATCCTTTCCTTCAGTAGTGACTTCTTTAGCTTCCCTACCACCAATGCCAGGCTGACTGGCCTATAGCTGCCAGCCTCCTCCATGTTACCACTTTTGTGACATAGGACCACAGCGTCCTTCCTCCACTCCTTTGGAATCACTCCTGTTTTCAGGGAGTTGTTAAAAAGGACTGCCAGAGGTGCAGCCATTACCTCCATGAGCTCCCTCAGTATCCTTGGGTGTACCCCCTCTGGCCCCATAGCATTGTCCACTTTCAGATTTGTGAGTCCCTTCAGGACTCTGTCCTATGTAAAGAGATGAATGTCTTCCCCCTCCCCCTCTAGTGCCACTGTTTCTTATATGTAGTTATATGATTGCTCTTTCCATCTCTTCTTTGGAAGAATCAGCCCTTCATATGGGGGTAAGATGATTAACTGGACACCATTCCAGAAAGAAAGAATTTGGCTGATAAGGGATGTCTTGGAGGATGGGAACTACTGTAGTGATATTTGGAACCCTACAGGGGAAGTTTGGATTGCTCATGGCACTTCAGCAACAATTTATGCAGCTGCAGCACTGTCTCAGACAGATACCGAACTAAGGACCAAACCTATCCTGAGTACCGTCTCACCCTACTAAGCTTAATTTCAGTGTAGGAAGCGCCAGACATCTCATGTTCCAGTTCCACAAGCTGATGAAAACCAGGCTGTTAACACCACTGATTGCACTGCAAGAGAGTTAAAAACAGGGCATGGTCCCCTTTACTGTTGTTAGACTAGGAGAGTGTCTGTGAAAACCTAAAGAAAGTATCCCAGGAGATCTGAGCCAAACAACTACAATTTAAGCTAGCACATATGTGGTACATGACCCCCCCCCTAGACTACACATCATGGGTCTAAGAGACATAGCAGTTGTCACTGCATGTACAGATTGGCCCATTATCACACGTTCTATTAGTGTGCACATTTGAATCAATTCTGGAAAGAGGTAATAGCAGAAATGTTAAGGGTTATGGGCACCACTGTTGGAAATTTGCCAGGTCTTTGGGGTCGGGATGACACTAACTCTTTCATTACACAAGAGCCTATGATGAAGGAGTGTAGAGTAGCACTAGTGGTGGGCAAAAGGATCATAGCAATTGACTGAAAAGATAAATACATTGTGTCCCTTAAATTAATATCAAAACAGAAATATAAAGATATAGGTTCTTAAGAGAAGATTTACGATAGACTGCAGCACACAGAAAGGGCAATATCAGGCTATATGGATCAACCTGTACAAGTTGTTCCATTAGTGACCCCTCTCAGAATGGCAGAATATGTGTACAGTGCATAATGCAGTGGACCCAGAACTCTTCTCTGCCATTCTCAGACTAGTAGAAGCCCTATCCCAGGTGAGTACCCTCACTCCAAATGTGTAGAAAGGGATATAGCTTACCATCATACTTCTCAATCTCTTTCCTCAAAAATCAGGGACAAAGCTTATAAAAATCAGGGGCAATGACCCAAAATCAGGGACACGTCTTAAAAATTGGTACTATTTATTCAGAAAGCTTCCAGAATAAGGGGATTAGTGTAAAATGCATTGTCTGAAGAAGAACAAGCCTGTAATTCTGATGTTTGACATTATTTTGTGCTCACAGTCCCCACTGTTCTGTCACAAAAAAACACATTTTATGAGTGGCAGAGGAAAATTCTGAGGCAAAATCAGGGACAGTTGAGATGTATGCTTACCATAGATGTACACAAGTAGTAAATAGTATTGCTTGAGGTTTCTTTTTCAGTTTTTAGCATGGAAAATAGACTAATGTGCACATAAATGTTGATTTTGAAGTTGAAATCTTATTTTTTACTATACCTTAACTATAGCATATGAAATAATTTGTCACATCAGTCCCCCAGCCACTGCCAGCTGCTGCACCCTTGTTGGATGTGTGGGACTATACTGAGCACTGTCTCACATGACTACAAGTGTAAATGGGACCTCGTTAACACTGACTGAATGCCCAGTATGGACTCTGTCATAACTCTGAACTGAAAACTTTAATCAAAAATGTTCCTTTTGATTGGCAGTAAATTATTTATATTATTTTTGTTTTGTTTGAAATTTGTTAACCAGGTAGAACCTGAGAGAGCATTAAATGCCCATTTTTGTCTAGCATCTGTCCTCAGCAGACATTTTAAAAAGGTTCTAGATATGTAGGAGATCACACATTTCTCACCCAGAAGAGAGTAAAACAAATTTTATTTTAAATATTCAGTCAAGACCACTTAATTGAATACCGCTTAATTGGATAACCCACTTAAACGCATAAAATTCAGAATCCCTGAATCCTTTCCTATCTCTTTCATTATATTGAGAGCATTTTATCCCATTGTTGTGGCCCTTTTAAACACACAAATAAAATCAGGCTCTAGTCAATTGCTGGATTCATTGTTGGCATTCACACTTCCCCCTCCCCTCACACTGCTCTGTAGTAACTGTTAACAGTTAATTTTGACAATGCCCAATTAGCAGCTGTTAGCACTTACTTCCCATCTACTTAAGGAGTGTTTCAACTCATGTGCACATTTTGTTTCATTTGGAGAGGTGAGGATAGAAGACACACCAAAAAAATGGAAGGAGCTTACACTTGCTGACAAAGTTAAGGCGCTTCATTTTCTTTCTAGCCCTGGCAGCTCTCAGAGTGATGTTGCGAGGCAGCTCGGTGTCTCACAGAGCCAAATTTGCTACCTGGTGAAAAACAGAGAGCAGGTGTTGAAGGAGTTCAACACAAACAGCAATGTGGATCATAAGCACAAGAGGGATGGAAAGGATACAGCTGTTAAGGATGCCCTCTTACGGTGGTTTGAGCATACCTGTGGGTCTGACATGTCAGTTTCCGGGCCACTGTTGCAAGAAAAAGCCCAGAAACTGGCATTAGCTATGGGGAAGCCCAATTTCAAACTTAGTAATGGATGGCTGTGCCATTTTAAATAACGGCACAACATTGTTTTCAAAACGGCTCACAGAGAGAGAGAATAAGGATGCAGACACCACGCCAGCCGAACACTGGGTGCAGATTGTACTACCAACATAACTGGCAGATTACCCCCAAGACTGCGTCTACAATGCAGTAAAGTCAGACATATTCTACCATGCCACTCGAGACAGAACTCTGACTTTTAAGTCAGATAACATTGCTGGCAGTAAAAAGGTGAAGGATCTCCTCACTGTACTTACCTGTGCCAGCATGGACAGCTGACATAAATTCAAACTACTTGTTATTGGTAAGAGCCAAAATCACAGCTGTTTCAAAAGACTCAAGACTGCAGAGGCTGCCAGTGACATATTGAGCTAATCAGAATGCCTGAATGACCTCTGAACTGTTTATTGAGTGGGTTAAAGATTTCAATAAAGACATGTGCAGGTTAAGGAAGCAAACTATGCTCCTAGTTGACAGTTGTACAGCGCAGTCTAACATGATCTCTCATGTTAAGCTTATTTTTCTGCCCCTGAACACCACATCCTTGACCCAGTCCATGGATTAAGGAATCATCCGTAACCTCAAGTGCCTTTTACCATAGTCGAATGCTATCAGTTATTATCACAGCATTTGATGATGGTAGTGCTGTTTCTGCCACCGACCTTGCCCATGAGTTTACTGTGCTAAATGCTATACATATGCTTAATCAGGCATGGACAGAGGTTAAGGTACAGATGATCCAAAACTGCTTTAAAAAGACTGGATTTTACAGAGAAATTCCTGAGCCCTATGGAGGAAGAAGAAGAAACTGTACCTGCACCGAACCATATTCCTCAGTCAGCTTTTGAAGCATTTGTTACCTTTGATGATCTCCAGTGCACTGGGATGCTGACTGATGAGGGGATCGCAGCTGCATCAGTGTCAGAAGGACAAGAGAAGGATGATGAAGAGGGAGAGGAAGACACTGCAATGCCAGCCCCAACTTTGAAGGAGGTATCCCAGTATCTAAGACAAAGTTGCCGTTACATCAAACTTAATGGCCTAGAGCAAGGATGATTATCAGACTTTCTATGTCCTCAGAAATGTGCAACAGAGCAACAAAAGAAAGGTAAAGGCAGTTGAAACTAACAGATCACTTTTCAATGCAGGCTGACAAATAAATAAAGCACAGCAAACATTTACAAACCCAGCACTTTACTGAACATTTTAAAATAAAGGCAATGAATAAATTTGTTGAAACACACCTTCTTCAATAGTCACAAGCAGTCACAAGCACTATTATACAAATCCTCAGTCCTACATAAAGTCCCATTCCTTCAGAATTACACAGTTGCATGCAGCCATGAAAAAAATAGTAGATCACTTACAAGAATAACCCCCTGAAAATGCATAGTTGGTGGTCGGCCTGTGACTGTGTGTTTACGCAGGTTTGACTGTTATATATTTGTTAACTTAGCTACAGACTACAGTAGGTGTAAGAATGCTTTAAGTTTCACATACGTAGACTGCACTGTAAACAGTAGACATCACTTGTTACATAACACAGGTCATCAGTCATCAAGGTTGCAACCAAATAAAACATTTCTGTCCAGACGATGTGACGTATCTTTTGGCAGACATAGCAAACAGGTTTAGCTGTAATACATGTACCTATTGACTAGCATTTAAGCAATAGACTGTTCCTAAAGACTGTTCTCAGTACATGCCTTTAAGTAAAAGGAAATATTTAAATTGTACTGGTGACATAAAGCATTATTATTTGCAGTCTTGAATGAAAGGCAGGATGTATATACTATAGCTGATGTACCTCTGAGCTACATGTTCAGTTCTGGTGCCATCCTTCATCGGTTAGTGGACATCAGTTACCATCAGTAATGAACAATATTTCACAGTTACTTAAAAAATATCAGGGTCTCATTATAATCATTTCAGCTAATCCACAGGACAGTGCTGTCTGTGCTGGCATTTTAGGGCAATGTTCAAAAGTCCTTTTTCTTATTTAGTAGTGCCCAAAGATAAGCAACTGGAAATATCATGAATCTATGTTTGCCTTAATATAATAAGCAAAGTAGTCCAGACCACTATTTTACTATTCATAAGAGTCAGATAGCATGGTTTCAAGGGTCCTTAGGTATCCTCAGTCCCCCCGCTAGAGGTACCCCGCATCTCCACTGCTATGGGATTTTGTGCCTTCTCCGTATCAGCACCCTCCCTATGGAACAAGCCTCTGCTTTCTATCCATTCATTCCCCCACCCATCTGGCTTTTAAACAGAATTTAAAAGCCTGGCTCCTGGCTGCTGCAAATTGTCACTGCACCTGACACTAACATCTAGGGCCCTTTGCAATAGAGCACTGACAACACTTCTTGCCCCTGCCTAGCTAGCCCTTCCTCTTCTCATAACCTACCCCTCTCCCCCTCTCAACCTTTAATTCCTAAGTAACAGCAGAAATGTTTTTGACTGTCTTGAACCTGCATAAAATGAGTGACTAGTGTCTGAATGAAATTTAACCATGATATCATATGTTATTGTGTTATAATATGATATCATATGCTGTTGCTATATGTACTTGTGGTTGTTTGTTCTATGGCACACTTGTACCTTGTCTACCATTTACAATTATTGTATACTCTCCAATGCAATTGTACAATCCATTGCAGTCTCAACAGCACATTTATTTCTCATTTTCCACACCGCCCCATGCTTGGGATGTGCATTTTTCCATGCCATGTATGTATTGTTACTTCTTGTACTGTTGCCACCCTGTGGTTGTGCCTGAAAATGATCCTTTGGATCAGTCCACTTAACCAGTTACCAAATACATAAATAAATAAATAAATAAATAAATAAGAGTGGGCAGTTCTCACTAAGAGTTGGAGTTTCTGTCTTTTATAAAGAATCCGATATCTTCACTGGACATTAAAACATGATATTCATCTCACAGAGATCTTTATAATAATGTCACTTCGAAGTTTAAGGCATTTTGGCATTCTTTTCTAAAATACAGAATATATTACTAGTCTCATTCTGTCAGCTCTGCTTTTTCTTAAGTGTCTTCAGCATATTGCATGTCACTGGCTATACACTGAGCTGAATATGGCATACCAGTTTTCACTGGACCTCTTGGTTTATAAATGCTTTTCTGATCAAGCTGTGGGTACTTTATGTAACAGATGCAAGCTGTATCTGGTCCAGCCTTCATTCCATTCTTATTTTCTGTACATTATGGCCACGGAGATGAACTTTTCTTCCTCATACAGGCTTGTGTAACCATACGTTTTAAAACAGAGTTTTTCCTCTGGGGCTCTGTCCATATAATAGCAACTTTCAGAAATTGTTAGCCCAAATCTTTTGGCATGTTTGCACAGGAATTCTTTCCTCCTAATACTTTTGCTAAGGCATACCTCTCAACCTCCTGCCTCGTAAATCAGGGACAAGGCTTAAAAAAATCAGGGACAAAGGCCCAAAATCAGGGACACATTTTTAAAATTGGTGATATTCACTCAGGAAGCTGGCAGAATAAGGGAGTCAGTGTATAATACATTTTCTGAAGAATAAGAAATCTGCAACTATATTGTTTGACATAATTTTATTCCTACAATCATCACTGTTTAGTCAGGGGAACACAGATTTTAGGAGGGACAGAGTAAAATTTTGAGGTGAAATCAGGGACATCCCTGAAAATCAGGGACACTTGAGAGGTATGTGCTAAGGTATGATAAGTAATAAAAAAATAAAATAATAAACTCAGATTGTTAGATCTGCTTAATTAATAATTACTTAGCTTCTTAGCCTAATTTGTCTTACAACTGAGAAAAAACATCTAGCCCCTTTTCTTTCTTTTTCAATTTTTATCCTCGCATTACTTTGAAAAAGGAAAGGGAGAGGGGAAATTGTTTAATCAGGAGAGGCACACTGAGCTGAAACTTGCTTCCTGGTGCAACCTGGGAACACAAGGAAGATAAGTGACTTGCTCAGGGTCACACAGTATGCAAGTGGGGGCTGTGGGATTCAAACCCAGGTCTCCAGGTTTGTAGCTCAGAGCCTTAAACCACTGCGCTATACTGCCTTGTGTACATGGATGTGCTAATCAATTTATCTGTGGCAGAGGCAGTCCACCCCAGTGAGGGCTGAATAGAAACTATTTGTTTGTATACTGAATAACATTCTGGTTAAAATTGTTTGAAGGAGAACTCCTGACTAATTGGAGTGATCATTTCCTCTGTGTATGAGATACTGTACTTCTCTGAAGGTGTCTGCAGATGCCCTGGAAATGGGCACATTATGTGAATTAAAAAAAAATTAATATACAATTGCTCAAGCTCAATCAATAATGTTTATTAATACCACCATGGATACCACTCTTATGGTGGTAAGAGTGGTCTCACTTACATTCTTAGGGCATCAGAACCACTCACCTTTGGTTCACAGTTCTCATACCCTAAGAATGAATGTGAGACCACTCTTACAACCTTAGGAGTGGTCTTCATGGAAGTATTAGCATACACAATAGGTACTGCAAACATTTTAATCATCATGTGTTGGGTTTCAACATAAATTCATTGATTTGCTTTTTTCTCCACAGTGATCCCAACTTAGGTGAGTCCAAGGTTACAACACAATGGAAATTGTTCACCCCCGAGAGTGGATACTACTTGGAAATTACAAACAAGATCAACAGTAGCTCTTTGAAGCAGAACCTAAGGACTGAGTTTCTGAAATTCTGGGCTGAGGCCTATCCTCAGATTAACCAGTCAGAATCTCCTGAACCGGAAACCACATTCTAACCCTGTAGAACAACTGAAGCTACAGAGCTCCTGAAACGACAAAAGTCACAGAACCCCATATGAATGAAGGGATAGAGTTCTGCAGTCACAGAACCTCTTGAAACAAATGAACTCACATTTGAATTTTAACCTCTTGATACACTTGAAAAAGAAGCCTCCGATTCAGCTCAATCCAACTCATCCTGAATCTGAAGAACAAACTATAAGATGTATTTTACTTCTTAAGAAACAAGTCTGTTGCCACCTAAAGTCAATTAATATCTAATTTGGTTTCAGGATATCCTACATGAGCAATAAAATGCAAGAACATGGTTAAAAAAAATGTGTTTGTATTAAGTACATCTTTATGCTGATTTAATTTTATACAAACTTTATTTTATTTTAAACAAGTCTGACACTAGACTACCAGCCATTGGAAACAAAAAACTATTTTAATAGTTACCACTGCCTCTGATGATTCAGTTTCCTTTTATATATTTTTATAGACTAGATAAATTATTTTATTCTGCTTTAGCTTGAACTCTGTGAAACTTCTAAAATTCCACAGAAATCTGCAGAATTCCATCAGAAGCAGAATGCCTGAAATTCCCAAACCAGATTGTTTTTTAACAGTGGATTAATAATAATGCAGTTTACATAAACCTGTAATAATATTCCATGGTTACCTACAGATTAATTTGTCAAACAGTGTGGAATAATATTTCTCAGATTACATAATCCCATAATGCCCTACATAGAAATACTTTTGGAAATTCCGTAGAATTAAAAAGGAGACTCCAAACAGCATTTTTGGTAAATTCCAACAATGGAATTTCCCATTCTACTCAGCTCTGTTATAGACATATTGAGTTTGGCCTATAGTTACAGCCATTGACATGTATGGGTATTTCCTGAAATGTCCATTATAAATTTCCCGATTGTCTGCAGTACAAACGTAGAGCCATCGAGAGATCGTCTGTTGAAATATCATGAAATATCAGGAGAACCTGATGGCTGCAACTATATGGGTATGAGTGTTGCCTCATGCACTCTTAGGATGTGAGAACTATGTGAAAAAACTTGGCATTTCCATAACCATGAGTTTCTCTAGCCTGAGGTAGGGTCTTCTTGAAGTTGTGATCAAACCATAGTAACCCACATGGCCATGCAATACTCTCTGCCTCACCACTGAGCCAGCAATAAAAATGATACTCTAAATTATATTGGATTAGGAGTTTCACATTTTCATCTCTGATGGCTGAAAGGAACAGCATAATTTTATCCCCCTTTAGGCAAAACAAAAATTCCTTACCTTCTTATTCTGTTCTCCTATGTCATCTTCTCATTTGATCAGGCTTGGTGCAGTGTGCCAACAAGAAACCTAAAAGAGCTGTCTTTGTGAATGTGGGGAATCCTTCAAGTTCTCTCCCCTGAAAACCTAACCTCTGTAACCTTCTCAGCTCCTGCTGCCCCAGAACACACAAAAAAAAAAAACAACAGCAGCAGAGATGTAAACTGTGCAGTACCAGATCATGTCACACAGATGGCATCCTATGCATACCTCTCAAGTGGTCCACATTACAAGAGATGCTCATTTTACTCCTCAGAATTGCTCTGTCCACATGAAAAAGGTACAGGCCACGCAGAGGAGGTGCTGCAAACCCAGACATTAAGGCAGCAATTTCTAACACTCTGCGAGGTTAATGCAAAACTGTATTTGCACCAATAAAGGTACTAGTTTCTGCAAATTTCAGAGCTTGTATCGCCTTGCCTGATGATAACATCCTGCATTTAGGGCCATTGTCCCACATTTTTCTATACTTTAGTGCTGGAGTCCACATTTTAGTGACAAAGGTTGAGATGTATGTTCTAAAGAGATAATTTCATTGCCAAAGTAGGAATTTGAATTCCCTTTAAAATTCACTTATGGTCAAGTAGTTTATAAAACATGGGGCATGAGTATGGTTAGCATGGCAGCAAACCCTTTGTTATGGGATGACATTTAAGGACACAGCTCCCACACACACTTTTTGTGACTGCTCCAACAAAAATGTGTCCAGCAATACCAGAGCTACACTCCTTCTAGTTAATTAGGCCCAGCATTCACAATAACCACACCACATTCTGGGCTGGTTGACTGCAGGCACACTCACCACTTTTGCAAATATTCATAACACAGCTGACTGAGTGGGCTTTTCCTGGAGTCCACAAATGTGGTAGATTGCCCATTCATTTTTAGATAAGCTTTACACTGCATCTGTCTGTGCATTGACCTTCGTAGGACACATTCCATGGTGGAATGCCAGCATTAGTAAATATGTGTAGCATAGTGGTGTCAGTGGTTCAGCAGGTTGCATACTCACCTCTAAGGCTGGAAGATTAGAAGGCTGTGGGTTCTATCCCCACACCAAGCACTTATGTTAAATCCAAATACTGACACTGCGGTGCAGCATGAGGGGGCTGCTGCACTCATGAGGTGCCGTCTTTCAGAGGAGATGTTAAACCGAGGTCCCATCTGCCTGTTCTGGTGGTAGTTCAGGTGGATGTTAACGATCCCATGGCAATTCTCGAAAAGAGCAGGGGAAATGTTTATTAGAAACAAAAAATAAATACAAAAACATAAGTGAAACAGAAACAGAACAGCCATATCAGCCCATAAAATAAAATCAGGCAGGCAAAAAAGATGAAGCATTGAAATCATGCTATAGAAACCAAAACAAAACCAAAAAAAAATATGAAAACATACCAAAAAAAGAAAAACAAAAAACAATAAACTCATAGGTCTTCTTCAGATAAATGAAACACACAAATATATATATATATATACACACATATATACAAGCCACATATTCAGTAGCACATATCAAGGGAAAGAGAAAGAAAAAAATTACAGTAGTCCTCAAAGAATATCGCCCCAAACACACACAAAAAAATTCAACTGGGGTATACCAAGCAAGTTCTGCCTTCAAGTAATCGGAGCATTGGAGTCAGTAATCCAAGTAGACCTCTCCATTTAGGCAACCAAAGATTGGCCTGCAAAGATAGATGTTCAGCTGCACAAATCAGCCTCAGGTCTTTGGTAATTTTTCCCTAAAAGTTCAAGATGTGAAGTCTGCTTTTGTTGCAAGGTGAATAAACATTGAGCAGTCCATATTTGCCATTTACAAACAGTAAATATTACTTCTAAGGTTTCCCCATCCCAAGCATGCCATGATCCGGATACCTCACCATACGGCAAATTATCGAGAGAGGTAGAAGCAAAAATCGGAGCCTGCCATGTGGTGGCCAGAAAATCTGCAAATCCGACAATGGAAGAACAGTGAAAAAAAAGGTGGTCCACCATTTCAATCAGCGAAATACATTCTAATCTACTGCAATACCTGTCATACAGTTGCTTATGGTTACCCATCACATTTAGTTTATCATGGCAACTAAGCCAGTGCGTATCCCACATCTGGGGGGGGGTGATCCTGAAATTCTGCAAGAACTGCAGAACATGCACCCTCTTAGCCAGACAGTGATCAAACATGATTGGGACATGCCAAACAGTATCTAATAACGTATAGTACAAATGTTTCCTCTGCCCAGAAATTATCCCCAAAGGAGGCACCTTCCATTGCCTCAATCTGGCAAACGTCTCCTTCCAATAGATAGGGGCAGTTGGCAATTGCTTAACCACCCTCAAAGTACCCCCTTCCCACAACCGAAACCATACCTGGATCGAGTCAAAAACCCAAGGCTCCCATTCTTTGTCAATATGAATCAAAAGCGGGTGAACATTAGCCATAAAAAATATACTGTTAAAAAAAAAAACAAAGGATGAATCATGTTCAAACCCCCCTGAGTAATTGGGAGATACAATTTATTACACTGTATAGGGTTAAGCCTACTATGCCACACAGCTTGGAAAAAAAAACACTCAACAATCGTGTCTCCAAAAGCTTCGGTGATGGAAAAATATAAATAATAAAAATACTGGCACCAAATAGGTTTTAATTAAATACACCATCTTTTTTTCCCCCATCTTCCATCTATTCCAACCACTCACTTTACACTGCGCCAAGTCAAGTTTCGTCTCCCAGTTATAGATGTCCAGATGTGCCACACCAAAAAAAATCCTAAAATCCAAATAGGACTTGTATAAAACTGTATTCCCCCAGAGTCACCAAAGCTGGGCCATCCTGCCCTACCTGGTGACCCACACATTTGTGGAGGTTATGACTAGTTTCCGCCACTGTTCCAAAAGTGGAGCAGAGGTGCAAGGCTGCCAGTATGGAGCCAGTATTCTATAACAACAAAAACATGTCATCCGCGTAAGCCATAGTGGGACAGACACATAATGTGGGGGAAAGGGTAATCAGGGAAGAGGAGGAGAGGTCTGTAACATGCGCAACAAAGGGTCTAAAAAAAACATATACAAAATGGGACTGAGGGGGCATTCCTGTCGAACCCCTCACTTAATTCCAATCAAAGGGACACGCCAGCCATTAACTAGAGGAAACACCATGACAGTATGATATAGCAGCTGAAGCCACCAAACAAACCCATGTGGAATTTGAAACTGAGCCAAAACTAACTGCAAGAAGTCATGATGAACTGCATCAAAAGCTTGTTTCTGATCTAAGGACAAAACATAACTGTCTACCAAATTTAAAAATCCTTTCTCAAAAATTTCTTTAAGCAACATCAAGTTATCTAGTCCACAGCCCTGGACCAATTCATACACATCTTCAATGAAGCCTGTAACGTCTTTGCCCCACTAAAAAAGCACAAAGTTAAAGCTCTCTGCAACCCATGGCTCTTGGGCTCCCTCTTAAAGAAGTTAAAACACAGGGACCACCTCTGGGAACTGGTCAGATCAACCAGTAACCAGGCAGACACCCAAAATTACAAAACAGCAAGGAATGATTGCACCAAATCCATACGCCAACAGAAATCTGAATACTACAAGAAAGCACTCACTGACTCTTGGGGAAATGGGAGCTTTCTGGTATAACATAAAAAGTATTACTGGGAAGGAGTCCAAGTCACCCCGACTGCTATCAAAATTAACGGGAGTACTACACTGGACCTAAAAGTCATAGCCAACACTTTCAACGATGCCTTCACTGACCTCAGTAACGTCCTCCCCCCGGACTTTTTCAATGACAGTGACACTCCTCTTCCCACCCATCAGACTCCATCCAAAAACCACCCCCCTTTCTATTTCAGAGCAGTAAACAAAAATATTGTCAGGAAATACATCTCCAAAGCCATCAGCAACACCAGAGCAAGCGCTGACACACTGGACCTCAAGCTTCTGTCCCTCACACTCGAGGAAGTACTGGGGCCTCTCACCAGGATCTTTAATCTCTCTGTTTCTCTCAGCCAGTTCCCAGATAAATGGAAGTCAGCAACAGTCACTCCAATCCACAAAAGTGGTGACCGGACCACTCATGGGAACTGTCGCCCTATCTCTATCCTTCCACCCCTCTCTAAGGCCCTGGAATGGATAGTAGCGGACCAGCTCACTGACTATCTGGGAAAATATAACATCCTTTGCCAGCAACAACATGGTTTTAGAAAAGGACACACCATTGCCACTGCCCTCCTTGAGTTCACGGAAGCCATCCACAACTCCGTTGACCACGGTCTCCTAACTGGAGCTATATTCACACACCTGTCAAAGGCTTTTGACACAGTCAACCAACACCTCCTTCTTCATCAGCTACTAGACACTGGCCTCTCTACTGAGTCTGTGGCATGGTTGGATAGCTACCTTGGCAACCAGACCAGATGTGTCAAAATAGTGGACATGCTGTCCGACACCAAAGAGGTATGCTCTGGTGTCCTCCAAGGCTCCATACTGGGCCCACTACTTTTCAGCCTGTTCCTCAACTCTCTCCCCGACTCCACTCCTCAGCAAATTATACTGTATGCAGATGACACTGTGTTTCTTGCCTCCCATCAAGACCCAAGTCACCTACAACAAACCCTTCAACATGGTTTCACCTCAGTCGAAAACTGGTTCAAAGAACATAAGTTAGTCCTTAACCAGAAAAAAAACAAGAGCATGATTTTCACCAGCCACAAAAACAAGCATAAACATCTCCAACTCACCTTAAACAACTGCCTAGGCAGCACTCTGGAGCAAGTTGAATCCTTCAAATATCTAGGAATCACCTTAGATTCCCACCTGTCCTATGCTACCCACATAACTAATGTCACAAAAACAGTGAACTCCAGACTGGGTCTACTCAACCGCCTACGGTGGCACCTGACAAAAGAGGCCCTCGCTGCTGCAGTTTAAAGCTCCGTCATCTCCCATATTGATTATGGCCTTGTCATCTATGGCACTGCCACTGCCTCGACACTTGGGAGGATAACCATCACCCTAAACAAGGCCTGTCACCTCATCATTGGTGCTAAACGTCTCACACGCACCTGTGACCTTTACGCGCAGGCAAATTGGCTCTAACTTGAAAACAGAATTCAGTACCAAACCTGTGTGGTTGCAAAGAAAATCCAGTTGCTCCCACCCCAGAGTCTGTTCCCTTCTTCAAACAAAAACCAGCTCCAGAATCACCAGGGGATCTAAGTCACAACTGTACCACATCCCCCACTGCCGTACAACCCAAGGCCAATGATCATTCACCTACAGGGCCCCCACCTGGTTTAATGGTCTTACCAATGATACTATCACCACCTCCAGACTAGGTGCCTTCAAATCAAGGCTCCATAATGCCCTTGTCACTTCCAGCACCTGCGATTGCCATGGATAATATTCTACACCACTCCTCCACTGCCCACCTTTACCAGACCCCATGACCACCGCACTTGCTCTCGCAGGCCTCCACCTCTCCCACTCTTCAGCATCTGACAAGGCCGGCAGGCTGCCTCACACCCTTCCCTGCACCCCTAACCTCACTTCCCCCCACCACTCTCTCCTCCCTGCTCTTCCTCTGACCTCCTGCTACTGCCCCCCTCCTTTATCTTCCCACCCACTCCCTTTTCTTTCCCTTCTCCACTAATGTTTCCTCCTTGCAACTTGTGTTATTGTAACCTATGATGTGAAACCTTGTTATGACATGGAACCTTTGTAAAAGAGCCCTTGGCTCAAAGGTGTACTTGTAATCCTAGAATAAATAAATCTTGGACAGAGCATTCAGGGACAGAGGAGGTTTGATAGACTGAAATCACCTCAGCAGCTACCGGCACCAGGTGTTTTGCCAAAATTTTAGAAAGTAATTTAAAATCAGTATTCAATAAACAGATTGATCTCCAATAAGTCATTGCTTTTCTATCTCCTGATTTAAATAAATATAATAAGGAGCCCATGTTAAAAGATAATAGTAGAGAGGGACTCTGCAAAAGACAGTTATAAATGTGGGTCAATTCATCCCCCCAGTATGAGTCCAAGAATTTATAAAGTTCCGATGGCAAACCATCAGGGCCAGGGGCCATATTCACCTTTAAAGACTGAATGGCATCCATGACCTCCGATGGAAGTAAGTCTGAAACAAGACTTGCACCATTCTGTGAAGAGATCCCAGGAAAATCAATCTGAGATAGCAACATGGTAGCTCGAACAGTATCAAACGCTAGAGGGGCACATTTCTTCTCAGTATAATCAGCATCCACTGTCATAAGTTCAAACGGAGTCTGCACCGGCTGACCCAGAGCATTATATAAAGATGAAATTTCTTTATGATCAATACAGGAATTACAGGTTTCAGAGGGGCAGACTGAATCGAGAGAACCCTTTGTACCAAATTGTTGTTGATGTCAAATAGATTGAGCCTTTTCCGAATGAAACTGTTGCATCTGGGTCTTAAAATATTGAATTTGAGAGGTGTAAATTTAGTCATAATGGACAGTGTAAACAATCTCTGCAGGTGGGTTCGAAAACCTAAGTAATTCTTATATTTGGTCAGACAAACAGTCCTACTATACTGCTTTAAAAAATAAACCAGATCCCGCTTAGTGTCCAGCCACCACTGCACTGCATTCTCATACAAGATAAAGACAGAGTTTCTGGCCACCACAAAATCAGCCAAGAGCATGGTAAAATCCACATCCAGTGAAACAGAAGTATTCATCTTCCAAGTACCAGGGCCCCTCAGAACAGTACTAACGTTACCAAGAGTAATAGACACCATCCTATGATCAGAAAACTCAGCCAACTGTACAACAGCACTCTAAACAGATAAGGGAGAGAAAATGAAAAAAAAATCAATCCTA
This sequence comes from Neoceratodus forsteri, assembly GCA_016271365.2. Lineage (NCBI taxonomy): Eukaryota > Metazoa > Chordata > Ceratodontiformes > Ceratodontidae > Neoceratodus > Neoceratodus forsteri. The sequence goes on from JADMNL010000022.1 coordinate 526,989,303, forward strand.
GTAGCCAGATTAACTTTAAAAAAAGTTGGTGTATGTAGCCTAGTATGGGATGCAAAAGAATCGATAAATTTGCCCATTTTAATCAGGGAGGTTAAAAAAAGAGAATCTGAATAAAGTTTAGCCGTCGTGGAAGTATGTGTTTTGTCTTTCAATGATAAACCACAATTAAAATCACCACCAAATATAACAAACTGCAATGTGTGAAAAAAAAGGCTGAAGAGTCTTGAGTATCTCAGTCCGAAGTGCTTTCATTTGTGGGGCGTAACAATTAATGAGGAGGTAGAAAACATTATGAAACTGAACATCTCATATGAGAACTTGGCCAGGGACTAAGTCATAATACCACCAAAGTCAGCTCCACTGGATGAAACAAAACTCCCGCTCCAGAAGCAGATTCCTGACCGATAGACCAAAATGAGGGGCTCGGGTACCATGCCCTAGTGGCTTGCAGCACTTCAGGCAATGTATGAAATCTAACATCCTGCAAAAAAATAATTCCAGAAGCAGATAACATTAAATAAGAGAAAACTAAGTCACGTTTAGCAGAATTCTTAATACTGTTGACATTAAGAGAATGAAAAGCATGCCCAGCAGACAACATTTCAAGAAAAGAATGAAAATGGCACCCATCACATCAGTCTACCCTTGCTAGTAGCAGACTCCTTGTGTTTAGTTTTAGCTTTCCTCTTCTGAGCTCCAGTGCATTCTACCAGTGCCTCCGTATCCGTAGAATGATTCAGCATAGAAGACCACTGAGAGAAGGAATCAGAATCCTCTGATGAATCTCCAGGAGACTGCAGGAGGTCATACTTATTCAAAAGAGGGAGTGCTCCAGGGGTCATCTGAGAGTCTAACAGCTTTCTGCTGTGAGTCACTCTAGGAATAGCAGGGACTGAACCAGGTTGTCGAGGGGAAGGGGGAGGTCCCATTGTCCCCAAGTCCAGTATTTCCGTAAACAGAGGATCTCGAGTCAATGGTAAAATAGCAGTGGAGTCCAGTGGACCACCAGAGGTCTGCACTATAGAAACGTCATTTACAAGACCCTCACAGCCAGCCACCAATACTGTAGTAGGCACAATAGGAGGATGGGGTAAGGGAGCACTAGAAACAGTAGGATGTGGGATCAGAGGCACAACTATTGGGCTTTGTGCCACAGGGACATTGGGGGTAGCAACGTCATCCCCTCCAGGAGCAGCCAAGCCACCATCTCTTTTCTCTTCCCTACTTCCTTTTTGGGCAAACATTCTCTTTTTCTGTGCCAAAGTAATGTAGAGCCTTTGTTCAGAACCATCAGCAAGATCAGGAATATTATGCACAGCCCATTTACAGGATTGGAAGTTATGGCCAAGTGTATCACATAAGTTACATCGCTCCTGTTCAATACATTGGAAACCAGAATGCCCCAAGTCCCCACAAACCGTGCACTTAACCTGGTCACAGGCGCTACTTAAATGAGCCACCGATCCACAGCGATAACACACTTTGGACTGCCTGGAATAAAAAAAGACCCCTCTATCCCTACCAAAAAAGAAACTGTTGGGAAGATGGACTAGACCTGAGTCCATCATTTTGAGCATGACACGCACCCTCCATCCCCCAGCCCACAATTGTTCAGAGTCAAAAATGGCTTCAGGTTCCAAGAGGACAGTGCATCTTGCCTTGAGTCAATGAGTTAAGTCATCCATGCTAACGCCTCACTGTGAAACAAGACCGTTTTTGTTTTCTGGGTGAGTCTGGATAGAGGTAACACAGAGAAGGGTTGTCCATAATGGAGATTTCTGTACCTTATGATATTTTAACCAGAAGCGCTCCAAACCTTGCTGTGTTTTGAAACTTACATTGAACGTCGATTCCCCCCGAGACATGCAACAAAGCATGTATCTCGTTTGCAAAAAATTTCAAAGATTCTTTCAATAAAGTTCTGGTGACATAAATTCTGTCAGAGGCTTCTGCCAGACCACCAAGATACTGGAGCCTAACAGCATTATGCTGCTTAGCAGGTTGCATAGGGCCTCAGGGTGGAAGTCCCTTAGTGTTACTGAGAGACTGAGAAGTGACTGCCGAATAAGTCAGTTTGTGGACCAGTGCCGAAGACTCAGTAGTAGGAGGGAGCCCGGCATTCAAGGGAGCCTGTACCAGGTTATTAGATGGTTCAGGAAAAACTAATACCAGATTTTGAGTAAGGAGTAAGTCTTCTGGGAGGCCCAGAGGTGAAAGAGCATCCCCCTGTATGGCAGTCGCTGAGACCGCAGTCTGCACAGACTCCACAGCCCCAGGGATCTGAATAGGCGAAGCCCCCGAGACCCACTGATCATTTGAGGAACCTCATTCCCAACCTGCTGCAAGTAAATCTTGTTCAACAGACCAGGCATTACAAGGTCCCAATTCTAAAGTCACCACCTCATCCCAAGAGAGGTCAGGTGTAGAAGTTGTGGGAGATGTGACCTCCTTCTCGATGTCATGCCCCATAGAAACATCAGAAGTAGAAGGAACAGGCATGGACATTGAGGGTGTCGTAGGCTGGGTTGTACACCCGTAAGTGCCATTCCAGACTGTGTCCCTGCAGAAACCGCAACAGTGTCATGCAAACCTCCAGTGTCACTAACCTGTCACTCCAAGCCTACATTCAGGGAAGCCGTATCATGCAGGTCCTGAGGTACATGCAGGGGCAGTTTTGAAACCTCCATCATATTGTCCTCCAGAGGTGGAGACGCAGTCTGTAAAGAAGAATTCAAAGGAGCCATTTGAGCCAGAAGGGATCATCGAGCTCCAGATGCCACTCCTCTTCATGGCAAAGTAAATCCAGCATCATAGGGTGCAGAGCTGCCGTAACCAGGTCTCTTTGTCCAGGTAAGAGAGTCGATGTAGTTGGGTGCTCAAAGCTAGCATCCTGGCCCTCTGTCATGCTACCATTTGCTGGTAGACTCTGGGATAAACCACAAGGAGCCATCAAAGGTTCCACACACTGCAATCTAGTAGAATCAACCACAGCTCCCATCTCTAGAACCTCCATACTCTGTTCCACACTCTGTTCCTGCATAGCTGTCGCCATCTTGATCTAGGAATCAGGATGTTAGGTTCCCCTACCTGTGAGTAGGGGGATTTTTTATTTAAATCACATCAAAACAAAAATCACAAGTAACTCATACATAGTGTTAAATCACACAAATCATATTCCAAAAGAACAAAAAAATAAGCACAGTTCTTACAATTTCAAGCTAACATAAAGGAAACTACAAACAATTTTCAAATTATTCCCAGAAACAAAAATAATTTCAAAGAACATTCCATCCCTATTTACACCGTATATGGCAATCCCAAGACTTCCTAAAGGTATCCTATTTATATTTAATAAACATTGTAAATCCCCTCCACCAACTAGTCACCTTCCATGTTGTAGGCTTTTCACAGTCTTTAAAATAAATGCATTCCATAACCCCTTGTATTAATAAAGCCACTGCCTTATAAGACATTCTTTTTTTGATATAGAACCCACTGGCATCTATCTTGCCATAAATAATAAGTTAAACAGCAACAAAAAATGTGCCATGTCTCACTATCATACCCACTACCCAACTGAAAACTAATACCCAAGATCAAGGTATCATAATCCAAATGTAACAACCATAACATGTTCCATTTCTTGGCTAGGAATTTCCACAAAGATATGGCATAGGGCCAAAAACATAAGAAATGTTCCATTGTCTCTTCTTGGATAATACACTCAGGATAAGGACACTAACTATCAATCAATGCCTTATGTTTTGCATTCCCCCTTACATTTATATGACCATACAGAGATAGCCAAACAAAATCCCACATATAATCTGGTAACCGGGGATTATTTAATCTTTTAATAACCATCTCAACTTTAGACGAGGGACAGTTTTTAAAAGCTGGCACCACTTGATATAGTAATGTCATTACTATGGTATATAATTGAGGCCCAGAGTTATTTTTAACCATCTGAGCTGAAAGGTTCCATTTAAAAAGTTTTTTCGCAACTGGCAAAAAATAATGAGGCAAAACCAGTTTCCTAACAGGCTTTGGAGGAAAGGTCTGCCATAGCCGAAAATAAGGGGCCAGCACCTGTTGCAATAAAGAATCATGTAAGGTCCGAATTGGAGTTAATCCCAAATGGATGTTTTGTGAGATAAACAGTGTGTTGAAAAAAAATAATCAGATCTACCATCCCAAGGCCTCCTTTGCTTTTTGCAAGGTATGTATATTGTTGCTTTATAGGATTAAGCCTGTTACCCCATAATAATTGAAAAAGTAAACTGTAAAGTCGTGTTTCTAAATTCATAGGTAGAGGAAATACCATCGCTGTATACAACAGACAAGAAATAATATATTTTTTCAATATCTGTACCCTTTTTAGTTTTGACAGTTTCCACCTTTTCCATGTATTGATCTTTCCCTCAATCCTAGTTAAGGCATTTTCCCAGTTCAATTCCAGTAAATTTTTTGGCCCATATAACAAACCCAATATCTTTATTGGATCTGACGATATTTTGATTCCTTGTATAATCCTGTCAGATGTCTCCCCAAGCCCTATAAATAATCCCTGACTTTTTTTCTGAATTTTTGAATTAGACACCCTAGAGTAATATTTCATAAAGTCCAGAAACATAGATACTTGTTCAACATTAGAAAAGAATACACAAAGATCATCAGCACAAGCTTGGATGTAGAGATCTTTTGACAAGGAAGGGCCCAACACACAGTCCCATTTTGGGTATTGTGAAACAGATTTTATCAAAGTATCAGTTACAAAGGAATATAATAAAGGGCTCAAGGGACAACCCTGATGGACCCCAATAGGTACATGAAAACCCTCACCACTCGTGCCATTCGCAACTGGGTAAATCACAGCCCCGTCATAGAGTGATTTCAGCCAACTAATGATTTCAGCAGGAATACCATACTGTTCCAAGGTCAAAAATAAGAAAGGGTGATACACTGTGTCAAATGCCTTTTGCTGGTCTAATGATATAACACAACCCTGTTTCTGATCTATACCAGCATATTCAATTAGATCACGAAGAATCATATGAGCATGTTGGATTTTCCTTCCTGGCAATCCACAGCACTGATAAGGGGAGAGAACTGTGACTGCATATTGCTTCAATCTGTTATTCAAAATTCCCATGAAAAGTTTATAATCCATATTTAAGATCGTAATAGGCCTCCAGTTTTCGATCAATGTTGTATTCCCTGATTTATAAAGAAAAATCACTAGTCCAACTGAGAACCAGACAGGAAAAACCACCGTAGATAAGAAAAAATTAAAAATCCAATCTAAACAGATAGAGAATTCCAAGGGAAAAGCTTTATAAAGCTTTGCAGTTAAGCCATCCTGTCCAGGTGAAATACCAGAGTTGTGGGATTTAATAGCTTCCTCAATTTCTGATCTGGAAATAGTTGTAGATAACACAGATTTATCAAAAAGAGAATCTGGTATATTTATTGAAGACAAAAATTGTGACATTTCCTCAACACTAGGGGGAGCTGCAGGTGCATGAGACAATAAAAAATCCTTAACAATAAGATGTAAACTCGCAGTATCATCCACTAAGCTACCTTCCTGGTTTTGCAATGCAATTAAGGAGGTGTTGGTTTTATATTTTTTAAAGGCTGCAAAGGAATCTCCCTGAGGCTGTTTTTTTAAACCATATTGTAAAAGAACCTGTGAAGTGTTTGCTCTATTATATTGTGCCAGATACATATCCCATTTTAACGCCAGAATCTGTGAAGAATAATCATATGTGGAGGTATTGGCAATGGAAAATAAATAATACAATCGCTGTCTAAGTTTTTGATAGTTGAGCTGTCTAAAGTTTTCCTCAGACTTCACTTGAGTCTTTAATAAATTACACAGATCATTTTTTGTATCCTGCCACCATAGCCCCTTATCTTCATACAAAAAACAAACTGACATCTGTGCTTTCAGTAATGTACTTATCTTATTAAGCACTCTAGGGGACTGTAATAAAAGAGCACTCAGCTTCCACCAAGATTTTTGCCACTGAGGGACCTGACCAGAAAAAATTTTACATTTAAGTAATAAATTATCTGAAAAGGAGACTGGGATCGTATAAAATGAAAGAGGTAAATTTTGTGATAAAAAAATATAATCTAAAACTGATGTGTACTTCTTTTTTTGAAAAGTAAATATAAGGCCCCCCTGCTGGTGAGTACTGCCTGACACCAACCCAGATGAGTGTATTAAAGAATGAAAAGCATGAGTATCACAGTATATTTTTGGTTTTTTTAAATCTGTTAAGGACTTCCGACTTGAGTGTAGCTCGCAATTAAAGTCTCCACAAAGAAAAATTTTAAATAAAGTCATTAAAAAAGGTTTTATCATTTGAAATAGTACCACCCTTTCAGCCTTAACCTGGGAACAATAGACATTGATAAATCTACAAGTCATAGATCTCCACACCCCATCCAAAATCATCAGCCTCCCTGGAATCAAATCCATCATTTTTAGTAAGGAAAACGAATAAGAGTTAAAAAGAAAACCCAACCATCAGCTGATTGCTGTCCAAATGACCAATACAAAGGGCCCCAACACCATTCTTTTTGAAAACCTCTAATCTGAGTAACGGTATAAACCCAGATTTCTTGCAATAGACAAACGTCTAAAGGAGAGTTATGTACATAATCAAAAACAACCTGCCTTTTTTTGAAATTTAATAAACTATGCTCATTTACTGAACCACAATTAAAGCAAGCCAGATGTAAAGATTAAATAATCAAGTATCTTTTTTACATCTTATTTTCTTTTTACTCTTACAGCTTTCCTGTACCACACAAGGGGAAGGGGGATCCTCCCTTGAGGGTTGAGAATCCAAATCGTGACACTCCATAGCTGAATCACCCCATTGAGATGACAAAACCTCGAAAGGATTGGTAGTCTCCGTTTCCACCAAAGAAGGAGCCACTAAAGGAGGTTTTAAAATCCTAGAGGACCTTCTTACCGGAGGTAAATCCACTGGAACCAACTCCTGAGGGCAACTCTCTTTTTGTTGAGCATAACATATAGGAGATGTCATATCTAAAACTACTGGGGCCTCCTGTAAAGGAACCTCAATTTCCTCTAGCACAGGTTGTGAATCAGGGACATCTACATCACCACCTGCACCATAAGTAGTCAGAACAACCCCGGCTGCCAAATCCTGTGCTTTTTGTATAAAGTTATCTGGACTGCTAATAGATGTTTTATTTTTTGCAGCCCACCCACATTCGGAAAAAACATGGCCAGTGTCTTCACAGAGATCACATTTTGTCTGGTTCAAACATTGAAAAGCTACATGACCAGTCTCTCCGCAGTTGTTACAGCGAGGCCTGTCACATGAACTAGACAAGTGCGTCCGAGAGCCACATTTATAACATGCCCGGGGTTGCCCAGCATAAAAAAAGACCCCCCTATCCCGACCCAACAAAAAAGAGTTTGGAATATGTAAAATCCCAGAATCTGTCTGTCTGAGTTTTACCTTGAATCTCCAACCCCCTGTCCAAAACTGTTGATCATCTAAAATGGCTTCTGGAGAACTTAAAACGTCACATTTTTTGATAACCAATACATTATATCACACAATATGCACTCCTTCATTCCGGAACATAATAGTAACAAATTTTACTAAAGGTTTAGTTAGAGGAATGGCCAGAAATGGAATCCACAGAGGGGAAAATTTAACTTGCGTGTATCGTTCCCAAAATAGATCCAAAGCATGGGGAGAGTGAAAGCTCACATCAAAATTATCCTCCCCAGAGATATTAATAAAAGCGAAAACCTCTCATGGAGAAAAATGCAATGATTCTTTTAATAGACATTTCCCAACATAATTCCTATCAGGTCTCACTTCTAAACCACCCATGTACCTCAACCTGACTGCATTCCTTCGAGGGGCTGCTTCTTTTTTTATTTTAGAAAATAAGTCAGACATTAAGGGTTTATGTGTTTCTACATTGTGTTCTGCATTTATATCAGGCTCAGCATTTAAGTCAATCTAAACCTCCGAAGGGTGAGTATGAATCTGATCCGGAGAGGGTTCTTGTTTTTTTGTTTGTTGTTCTATCTCTGTTGGCTCAATTGCTGTAGTTAGTGAAAAGTCCTTTGGATGCCAAGAAGTCTTATTTTGCGAAAAAATTCAGTTTGGGGTCCCAATCAGGTGTAGGATACTAAGGGCCATTTTCAAAGGACCAACCAGCCACACTTAAAGCAGATTGAGGGGTCCAACTATCCTCAGATAAGGGCTTTAATATAGAAGTATTTTCAACAACAGTAGGGGCAAAAATAGGGTGTGGGTCTATCGCAACAGTTTGTATCCCCAAATGACCCTCCAAATTCTGTTTTGCAGAGAAGATTGCTGCTCGTTTTTCTTTTCCCTCCTCACCCACCTTTTCACAATGGGCAGCCACTCATTTCAAAAAAGAAAACTCCGAAACACCAGTTTGGATCATGGGATCAGTCTGGAATACGCATTTTACCTCTGACTGCTGAGGCACCACACAAATATTAGGTGCAAGGGGTTGAAAAACAAATCCTGAGTCCTTGGACAGCTTCTGACCCTGTGTGCCACTCGCGGAGCCTCCAGACACTACTACAGGCACTTCCGGGTTCCCACAGGTTCCCATAGCAACCAGAGACACCGGAGAAACCATTGTAGCTGACTGACCTCCTAATTCTGGCTTTTGGCATGAAAGAAAAACAGATTCAACATTGCCAGCCAAACACTGCGAGTTAGGGCATTTTGAAGAATTAAGTTCCAACATATCCTGCTTCTTGACCGTACTTGATACGTTTGAAAACGCTAACTCTTGTAAGGTACTCACAGCAGACACCGCAGCCGTAGACAGTTTTCCCGTCTTATTGGTAGGCAAAAGCGACTTCATTCATTCTGGTTCCGAAATAAGCACAGGTACATTTTTCTCCGGTATTATTTGCCACCGATTTTCAACAGCAGTAGTAGCTCCCGCTACCAAAGGGTTTTCACATTTCATCAAATCTTCCACTGAAACAAATATATCTTCTTTGTCAAATGCAGAATCCAAAATCTGCTCGTCTGTTATATTGTGTAAAACCTGAAGTTGACCAACGCAGCAAAACTGCTCCTCAAGCTCCATACTGACCATCGCCACCGAACTGAGCCAAGAATGACTCGATTCAGCCACTAGCCCCCTACTGCCAGCAATGCAGCAGGGGAATTTCCACGGTGTCCAGGCCAAATTTCCCCCATTCATTAAAAATACCACCAACAGCTTAATCTGGTTCAATGTCAGTTGGCATCCATTGTATCCACTTCCCCGGGACGAGGCTGTAAATAGGCAGAATTGTCTAGTTCTCCTTTCCTGGTCAACAAAAACTAAATAAATAAATAAATGTTGTGGAGGGAGGGAGTAGTTCAGTCTTGTGTGGAGAGCATTATTTCTTTTTAACCACATTTCTTTTAAAAAATGAACAGAAAAGAATTTTTTTTTATGTAGGGACTTTCTTATGCAGAATATTTCAATATGTTTTACTGAGCAAGAAATTGCATACTGACAGTAAATGCAGACACATGGAGCAATCTTTTGTGCACTCAGCAGGAACATACATACACAAACACTTGAATTCTAACCTGCTGTATTGGGAGAATGTTGGTCAGGACATTGGATGGTACAGAACTTGTCAGGACAGGACTTTCAGTTCACATAGCACCTTTCCTACACATTGTATTTCAAAGCACTTTACAAGATGTAACGGTTGGATCAGCATTAACTGATCACAGGGAGGCAGAGAGGGAGAGAGAAAAAGAGAGGTTTGGAAAGTTCAGTACGGTTAAATAGAGAGGCAACAGAGGTTATGTGACTTGTTCAAGTACGTGGTGGTGGTGATGGTGGTGGTGGTGGTATGGAGCTGGTGGTCAGATCTAAACAATGGTCTCCAATTCACAATGCTACACTTTAGCTCTAAGGCCATACAAACTAGAGCACAGTCAGACTGGCCTACCAGGATACCTGGAAATTACTAGTTGTCCCCCAGTGGGTACCTGGCCACTTCTAAACTGTGAACCTTTTTTCATTTAGCATCTATTTTTTAATTAAATGGGGTATTTTGGGCATTGCAAGTAAATGTAAGATATAAACACAGAGTTAGTGCATCAAATTGAAGTGTAATACTGATATGAGTGTATCACCCTCGACCCTCTATTAATTTTCCAGGTGGGCCACTGTATCAACTTTCTAAGTGGGTCCACTATACCTCAAAGGTTTAAATACTTCATTAGCAAGCTTTTAAACTAGCCAAGGGGGGAGGCACTGGAAAGGAGCAGGGAAATCCTAGCCCCCCCCAAATAATCATGGTAGTAAGTGCGGCAAACACCAACATAGAGGTGTCGATAGGGAGAAGGGCAGGGGTAAATGGAGAAAGTGACAAAGGCAAGAAGGACAGGAATGGGGCAAAGGAGTAAGGCCATCAGGAAATGGAGAGTAATGAGTACCAATGCCTATAGTCTGGGCAACAAGCTCCTGAGCTGGTGGCCTTGATGGAAGAGGATACCTGGATATCGTAGCAGTCACAGAAGCATGGTACACAGAGAACCATGACTGGGATGTTAACATACCAGGGTGACATAACCCAACAGGAGAGACAGACAGGGAGAAGAGGGGAGGAGTAGCTCTCTATGTAAAGGAAGGGATAAAGCAACTGAACAAAAGAGTAAAACAGGGAGGAGAGGAGGCACTGTGGGTCACCTTGGAGACTGGAAGGGCACCACAATCCACACAGGGATTGTGTACAGACCCCATGTCAGGAGGAGGGAATGGACAAGGATATGATAGAAGGCATTCTTAGGGCAGCAGAGAAGGGAGATACTATTGATGGAGACCTGAATATGCCAGATGTTAACTGGAGCATTTGCTGCAGCCACATCAAAAGCAGGGCCATTCTTGATGCCCTACAGGTGGCAGGCATTAGACAGCTGGTTTCGGAACCCACTCACGAGGGAGCAATCTTAGACCTCGTACTCTCAAACGGGGGCAGTAAGAGGATCTCAGATCTAGAACTGGGTTGCCATCTGGGGACAAGTGACCATCAAACAGTGTGGTTCACGTTAAACTCAGCTACAGAGTCAAGCCATACAAAAGTGAGGATACTGGACTTTAGGAGAGCTGACTTTGGCAAGATGGGAGAGTGCCTCAGAAAAGCACTAGCAAACAGGCTAGAAGGAGGTGTGGAGCAACAGTGGGGAATCATCAAAACTGCCATCACAGAGGCAACAAGCCTTTGTGCGAAGCAAATAAACAAATCAAATGAAAAAAAAAGCCACTATGGTTCTCAAGAGAGGTGGCTGTGAAAGTGAGGAAGAAAAAGATAGCATTCCGGAAGTATAAGGAAACACAGAAGGAGCAGGACAGAGAGCTATACCAGTTAAGGCAGAAGGAAGCAGGGAGGGAAGTCAGAATAGCAAAGTCCCAAACTGAGGAAAAGATAGCCAACTCAGTTAAGAAGGGATAAAACCTTTTATAGGTATATCAGCGAGTGAAAGACAAAGGAGGATAGTGAGTCTGAATAGAATGAACGGTGGGTGGGCAGAGGGGACAGTGAAAAAGCAGGGATACTGAACAAATATTTCTGCTCAGTATTCACAAAAGAGGAGGGGGAAGTGCCTAATCCAATTAACAGAAGCACTCTTGATGGGGGGGTCGATCCCAGTCCTTTCACAGAAGAAAGGGTTCTGCAAGAACTCCTAAAACTGAAGATGGACAAAGCAATGGGTCCTGATGGAATTCACCCTAGAATTCTAAAAGAATTAAGGGAGGAGTTAGTGAAACCACTGGCTACTCTTTTTAATAAATCATGGGAGGATGGTGTGGTACCCGAGGACTGGAGGAAGGTGGATGTGATTCCCCTTCACAAAAGTGGGACGAAGACAGAGGCAGGAAACTACAGACCTGTCAATCTGACCTCTGTGGTAGGGAAAGTGATGGAGTCCCTTCTGAAGGAAAGAATAGCTGAGTACCTAGAGGCCAATGGAGCACAGGACCCAAGGCAGCATGGATTCACAGTGGAAGGTCATGTCAGACGAATCTAATAGATTTCTTTGACTGGGTGACCAAAGTAGTAGACCAGGGAGGGGCTGTGGACATGGCCTACCTAGACTTTAGCAAGGCATTTGACAAAGTCCCACACAAAGATTAATAGTCAAATTAACCAGCCTGGAGTGGGTCCCAGGGTGGTAGCCTGGGTAAAACATTGGCTGTACAACAGGACACAGAAGGTAATTGTAAATGGAGTCCACTCTGAAGAAAGAGAGGTTACTAGTGGGGTACCGCAGGGTTCAGTATTGGGTCCAGTCCTTTTTAATGTCTTCAACAGTAATGTTGCAGAGGGACTGGAAGGAAAAGTATGCCTTTTTGCAGATGACACAAAGATCTGCAACAGGGTTGATACACAAGGAGGCGTGGAAAGGATGAAAAGGGACTTGGCAAGGTTGGAGGAATGGTCAGAAGTATGGCAGCTAGGATTCAATGCAAAGAAGTGCAGAATAATGTGCCTGGGAAACAAGAACCCAGGGGAAGAATACACAATGGGTGGGAGGTAGTAACAACAACAAAAAGGAAAGGGACCTGGGGGTAACTACATCAGATGACCTTAAGGTTAGCAAGCAATGTGAGAAGGCAGTAGGGAGGGCTGGGGTATACTGGGATGTATAGGAGAGGCATCAGCAGCAGAAAACAGGAAGTTGTTATCCCTCTGTACAGACAGTTGGTGAGATCCCATCTGCAGTACTGTGTCCAGTTCTGGAGACCCCATCTCCGCAAGGACATAGACAGCATAGAGGTAGTCCAGAGGAGGGCAACTAAAATGGTGCAGGGTCTGCAAGAGAAGCCGTATGAGTAGAGACTAAAGGAGCTTAATATGTATACCCTTGAGGAAAGAAGGGAGAGGGGACATGATAGAAACTTTTAGCACCTCAGTGGAATCAACAAAGTCCAAGAGGTAGCATCTTTCAGAAAAGAGACTTGCAAGAACAAGGGGACACAATTTAAAGATAGAAGGAGGGCGGTTCAGGAGCAATGTGAGAAGTATTATTCCACAGAGAGGGTAGTGGATGCATGGAACAGCCTTCCTGAGGAGGTTGTGGGGTCTAAAACTATAGGAGAATTCAAGAATGCATGGGACAGACATAAGGCAATTCTTGTGGGGGGTAGGAAGAAATAGGCTGTTGGTTAACTAGGATCTATGGCCTATCCTGTAGGTAGGGAAATGGGCAGACTAGATGGGCCAAGCGGTCCTTATCTGCCGTCAAAGTCTATGTTTCTATGTTTCAATGGAACCCTGGGCTAGAGCCATGGGATCTTTAAATTTCCATCTGAACAACAATTAACAAGCATTTGTCAATGCCGAACGTTTGCTTGCTGGCATTGGCATTGGTAGAGTAGAAGTTACAGAGCTGCATAATAGGAATGGCAGCAAAGTATTGAACTGAAGCCAACCCCACCACCACTCTGCAGAGAGTTGCAGGCATTGGGGTGTGCTTTTGGGTCATCAGGCATAATGGCCACGCCATTTCACCACACCCCACCCTGCAGACACTGACAAGTGTCACGGTGTTCCTTGGGGTCTTTGGCCCTTATGCGCACCCCATTCCATCAGAAAATACGGTGATATGGATATGGTATAGGAGAATGGGGTGAAGTTTGGGCCTGAAGAGTCCGAGGCACACCTTGATGCCTCTCACTGGCTGCAGGGTGTGGGTGGGGGTGGAAAGGTATGAGCATGACAGGCAAGAATCCCAAGTCACACCCCTGATGCCTGTGATTCTTACAGGGTGAGGCGTATGGTCGGAAACCCTAACGCCTCAGGCATTCGGAGTATTTTCATTCCAAATTTTCAACATGTTTTTTGTGACCACGACTCATGAACAGTGGCAATATCAGTTTGTTAGCCGAAAACTGCTTTTGCACAGCGACTATGGCATTTGGCACCACAGGTGCAAAAACACATTCTGAACAGGATGTGAAAAATGACAGCGGTACTGTTCAGGGGAGGTGTAAAAAATGGCAATGTTGAAAATCTGCTGTGAAAATCTTAAAAAAACTGGTGAAGTCACGAGCGTGCGTAGAAACTGTGCAACGCACACCCGTAATGTAACTAGTTTGGGAATTTTTTTTACAGTAGATTGTTAACACAGGAATTTTGGGACCTCTGATCATGAACAGTGTCAGTGTGATTTTCTTTATCCATCCCGAACAATGATTTCCCACAGCGACCACGCATTTCTGTGCTGAAAGTGTGAAAACACATTTAGGCCATGTTGTGGAAAATGACAGCTGTATTGTTCATAAGGAGGTGTGGAAAAATGCCACTGGTGAAAATCTGGACTGAAAATATTACAGATTCATGAACTTACAAGGGTGTGTGGAAACTGCGCAATGCTCACTCGTAACACAGTCATTTTAAGGAGGTTTGTCACCAAATTTTCAACATAGCCATTTTAAGACCTCTGCTCATGACCAGTGTCACTGTGATTTTCTTAATCTGTCCCAAACATTGTTTTCGCACACTGACTGTACCATTGTGTGCTACATGTGCAGAAACACTTTTTGGGCGAGATGTGAAAAATGGTAGCTGTACTGCTCATAAGGAAGTGCGATAAAATGGCACTGTTGAAAATCTGGTGTGCAAATATTACAAATTCGCAAACTTGCCAGCGTCGTGGGAACTGCTAGCGTCGCATCCTAAAACAGTCATTTTGAGAATTTTTCACCAAATTTTCAACATAACATTTAACACCTCTGCTCATGACCAGTTTCACTGTAATTTTTCTTAATGTGTCCCATACATTGATTTAGCACACCGACTGCACCATTGTGCGCTACATGGGCAGAAACATGTTGTGGGCGAGATGTGAAAAATGACAGCTGTACTGCTCATAAGGAGGTGTGGTAAAATGGCAATGTTGAAAATCTGGAGTGAAAATATTGAAATTTCGCAAACTTACGAGCATGTGTAGGTACTGCGCAATGCACACTCGTAAAACAGTCATTTTTAGGAATTTTTTCACCAAATTTTCAACATAGCCATTTTAAGACCTCTGCTCATGAACAGTGTCACTGTAATTTTCTTAATGTGTCCCGTACATTGATTTTAAGACCAACCGGCGCCCACAGCGCTATGGCGTATGGAAACACATTTTGGGTGAGATGTGAAAATGACAGCTGTACTGTACTGTAGGTGTGGTACAATGGCAATGTTGAAAATCTGGAGGAAAATACTGAAAATTAATGGTTATAAATGTAGGAACTGTGCATGACGTCAGAAAAACAGTCATTTTTAGATTTTTCCACCAAATTTTCAAAATAGGCTTTTTGAAAACCCACCTTATGAACACTGGCAGTGTTGTTTCATTAATCATTCTGAAAGGTGATTTGCACAGTGACTGCGAATCACCCTTCAGCTCGAGTAACGCCATGACAGTGACAGCACTCATGAGAAGGGGTCCCAAAAACCCCATGTTGAAAATTTGGTGCAAAAATTCCAAAAAATGCCTGAGATATGCAATAAAGTTGAAAAAACCCTATAAATTCCATTATACAGCTTACCGGCATTTCCTCAGTTCGCGGTCGGCTTTGAAGAGTGCAGACGTGTTCCGGTCCGCCGAAGATTGTCACGCCGAGCTCAGGAGGTAAGTATGGGGTGGGGGTGTGGGGAGGCAGGATGCGCAGTGGGTGGGTGCGGGTTGTGGGAGGGGGGCAGGGAGAAGCGCTGAGGGACAGTTTTTATATTTACATGTTTCTTTTATTTCACAAGACAACGAGGGACGTTTGTCACGCTGGAGTGGGCTCCTAGCATGGCAGCTGGAAGGATGTTGGTGGGGGGCAGGAGCTGATGGGGGATTGGGCACCCCCATCGGCCATAAAACATTTTGCCATGCTGGGGTGGGCTCCCAGCATGGCACCTGGATGCTTTGGGGGGGGCATGGAACCGACGAGGGATTGGGCACCCCCGTCGACCGTACAATGTGGGGGGGAGAGGGAAGGCACATGAGCAGGCAGTGTGCATGCATGCGTGCGTGTGTGTATGTATGTGGAGGGGGGAGCTCTGCTCACTGAAGTGGAGCTCTCCCTTTCAACTGTATACCACTGCATTTTCAGCTGTCATAGACAGCTGGAGTAGTGATTGGCGCACTGCGACTGTGCCTGCAAACACACTGACTGAATTGGAAGAGGCTGACACACTTCTGGAAAACTCGAATGATGGCACTATGTTTCTTGCACATGCATGCAAGCAAACATAAAAATGGTCATGTGGCTAGGGCTATAAACCATAAAGGGCGGCATCTCTCACCCAGAGGAGCACTTGCCTTACGCCATGAAACACTGTACCCCTTTTCATGACATTGCCGCCACGGGTCAGGGTGAATGAGGGCCAGGGCAACAAATGCCATTTAGGGGTACCACAAACATGAGACCACATGCAAACCAAATGTCCATACACGTAGCTGGGATCAAGCAGGATGCATTTATGAAGCTGAATGTTGCTATGTAACTTTAAAGGGCCTAACCCTTGCCTTCTTCAGTTCATCTTCAGTTGTCATCATTACCATATTTCATTACCATATTAGCAT
Organism: Neoceratodus forsteri; assembly: GCA_016271365.2. NCBI lineage: Eukaryota > Metazoa > Chordata > Ceratodontiformes > Ceratodontidae > Neoceratodus > Neoceratodus forsteri. The sequence goes on from JADMNL010000022.1 coordinate 527,005,925, forward strand.
AGGCATATTTTATGCCCAAAGAAAGCAAAATTATGGTGCAAATAGCACAGTATTTAGCAACAGTGTGTTTATTCAAAGGCTCAGTGTAGCAATCAAATGCTCCCTCTATGCTACGCTTCATGTTACTACATTTCCAGGTCTTCCTTTGCTTGAAAAGGGACTCTGCTGCTGCTGTTACATTAGTTTCCATTTCCACAAACCACTATACTACATAGTTCATTTTTGTTGCCAGGATTTCTTCCCTTTTCATTAAAAGGGACCATGCTGCCACTGTTACATTTTCAATTACCTCAAACCCTGTCTCCTGTTTTGGGGGTTCCTGGAGCCCTGGTGCTCCCACAACCATTTGCCTGCAGCATTCTTCCTTTCAGAGTGAGCACTGCCCTGGGGGTAAACTGTGTCAGCATGTGTCTTACCATGTCATCAAGTGACTATAATACAGATAAAGTACATCAGCATTATGATCAACTCTTAAATTTATAATATACTTAGTCTGGCTATCTGTGTGTCCTTCCAACACCGCACTAATAGCCCTAGTGACCCAAAGAACAGAATCCCATTCCCAGCTCCATCCGGCAGATTTACTGACCCCAGCTCTTATCAGGCTCCCTCCGTCTGATGACCATTCATTTGGGGAACCCCCAGGGACTTACATAATGACTTCCTAGACCTTTAACACCTACAGAGCCATTTTAATGAACATTAACTTACATATCTGCTCTCTCTCTCCCTTGCATGCAGATGATGGGAGGAGAACTGCCAGGATCCTGGCAACCTCTGTTGAGGAGTGGCACTCCACTATTCCCTTTGGGCCATCTGGTTTCAATCTTCCTTTTCCTCATCCAGGACTTCTTATCAAGTCCTCCTTCTACCAGCTGGAGTTCTTTGGGGAGGGGGGTACTTCTGCTCCTGGACTCCAGGTGGGTCCTGAGACTCTGCAGAGCTCATTGTAGGAGACAAGTGGCACCCCAGACTCAAGGACCCTGCCACCCACCCCCAATTCTGAAGACACCCTTGGATTTATCACAGCAGAAAAGTTGGACTGTGCTGCAGTTACCCCTGCAACACCCTGGAACCTCAGCTTGCCTTCCATTCGTATAGCGTAAAGTGAGAAGGGCAGGGCCATTAATATTCATAGTGAAATACACAAGGCCACCCCACTGCTGTGTGTGCAGAGGACACAACTGAAACTAACAAATGTAAATCCAGCACCACCTACTGTCAAAAAAGGTTAGATACCAAATCATAAAATTGCATTTGTGAAATATTTATTGTGGAACAATACCTATGAATGTCAGTCCCCTCCAAAGACACCAGCAGAATGCCCCCAAAAACTTCCAACCAGTTTCACCTAAAGTGTCATCGTTTTTTAAAAACCATGAATAGTCATGCATGAGCTTCCTGCTATGCTAGGTGAGTCAGGAAGCTCCAGTCACAAACTCCAGACCGTCCAGCTTCAGAACAAACTGGCGCCAACACCAAACAAGGGATAGTGATCTATTTTATTCCAATGCGGTCAGTAGATATCTGAAAAACACTCACATGTAACAGCATGGGAAGGACAGGAAACACAGAACAAAATGCCTTGACAAGTTTCTCATGTGTGCACTTTCTGTGGGGGGAGGGGCTAGTCTGACACATTGTCAATCATTTTACATTGTATGTTGTTTCAAGAGATGGTGTTACAGAAAACCAGAAAAACAGTTCTGTGTAGCTTGTCCTTGCCATGTTGTACCATGTGAGTGTTTTTCAGATGTCTGCACACTGCACTGGAATGAAGTAAGTGGATCACTACCCTTTGACTGGTGTTGGTACCGTGTTTTTCTGGAGTTAAATTGTTGTTTGTTAACTCGGCACAACAAGTGAGTGGGACTTCCTTACTGGCTCACTAAACAAATCCCAGACACCCTGTCTCCAAGCTGGAGCCCACTAGAGAACACCTGTCAGGGTGAGGCTTAATCCTTGGAGTGCTCTCCCTCTAGTAACCTGATTTGCGCTGGATGAATGAGAGGCTATTTACACTCCCCTCTTCCAGAAATCCTCATAGTCTCTCTGAAAAGTAAGCCATAAACTGATGCCATCTTCTTTATTGGGTGGTTCTATCCTTTTCGCATCCTGGCAGAGTTTGCACTAGGTCTCCTTCCCTGTAGTTAGCACAGGCCAGAGCACACTGAAGGCCTTATGATGTACCATGTAGGCCTATGTACAATGGATCCAAAACTACAGGAGTGGTGGGGCACATACTAACTATGCGAACTTAACACATTAATGGCACTTTAATCCCAAATACTTCAGTACACTTAAAACTAGCATTAAGTGCCTAAGAGCTGGGACAACAGCCAAGATCCCAGCAGAAGTCAGCATCTTTTCACTACTATTTTTCTTTCCAGTTCCTGCAGGGACATGATGATGAGGCCTAGCTCCCCCTGCAAGAAAGCAGAAGAAAAAGAAAATACCACATGCAAGAGTCCGCCAAAATACTTTTTCTTTCATGCACTGAAAAATTGTTTTAACAGGTTATATGAGAAAGTCCATTACTGTACTTTTCAGTCTGTGAGAGCTGTTATACCCTGCTTCCTTGAGGGGTGGGTCTCCTGGAAAAGATCCCAAGTGCAAGCGTGAGGTAGTTCAATGGGTCCCTCTGCTGCAATATTTGGGGCACCAGGCGTTAGATTCACAAAAAGTCGCAAAGCACAACACAAAGGTTTGCATTATGCTTTGTGTTTGCCCAGGTGTCAAATGTAGCTATTCACAGTTAAGTAGTTTCAGGTGGAGTCAGCGCTAACCCCAATACCGCTAGTGCTAACCCCACTAGTGCCGCCCCGACATGTAGCCAGGAGTATGGCTCTGCAATGAATACTGCAGGTGCACTATTTCCAGTTCACTAAAGCACCAATGTAAATGAGCCCATTGGGCATGCAAGGGGCTATGTGTCCATTTGCATGTCCATTATGGACCCATTTATGTAGGCTGTGGTGAGTTTAATGCACCCTCCCTGCTGATCACCAGCCAATGGAACTATAGCACAGTCCTTGGTGCTAGTGGTCCCCCTCCTGCAGATCGCCAGCCTGATTGTAAAAATATAACTTTTCCTTGGTGTTCGGTGGTCCCTACCCCCACCCAATGTCTGCCCAAGATAAATATATGTTTTTCTCTGGTGTCTAGTTGTCCCTCCCCCCACCTGATGCCTGCCTGAGATAAATATGTGTTTTTCTCTGGTGTCTAGTGGTCCCTCCCCCCACCTGATGCCTGCCTGAGATAAATATGTGTTTTTCCCTGGTGTCCAGTGGTCCCTTCCCCAACCGGAGATATATAGTTGCTTTTTCCTGGTGTCCAGTGATCTCTCCCCCTACTAGATGCCAGCCCAATATAAATATATGTTTTTCCCTGGTGTCTGGTGGTCCCTCAACCCTCCCCCACCTGATGCCCACCCAAGATAAATAGACGTTTTTCCCTGGTGTCCAGTGGGCCCTTCCCCAACCCAGTGCCTGCCCATGGTACAGAGATGTTTGGCCTGGTATCCAGTGGTTCTTCCCCCATCCAATCTCGGTCCCTATAAGGTTGACAGTCCTCTCCTGTTTGCCTATCCTATAATAAGCCTGGTGCAGATATCAGCCCCCCCCCCCACAACACAGTCCCAGCCTGATCCTGAACAGTGCACCTCTGCTCTCAGTCTCACCCATACCTCATTGGTGGTTCGTGGGCCCCTCTCCCACCCAGGGCACTGGCAACCCAACCTCCCACTCCCGGTTTCCTATACCTGAGCGTCGGTGCCAAGGTGCCAAAATGGCAAGTGACACAACCCTCCACACACCACTTCAGCTCTCCACCCAAGATAAATATTTATATCAGGTGGGCATCAGGTGGGGATAGACCACTAGACACCAGGGAAAACATTTATTGATATCAGGCTAGTATTGGGTGGGGAGAGGGACCACTGGACACCAGGGAAAAACATGTATTTATATCGGGTGGCTATCGGGTGGGGGTAGGAACCACTAGACACCAGGGAAAAACATCTATTTATATTGGATGGGCATTGGTTGGGGGGAGAGACTACTGGACACCAGGGAAAAACATATATTTATATCAGATGGGCATCAGGTGGGGGTAGGGACCATTAGACAGCAGGGGAAAACATCTATTTATCTCTGGCAGGCATTGAGTGGGAAGGGGCCACTGGATATCAGGGAAATGTTATATTTTTACATTTGTGCTGGCACTTGGCAATTGGTGATCAGCGGGGGGACCACTAGACACTGGGGAAAACATTGTTATACATTAGGCGAGGGATTAGGAATATGGAGGACGACTGGACACCAGGGACTACTGTGCTGAGTGTCGGCGGGGCACTGCAGTACCTCTGCCAACCACTAGGGTTGTGCGGGATAAGACAAGGTCTTGGTTGGTGATATTTGCTCTGCTCAAGGGGAACATGCAAGAAGCCCTTGTGGAGCAAATGCTTTGTGAATCGGACAGCAATGATATTTGCGTCGTCTCCCCTTCATTTGCATTGTGGCCCTCTCCACACTTTGCCCCAGTGCAAACCCAGTTTGAGTGCACAAACTAGACTTTTACAAATACCAACTCAGTGCAAAACCGGGTTTGTGCTGGGGCAAGGTTTTGTGAATCCTGGTCCTCGCAAACTGAGGCCTCCTGGAACTGAGGTTCCCAAACCACTCCCTTGGTGGTATATCAGAGTCACATCTTCCCTTGGTGGACTAAAATGCACATTTATTTGGTTGAAATGGTTGTATTAAACTGGTGCTCGTTGCTGCAGAGATTGGAACCTTTAAGACCCTTTGATGGATTCCTTTCCTGAAAGTCCAAACTGCTGTCTTACGCATAATGCAGAGGTTAGGGCTTTCAGACTTTCTCCCCATCTGTCCTGACAATTCAAATAAAATAACCTATTTGCTGTTCAGTGTTCATTTAGGGGACTTCATTCATGCGGCTGCACCTGCCCATGTCCCAGTTAGCATCTTTAGTCTTTGCAATCTGGGCAACTTGCTCTTTATGCTGTTTGTAGAATGCATGTTCTCCTCTGTCCATGGCTTTCTTTGCTTCAGTTAGCAGAATTTGCTCATGATGAGCCTCTACAATCTCCCATACTCATCCTGGCATTTATGGAAAGCAGTACCAGTACCAGGTTTCCCCCCACCTCTTAATGGCATGATCAGCTTAGTACATTTTTTCCAAGATGCTTTATGTCTCCTTGGCCAGGTGTAGCCACTGTCTCTACCACCATTGCTTCATGGCCTCATCAATCTCTTGTCGATTTTTTTTTTATTTAATATACTTTATTCATTTTGTTTAAAAACCACATGAAATACAGTTCTTGCAGCAATGAAGAACCATATAAACCAAACTTATGGTACAGTGCTGCGACTGCAGGAGATAAGGCTTCACTGGACATAGAAACTAACAAAACAACCCCCTCCTCCTCCTCCCAAATCCCACTATCCCACCCCCACCCACCCTGAGCCATGAACACCGGAGTATAGTGTACAATTCATGACTGATAGATGATCGCACTCCACCACAGTGAGGCGGTGAAGAGGCAAGGGGACCATCTACAGGGATTGAACTTTGGTACACTCAGAGGCCTCGTGTGACAGTGCACTATTCAAAGCAACCATCTAACTACATAAACCACAACCACTAGCAAAGCTAATGGCAGACTCCCAGGGTGGCTATATGATAAATTGTCTCGACACTCCCTTAAGGGGAAATTAGAGACCAAAGGGTGTGCAGACTCTCCCATCTGACTCGATACAGAGAGAGTTTACCACAGAGACTGGCAATTGCTTTTTCAATCCTGAGATTATGGAAAAACTCATTCACCCATTTAAGATAAGAAATTACATGTTGATACTTCCAGAGATGGAGGACAAGCTTTTTAACTGATAGATATAATAGCCATATGGAACCACCTTTCTCTAACTGGGATAGTGGTATAGTCTCCTACTATACAAATTTGTGGCGTAAATAGGTCTGGCAAACCCAATAACGGGTCAGCCTTTTCCTGAATAAGACACCAGAGAGGGGCCACTTTGGGGCAATCCCAGAATACATGAAGCAGTGATCCTGGGTCCTGGCTGCACCTAAAGCAGGCTTGGTTCAGAAGCCTGCCCATCCCATACATTTTAACAGGGGTATAATAAATATCATGCAAGTTGTGAAACTGTGTCAGTCTTAGGTGATCGTTAGCAGTGTATGAGCAGACTCCATGCCAGACATTTTCCCAAGGGAAGGTATCATTAGGGAAGGTGAGGGTCCAATAACGAGAATGACCAGAGACATCAGTGTTAAGTTTCCCGAATAAGGCCAAGACCAGGCGAGAAACTACATGGGGCTGTTTGGTAAATGCAAGAAACTCCTGAAGAGGAGCAACTTGATGAACAGTCCAGGAGCCAGAACCATACCATTTTGTTAGCATGTGTCTGATCTGGAACATGAAAAAGTAGTATTTTCTGGGAAGTTGGAAACACGCCAGCAAATCCAGTGCAGCTCCTAGTTTGCCATACACTACAAAATCACTGACTAGGGCTTGTGGGGCTACACACTCCTTCGGAGCAGAAATCACTCAGTCTCCCAACCTAAAGTTGGGGTTACCAAATACCAGCTGCGATAAGTCCTGCTGGTTATTGTATCTCATAGATATACATAGCTGTATGTGGACCTTTATTGAGGTATGTGTAACCGAGCTATGTAGGGAGATTGGCAATTTACTTGGTGTTGTGAAGAGGAAACTAGCAGGGGAAAACCCTGAGACTGTTAGCATGTGCTGCTCCACTTGTAGCCAGGTGGGAATATATGAGAGAGTCCCCATATCCTGAGGTGTGGTAGTCCAGTGCATGTATTTGGCCATATGACTGGCCAAATAATAGTAATAAAAATTAGGAAGTTTAAGACCCCCTAAGTTTCTTGGTGCACTTAAACGATTATATGATTTCCGTGAGGGTTTATGCTGCCATACAAAATTGGAAAACCATACTATGTAGCCAATGAAACCCAGTCAAGGGGAGGTGGACATTCAACATGTTCAGTGGATAAAACATTCTCGGCAGGACATTCATTTTTAACCACGCTAACTCTTGTTTGGAGGGACAGATACATAGGAGCCCATCTGTCTAAATCCTGCTTAATACTCAGACTGAGGTTATCCAGGTTTAGTTTTTTCATTAAAGATACTGAGGTGGACAGTATTATCCCTAAATATTTAAAACGGATATTCCAGACCATAGAAAATGGGTCAATCTCATTTTTGCAAAGAAGAGAATTAAGGGGCATCACCTCAGTTTTATTAAGATTAAGTTTGTTATTAGAAACCTTGCTAAGCTTTTGAATAATCTGTAGGGCAGCTTGAATGGAACTATAAGGATCAGTGACATGAAGGAGGATGTCCTCTGCATATACTGACATTTTCCAATGGAACAGCCCTATTACAACACCTTGAAGGAGTGGGGAGGTATTCAAATGGCATAGCAAAGGTTCTAAATATAAATTAAATAACAGAGGTGACAGGGTCAACCTTGCCAGGTGCCAGACTTTAGGGGAAGAGTAGACGAGAAGACTCCGTTACAGTATACTTTAGTGCTAGGACAGGAATATAAGGAGCTAATCCAGGATATGAAGGGGTCTGGAAAACCAAACTTAGTCAGGGTACTAAAAAGGAAATGCCAGCTAACCCTATCAAACACTTTCTCCACGTCCAGGGATACAAGGGCCATTGGCTGATCCGCATCCCTGGATACGGAGAAAATATGGACAAGCTTGCGAATATGGTCTGATGACGATCTCCCTTGCACAAATCCAATTTGCTCAGGGTTCAATAGCCTCTCCCAGACTTTTGTGACCGTAGATGCTAGAATCTTAGCAAAAATCTTGATATCGTAGTTCATCAGTGAGATGGGACGGCAATTAGTGACTCGATCTTTAGGCTTGCCTGGCTTCGGGAGAACCACTGTGATTGCTTCTAGAAGTGTTGAGTCTGTAACCTCATGCTCACAGATGAATTCAAACAACTGGTGGAGGATAGAGGTCAGCTCTGCTTCAAATGTTTTATAAAAGTTGGATGGAAAACCATCCGGGCCCAGAGCCTTATCTCTGGGAAGGGACCTGATGGCGTCCCTGATCTCCTGCTCTGAGATGGGGCAAACTAAAAGATTTTGCTGGGCTGCTTCAAGAGAAGGGAGAGGAGTTGCATCCAAATAATCCCAAATATCACTAGCCAGAGGGGTAGTCTCAGAGGGACTATAGAGCTGCTTGTAATATTGTTCAAACTCCTTTGCAATTTCTCTGGGGGTAGTTAGAATAGCGTCAGAAGACAGAGAGGACAGTGAAACAATGAGGTGAGATTCTTCTTGTCTCTGAAGCCTTATCACTAAAAGGTGACTGGTTTTATCCCCCTGCTCAGTATACTTGGCCTGAGTTTTAAAGAGAGCATATTCTGTTTTTCCTCTCAGAAGCTCTGCATATTGGTTCCTCAGCAATGTCAAATGCAACACCTCTTCACCAGAAGGGGGATTTGACAAGGAGGCCGCAAGGGATCTAAGGAGGTATTTGGATTTTTTTGTCTTGCTGACACCTCCTAGTGGCTGAGATCCTAATAAACTCCCCCTGAAGAACACATTTCAAGGTACCCCATATTTGATCAAAAGCCAGAATAGAGCCTTCATTATGCCTCATGAAATGTTTTATGAGGTCTTTAACCTGAGCTACTATGTCTCCATGGGCAAGTAGCTGGGAGCTCAGTTTCCAGATAGTGTCTTTCTGGATGTCTGGAGCCAGGTTGGTTTCTAACCAAATAAGGGAATGGTCAGATAACACTCTAGGAGTAATACCACAACCCACCAAACTGGTGATCACTTTCCGGTTAACCAAAAAGAAATCAATCCGGGAAAGGGACTTATGCAGGGGCGAGTAGTAAGTGTAGGCCCTAGTATGAGGATTCAAAAGGTGCCAGGGGTCACTCAGCCCATAAGTTTCTAAAAGGTCTCAAAGGGATCATTGGGCTGGGGAAGAGTTAGAACCTGTGGAAGAAGATCTGTCCAGGGCAGTATCAATAACTAGATTCCAGTCCCCAGATAGAATAATGGGCAGGCTATTAAAGGAGCTAAGGATAGGGAAAGGTTAGTAATAAAATCAGGTGAGTCCTTATTGGGACCGTAAATCGAGCCAATGAGAACTTCCCTGTGGTCCAACACCCCCTTAGGAAAATGAATCTGCCATATGGTTCTATAACCTTTTGCAGTTCTAAAATCTGTGTGCCTCTGGCAACCAAAATCACCAAGCCACAATGTGATGTGGAGGACCCTGCAGTGTACATCGATCCTATGAAGCCCTGCAAAACAGGTTGTTTTCCACCTCTAACAAGTGCGTCTCCTGCAGAAGTGCAATTTGGCACTTCAATAAGGCCAGATATTTAATTATCTGGAGTCTTTTAACCCGTGACCAGGCGCCTGTAATATTCCAGGAGATGATTTTCGTAGATGAAGTGTGGTGCTGTGGGTTGTAACTTGGGTTAAAGTATATACCGAGTGCCTTATTTGAAGCTGTGACAGAAACGGCTCTTGCTCCCACCCCCAAATGACCCCCTACCCCCCCATAGATAAGTAAATGGTGGCAAACATCCTAATAACCCCCAATCCCACCCTAATAAAACATACATTACAAGCGTGCAAATAGTTCAAAAAATAGCTGAGTGAGCCATACCCCCAGTCCTAATGACTGCACTCCAACCGCCTTGCTTGGCATGATGATAACCGTGCTGCCCGCCAAACCCTCCTACCATACCTTCCCTGCCCCCTGCCCAAACCAGAATCAACAAGCAGTGTGCATGAGAAGAAATAAAGAGAGGGGTATTATTCCCCACACTTCGCACTACACTAAGAACGTCATATTTTCAACAGAATGCAACAGGACTGGCCCAACTAAATTAGGATAAGGCCACGTGACAAAAAGAAATGCTGAAGATCCAATAAATGGAATGGTTAATAAGGTTAAGAGCCTTGTTATTAGGGGCCGCAGTACAAATCTGGCTCCTATTAACAATCCAAAATGCCAACAGCTTACCTAATTGCAAGATATATTTCCTACCTGTAATGTACAGAGCCATAGGCATCCTTGCAACTTATCAGCCTGGTAGCAGGAAAAACCCCATCATACCCTACAGAACCTAAATCTCCCCCGTGCTCGGGGGGGAGAGAAAACATCACGCGACTCGTCCCACCACCCCCCCCCAAAAAAAATAGGTCAAAAATACTGAGTGTAAAGCAAGTAAATGTCCAAGAAAAAAGTCAGTTGCAACCAGTAAAACAGGCAGAGGCTCTATAAACCATTCATCATTTTAGTCCAATAAATGCAGCATTCAAGAAGGGTGTGAGTAAGGACTACTGATGTCTGCGACTGCCTCACTACAGACATGATCTTGCAGTACCAGCAAATGGCCACTGAATGTCACCTCAGTCTTTCACTTGAAGAGCTCCAGGAACATACGCTTGCAGGTTTTGGTTGCAGCTTCCACAGTATCAAAAGAGTTCCAATGGCCATCCTTAAGAACTTGCTGGACACCTGACCCTGATATTTAATGCCCACAGATATGAGCTTGTTGACAATAGGGTGGAGTGCTGATCTTTTTTGGTGTACTGTAAATGGTAAGTCTTGTGCTACCCTTATCTTCCTGTCAGCCCATTGGATTTCTTTAATATCTTTAAACTTGGTTAATATATGCTGCTTATCAAGAAAATTCAGCATCTTAAACAGGGAGGGCCTGGGAGGGGGGGGACCTGTAGGAGGCATAGGCGTCAAGGAGTGGTGGGCGTGCTCGATAATGTATGCTGTGCTGTTAAGAGAAGGTCCTACCAGTTTTTCACAAAGCTTTTGGGTGAACAGTATAGGCGTGGTGCCCTCTTCCCCTTCTGGCAAGCCCAGTACAGCGAAATTATTTGCCTCGATCACCCCTCGAGGTCCTCCAGCTTTTCTTTTGCTTTTTTAAGCCTCTGTCTAATATGAACAACTTCAGGTTCCAGTCTGATCTTCCAGTCGTCTAATGACAAGATGCGGGCCTCATTGTCAGCAGTCCGGGTGACAAGTTGCTCCACTGAAGCCCTCATATTGTGAAACTCGGAGGCGAGAATCAGCAGGGTGTCCTTCATTGGGGCTAATTCCTCCAGGAATTTTTTTCTCGGTAAGCTCATCTTGGGGTGGGGAGTGTGAAGACGGGTCTTCACCTTGCGCTTTAACCTGCTTAGTCATTTTATCTTTCATCGGCTTACTCGGTGGGGTGTGTTTTAAAGCCACTTTTTTCATTTCCATGTCCATGATCAACTATGTGTGGATAGGAGTTGCTACCGGAGAAAGCTGGAATGCTGTACCCTGTAATCCCAAACAACAGGATGGCTAAGCAGAGTAAATTGAGTGGTTTAAGTGGGGGCAATGAGGGAGCCACAAATCAGAGCCTCTTAGCAGGCAGCCATCAATTGCTTGTTGATGAGAAAACTCTGTTTCTCTGACCTGGGCCTCTATCAATTGTCTGTAATGCTTGGCTTTCTATTGATTTTGGTACCTCTGGTGTGGTGGCACTAGTCGAAGGAGGGGACTTGAAGACTCCTGTGAGAGACTCTAGGGTGGCTACGTCAGTTGCTTTCTTGATCAATTCCTCCACCACCACAACTACAGGCTCTTATTCTTAGGTTTCTTCTGGTGTGACAGTCTGGTTACTGCCCTTCTTTTTCCTGGTGTCTGTCAGGACTAACTGACAACCAACCTTCGGGCAGACCACAAGGTCAATAGCCATGTCAGGAGACAAGGCCATGGAACTGGTAAGTGTCTTCAGGCCTGGTGAGCAGTCCAGCTACTCGGACTGCACTTTAGACTGACCTCTGACCACAATGTGCTCTGCTGAAAGGTACACTGGACCCTGTCTGGAGCAGATCTGGTTGAAAATAATAAATGTGGCAAGATCTGTGGTGAGTGTTTAATTTTCAGGAGAGCAGCCAGCGAGCGGGAGGAGCATCTCAATGCTGTTAAATGGAAATCGCCATGTCTAAATGCCCCACACCTCTGTGTGGGCACCCCTGATTAGTATTTTCACAATAAGAGAACATTTTTCTACTTACCGGCTTTTGTGCTTTTTGTAGTTCATCTGGTTGGTCCTGACATTTCTCCCAATGGCATTTTGAGTCAAGCGCCTCTAGTAGCACATCCCATACGTTCCTGTGGCTGTCCTGTGGTTGATGTTACAGTTGTGGAGCAGCCACTGTACCTGGTCTTGGTATAGCACCAGGACCAGTAAATCATAAACTAGAGCTATTAATAGCTCAGTCTATAAGACTGTAGAGTATAGATTCCCACATGATGTCAGCTATGGGACAGCTGTAGGAGCTTGCAAGATGTGCCTCTAGAGGTGCTTGACTCAAAATGCTGGTAGGAGAGATGACAGACTCAACCAGATAAATAAAATATACAAACCCTAGTAAGTAGAAAAATGTAAACTAGTAGCAGAAATACTAATTATCGTGTGCCCCACTCAGAGGTGTGGAACATTTTGACATGGACGTTTCCCTTGAAGTTGTAGCTGGTGACAGCAGGGCACTGAACATCACAGTAATATTACAGTCTAGTCACTCCTAGTCAATATCACTTGGGACTATAGCATAAGGCAAGTGGGGAGGGGGAGTGGTAAAGGGAAGGATTTCTTTTTAAACCTGTAATTTTTCTTGTACTGAAAAAAGGAACAGAGGATAGATTACTCCTGTGGAGTATGTAAATGTTACATATTCACAGATTCAGTCTGTTGAGCATTTGAAGGGCTCATCACTTCCTCTTAAAGGGGTAGTAAACATTGCAGCAGGCATTCAAATCGTGAAAGCCAATGGCATTATCTCTCAAGCGAGGTATTGGACTTTCTGTGGGTGTCACAAATCCTCAGCTATGAATATCTCAATCCTCTGTCAATGAAATCAAGGCAGCAACCATCTCATTGACTCCTGAGACAGAAAGCGATGTCACTGAGGGACAGCTTGTAATTTGCAACATACAATTTGCTCCTCCATGAAATCAATGTGTTTCAGGATTCCATGACATGGCTGCCGCATTGATGTAATTGGCAGATGATTTAGTCATACCTCAGTACTCCTGACACCTGCTAGTAAGCCCAATTATCCATCTGAAAGGTATTTTCATGGGGGTTCACAATTTAAGAGACCCCTGTAAAGTTTAATTCCCCTTCAAGAAAATGTCCATGTACATACATTCTGTTTTCTGGTGGCAAAACTAGACACTCAGGAAGGGGAGACTTGACTTATATTCAGTGTTGAGCTACTGTTTCTTCACAGTTTACAAGGTTAAACATTTTTTTTGTTATACTTAAAAAACTTGTTTTGTGTCTGCCATTGTCATCTGCAACATATTTTGGCATTCAATTTAGACTACAAAGATCTGGATGTAATATCTCTTAAACTGACAAGATAATAGAAGACCAATTTATATATGATGTCAGTTTATAAAAGAGCATAAATGGAACACTGGATTTACAAATTGAAAGAAAAGAACTTTGGCAGGGAACACTTTAATGTTAATTTTGGTTATCACCACTACATTAAAAAGGTGCGATTTTAAGAGTTAATTTTCTGTAGCTGAAGACTGGCTAATTAAGCAACACGGTAAAGGTGGTTTTATGTTAATGTTCTGTTAATTACCCTCTAGGGGTGTAATGTGGTACAAGGTGCACCCAAGTGCTACATGCCCCTAGTTCTCAAGTCCTAAATCCTGATGGCTTCAAGGGGCCCCCTAAAGTGGCCACCAGAATTGACTGTTGTCCTCACTTCTTATTTTTTTCACATCAGACACCTTGATTTAACAAATTAGTTTTCACACAGTATACATTAAATTAAATTCCTGATGTATCTTTACATGAAAACTATCTCCATTTTTTTGTAGGTTAGAAATGGTCCATTATATTACTTTCATAATGGGTGCTACTCTGTTGCCACAGAAAATAAGGTTGGTGGCTGCTTGTGGCCACAGTGGCCTTATCTCAGAAACACTGCCCTTGAGGGTGAGTAACTAAATGTTAAGATATCCCCTGGGAGTGCCTTATTGCTATTATAATAAACTCTGGTCAGAGCCACAACGGCTGCTAATGTATTAATATGATAAAAAACGTATTTATTTCAAAGGTTTTATGAGGAACGACATACTGAGCTAGTAACAACTTGTTTTCAGATGTGTCCTCAGGAAAGGAGGAAGGGGAAAAGATAACATACAAAAATACAGAATATAAGTTTCATAGAAATGGAATAAGACTAACAAAGATATAGAGGACAATTATGTCTAAGAATAAATTGACAAAAGTAAGTTACAAAGCAATAAGTTGTGGAACCGAACAAAGATCAATTAAATAGTTAATAACTTATCAAAATAAAAACTAGGGGAATGACTGATACTGGGGAAGAGATGTAGAATTAATGCGTGACTTAGTTGTATTACTTTAATGTAAAATCCTTCACTGGTTAGGATGCCTTCTTTTTCTGCTTTCCTAAACTTTGGAAATCTCTCCCCCTAACCATTTGTTCCACCTCTTCCAAATGCTCTCTCTCATCTCTGCTCCATGACCACCCTGCTACCTTCTATGCCTGCCCTTGAGCCATAACCCTTCCCCACTCCTCAGTTTACCCTCTTCCCCTCTTTCTCCTCCTTCTCCTTGCCCCAGGACCCATCTCATCAACCCTCCTCCCTCTCTTTTCCCCCTCACTTGTCTGCACTTTCTCTTCCCCCCCCATCTGTGCTCCCTCCTTCAGTGCCCTATCCTCTGGTGTCCTCACCATTGAAAAGTACTATTGCTTGTACCCATGGGACGGTTTCCCCATGGTGTCCTTGTAAAATTCTTGTTTATAATTTTGCCTGTCTGATGAACCTCACTCATGTTCGTTTTGTACTGTTTAACTGATATATCTGTATGACGTTTTATTGTCTAAGTTGTTGTTCTGTGTTGTTCTCACACCTGAAATCATAATCAGTAAAGATAAACAACAATTCAAAGGCAGGATAAACTCCTTTATTATAAATGGACACAGTTTGCCTAATTATGGTTAAATGGATAGGAGTGTAAGTGGGCTAACCACCTTCTCAGCTCCTCTCACCTTAGTATGAACGTCTCTTTCCCCTTCCCCCAGGATGTATCTGGAAATGAGTTATTTTTCAGCTCAGTATGTCTTTCATGGTGAAGCTTTTGAAATAAATAAATGCATGATATGAAAGTCCCTCATTTATACCACAATAGTAGAAAAAAACAAAACCATAAACATCAAGGTAATGCAATGAACAGTGTTTTTGGTTCTGGACACACACACACACGGTGTGAGTGTCATTAGCAGGATAGAGCAGCTACAATATTTCATTTTCAGTGGGGTCCTGCTTGTATGCATTTTTCTAATGTATTTAGTAGAGTTAGCACAGGTAAAATGCAGAATCTCATGTTTACTGGGGTCCTGCTTTCATACATTTTTACAATGTAGTTACCCAGAATAGGTCAGTTAACATGCAGTGTCTCATTTTCAGTGAAGTCCTGATTGTACAGTACCTACTGTATTACTAACAGGTCTGGAATACCCTAAATGAGTTGACTCCATCACAGCATGTGTGTTTTCAGTGATTAGATACTATCTCTATTTTTGGCCAGCATGGAGATGTGAAATGTGCTGAGGGCATGTTTTAGTGTTACATTTTTGCTTTGGGGGGATATATTCAAACAAGCTTGGGGCACTCACACTTTGCTCCAAACATGTTTGAGTATAGCAAATTTTGAGGACAGTGCTAATTTGCACTCAGGAAAGGAACTTTGCAAAGGGTGGCCTGATATCTTTTTTTTTCATGCACCTCCCACACTCCCCAACCTGCCACTCCTTCAGAGCATCAGTGCCATCCCATTACCCTCCGACCTCCTGCTACTTCCACCAGCTTCCCATTACAGCCTACCTTGAGTAGTCCAGGATATCCCTCTGCTGGGATGGTCCCTCTCTTCTGGGAGGAAATGGCCTCAGTGGCTGACTATACACCTCAGGCACCGTGGGGCTGGATCCGGGCTGACTTCAGGGCTTCAGGTAGCAGTGGCCAGGGTGCTCATCATCTGGTTGGTCTGGGGCATTTTTCCAGTTTTCTTTGCCCCACCCACTACAATTCTCAGCCTTGCATGAATGTGGGGACATATGGGAGGGGGTGTCAAGGCAGCACGTCCCCCAAGCACACTACCAATCTTCCCACAGGTCACCAGGGAGAACCAACCTTCCTGAGAGGGAAGCATCCAATGGACACTTATGGAACCCCTCCCTGCTGGTTTCCACTCCTGGCACCCGAGCTTGGGGTGCAAACCCAGGTCACCAGTGTGCCAATTGAATCCCTTCACTCAGCGCCACAGAGCCAGCCCTGATACCTTTTAATATGGGGTCACTACTCTGTGTAGTTCTGGTTTCCAATTCTAGGTTTGTCTACCTATTTCTGTTTCAAGCTTTTAGCCACTGATTGTATTGCTTTTATCCACTGACTGCCATGCCAGCAACCAGGGTTCAAGAATGGACCTGGGTCACTTGGGTGCTGGCCTGGGAGGGAGGATGAACATTGATAGGACAGGGAGAGGAATCTAGGTGATAGCCCCATGGAACAGCATGTGAAGGGACCCCACTCCTGGATGCCTGAGGTGTCTCCATGGAGGCTGAGTACACACATGTCTGGGCCCAATACAGGAGAAAATACAAAGAAAAGCCCTCCAACTGTAGAACAGTGATGGCCTGCTCTCTTGCAGGCCCCAAACTGATGACTAGGTGCCTCTGATCCAAGGTCCTGTTGTTGGACCACCAGAAAAGATAAGTCCCAGAGAAGGTGGGTGATGGGGCTGGAAAAACTGGCCCAGATGGGGGGAGGGCAGCCAAGGTACTAAAGGAGATAACAGCTTTGTAGAAAAAAATTATAATGTGTTATGCATTCCTAATACATGTAAAATGTATCTTTCTCCCTCCTTCTCTCTCTATATATATATATATATATGTATATATATATATATATATATATATTTATATATGTATGTATACATGTGTGTATATATGTGTGTGTATATATATATATATATATATATATACCTTCATTGCAAAACATCATTAATGCATCAGTTAGGGTAGAAGAAGAATCAGACTTCATATAGCGTTTTCATACACAGTATCCCAAAGCGCTTTACAAGCAACGCTAGACTGGTAGTGAAGTGACTGAATGTGTGGTGGCAGCCATATCGCACATCATCACCTACACAGAGCCTGGATAATTGCGTGAACCGGTTTATGGGAAGGGGAATGTTGACCAGGACACCGGGAATGTTCCCTGCTCTTTGCGAAGAGTGCCCTGGGTTCTTTTACTTCCACCTGGACACCCACCAGGACAACACCAGGATGGGCAGAAGGGACCTCGGTTTAACGTCTCATCCGAAGATAGATAGGAGATCTACAAAAGTAAGTCTAACTGTCACCACATTCCATGTGTAAACAAGCTGAGGAGGTGCACTATAGGAGAATGGTGTGAGAATTAGGCTCGACAGCCCCAATGCACACCCCGATGCCTGTTGGTGTGTGGAGGGTGGGGGGTGGGGATGGGGTGGTAGGGGTTGCTAACCCCAACACTGAATTTCCAAACTTTTGTCAACCCTAACTGATGTATTAATGAAGATTTTTGCAATGAATTTCCCTTCTTTTTGAGAAAATGTAACTGGTATGTGGTTGTGGGAGCGCAGGCCCTCTGGGCCCTGTGTTCCTACTCAGGACCTACGCTCCCCTCACACTGCCCAATTTTTGCATAATGATGTGCATATGTGGGAGCACGGGCCCTCCGGGCCCTGCTCTCCTACTTGTACATAAGTATAGAGACATACCACATCCCTATAGTCATGAAAAGGAACCCTTGCAACACTAATGTGGCAATATCTCGGTAAACATAACTAACTAAAATCCCACTGCAGTTGTAGTCATGGCTTCAAAACCTCCACAGGAGCTTAGTCCACTTAAAGGTGTACTACAGTCACCACAGCGAAAAATCCATATTTCGAACCATTTTTGAGATACATGCACCAAAAGGTACAGCAGGCACTACAGTGTTATCTTATGGGAAATCTGGCAACTTTGGAGCACTGTAACTATGGAACCATCATCAGTTTTGTGACCAAATCACCAAAAGTCACATCTGTGGGGGCCAGGGCTTGCTACACTGCAAATTTCGGCCAAAAAGGTCCTAACCATAATTTTGCTATGAAATGGCAAAGAAATGGGCTCATTTGGGGCTTTAATTTCATGAAATTCTGAAACTTTGGCAAAACTCTCATAGGTCAACATAGTGTACTTTCACAAAACTAAAGGTAGTGTCACAACAGTACTGGCACTTTCCTGACCCATTTTTGAGATACGGGTGCTGAAAGGTGGCGCAGAGGCTGATATCTCATTAATATTTTCCATAGCTTCCTTTTGCTGGTTTACTGAAAAAATTCACACCAGCTCAATTGTAAATGTAAGTAAATGTATTTATTGATCGGTCATTTGACCCTTTCATGTATAAATATATAAAAATCAAAGTCCATCATTTTGATATTACACAAATAATAAACATTCTGGTACAAAGGCATTTACAATAGATAAATACATATCAATCAACACTTATAATATACCCCACTGTGCAAAAATGTAATAAATAATTTAAATATTTCTCTCACATATTTCAGAACATTATTTTGCCCATCATATCTATATCAAATGTCCAAGATTACAGAATGCTCATTCTAGCACCACTTGCTGATGATATAATTTGACAGACTAGTCACACTGTAAATGTAGTGTAATGTAACTGGTATATGGTTGTGAGAGTGTGGGCCCTCGGAGCCCTGTGTTCCACTAACACTGAAAATGTTTTCATAATGGTATGCAAATATAGGAATGCAGACCCTCTAGGCCCTGTGCTCCAACTTACACATAAGTACAGAGATATAATGCAGGCCTACAGACATGAAAATGAACCCTTGGAACACTAATTTGCCAATATCTCTGTAACCGTAGCAGCAATGAAAACAATTTCACCTCGGTGGTATTCATTACTTTGAAACCTCCACCTGGGCTTAGTCCACCTAGCTGCAAGTAGCATAAAATCCATATCTCAAACTGCTTTTGAGATACAGGCTTTAAAAGGCACCATGGGTGTTGCAATATTATCCTGTGGGGAATTTCACTAGAAACTGCTCAGTGAATGCTCGTAATGCAGTAATTTTTCAAATTTTTGAACCAAATTTTCAACATGGGCTTTTTGGGACCTCCCCTCATGAACACTGGCACCGTGATTTTGTTACTCTGTTCTGAAACTTGATTTCACACAGCAACTGCATCATTCTGTGGCACAGGTTCAGAAACACGTTCCGGGGCAGGATGTAAAAAATGACAGCTGTACTGTTCATAAGGAGGTGTGAAAAAATGGCAATGTTGAAGATCTGGAGTGAAAATACCAAAACTTGGTGAAATTGTGAGCGTGTGTAGAAAAAGAGCAACTCACACTCATAAGGCGATCTTTTTTGGGAATTTTTTCACCAAATTTTCAACATGGCCTTTCTGGGACCTTCCCTGGTAAACAGTGGCACTTTAATTTAGTTAATCCATTACAAAAGTTGATTTTGTACAGCGACTATGCCATTCTGTGCCACAGGTGTGAAAACACATTTTGGGCAGAATGTGAAAAATTACAGCTGTACTGTTCATAAGGAGGTGTGAAAAAATGGCAATGCTGAAAATCTGTAGTGAAAATATAAACAATTGATGAAGTTATGAGTGTTCATAGAAACTGGGCTCATAATGCAGTCATTTTTTGGAATTTTTGCACCAAACTTTGAACATGGACTTTTTGGGACCCCACTTAATGAACACTGCCACTGTCATTTTGTTAACTGATCCCAAAAGATGATTCTGCGCAGTGCCCGTGAAACCACCTTTCAGGACTGAGTAACAAAATGACATTGATTGTGTTCACGAGGTGGGGTCCCAAGAAACCCATGTTGAAAATTTTGGGTCACAATTCCTAAAATTGTCTGAGATATTAACATAAGTTGAGCCCCACACTGACTCCCATTATACAGCTTACCTTGATTCTTTAGATTACAGTTTGGCTTTGAAGAGTGCAGACATGTCCCCGGTCCAGAGAAGACCACTGCTCCTGACCTCTGGAGGTAAGTATGGGGTAAGGGGGATGCAGGGAGGTGGGTGCTCCGTGGGAAGGTGGGAATGGAGGAGGGGGACTGGGGAGCTGACAAGGGACCTCATTGGGGGACGGTTTTCTTTATTTACAGATTAGTTATACTTAAAAAATATATATATTTGGCACACTGGGGTGGGCCTCCAGTGTGCCACATTATGGGGGGGACACAACCCAACTCAGGATTTGGCACCCCAATGTCAGGATAAAAAGAACGGGCTTGGGGGGAGGGCATCTGACAGCAGGGGGGCATCCAGTTTTGGAAACATTTCATTTAAAAGTGGCACTTTGGGGTGGGTTTCCAATGTGCCACATTAGTATGGGGGGGATACATGCCAACACGGGGATCAGGTACCCCGTTGTCGGCCAAAAAGCTGGGCAAGCTACATCGCTGCAGGATCCTGCATAGGAAATTTTAATGCAGGATTCTGCATCGAAGAAGAGATAGTGTGGAACAATTTTCTTTTTTCACAGGTTTATTTAATAAAATCAACCTTATTTTGGCATACTAGGGTGGGCTCCCAGTGTGCCACATTAGTGGTGGGGGGATGTAGTGGCAAAAGAAACAGGTGCAGCAGCTTTCGTCCGGAACCTGTTTCATGCAATTCATGAAACTACAGGCGGCCCGATTGTGGAAAAAGCATTTATTGGGGCCAGACTGGAAATCAGATGCCCCCACTGTGTTCCTCAGCCCCTGATTAGGTAAACAGAACCAGCAGTGTTTACCTGGGGGTAATATTTTTGGAGCTACGCACTTTTTTTTCTCGCTAACTGAAAATAAGATGGCAGCAGTACACAAACAAATTCCATAGCTCAAAAACAAATTTTGTTTTCACAGAAGCTTTTAAAAGCTTTCATGGTGCACATATATTTTTTCTAATAGACCGTAATGGGAAACTTTAAAGTTTAATAACTTTTGAATGGCTTAATATTTGTTCACCAACTCTTCAAAAGACACTTCCTTGACCCAGTGCCCAAGTACTCTAAAAATGTCAGACCAGTTGAACGCACCATTTGGACTGTAGAGGTGAGCAAAGAATTCAAAAAAGTTGAGAATTTTTCACACTATTCAATGCTCTGCAGCTCCGCAACCAAAAATCCAACCAGAACATAAATTTCCAGATCCAAAGATCTACGGTACCACACAGCACATGCAATATTTCAGGCAGATCGAACAAACAGTTGCAAAGTTATTAAAGTGCAATATTTTGGGTTTAACATAGAATTGGCTGTGCAACCCTAACTATACTAGCCCTACCTGGTCAGTATTTTGTGTGTGTGTGTCCCTGTCAGTCTCTCCCTCTTTCATTCTTCCCCCACTAAAAGGCTTTATTTAGGCCTATCCATGTAAACAAATAAGACTTTAAACAAATTACTGAAAAATGCCACCCATAACCCCAAAAGCCTGTGACACATCTAGCTCCATTTCTGCAAGGCATAATTGGATTGGATTGCATTCTGTCTGATTATAGCCCTTTAAAGATCAATGACAAATATATGTTGGTGAAATTGAGCTACAAAGATAGGAACATTTCCAGTGGGATACAAATCATGTGAAAAAACACTTTCTCATTTTTGTCATTTTTTTAACATTTAGCTGTAATACTTGATTTTAAATGTCATGAACTACACTGTAACTACTATATAACTACAATGTACCTGCACTATAACTACTGTGCAGTTACTTGTAACTACTATGTAGTTGCTAACTTGTTTCACATTTTCATGTTGTATACTTGCACACAATTTGCATGAAGCAACTACACTGTAACTGTACTTTAACTACTATGTAGTTAACTAGTTTCACATTTGCATGTTGAGTAGTCACACACAATTTACATGAAGTAACTACACTGTAACTGCACTATAATAACTGGCTCTTCCTTTTTCCCATAGGGAAACCGTGGCGTAATTTGCTGTTATAAAGGAGCGTTTATAACAGCAAACATGCACACGGTTTCCCTCACTCTGCGCATGCCCTGCTGCACCTTGTCCCTTCTGATCACCGACAGCATGTTTTCCCCCGGAAGACTGAACCACCATTTGGACTCAGCGGTAAGTGGCAATTTAAAAAGAATATCTAAAAGGGAAATGTTAAGTAGTTGTACTACAGACTGAATTTTTTTTCAAAAAAAAAAACAAATAGTAAGTCAGGAGCCAAGCACGCTGAAATGTAACTACGCTTGGGCCGCACAGGAACCTTTATTTTATATAATTGCTGTGGTGAAAAAGGCAAACCCCAGCAATTATATAAAATAAAAAATGGGTTGGGGTGTATAAACTCAAAGTTTACACACACCCTCGGGGATAGATGCTTTTGATAAACCCCTCAAGCTTCACTCTTGGGGTTTATGTAGCATCTAACCCCTCGGGTGTGTGTAAACTTCTTGTTACACACCCCAACCCATACTTCATTCTATATGTAACTGCTATACAGTTGTTAACTTTTTTCACACTTGCGTGCTGTGTGTACTTACACAATTTGCATGAAGTATTAGTTTCATGTGCAACCACTACTGTCTTCATTTCAGCAAAAATCAATTCATTCTGACAAGTGTAACTACACATTTAATAGCGGTTGCAAAGTGTAACAGAAAATCTGTTGTGCAACTACCACTGCATCTCTGCTGGCATTATGTAATTTGTTCTTACAAAGGCAATGACACATGTAATAGTGACTGCAAATTGTAACAGCAAATCTATTGTGTAACTACTATGTTACCACTTTCAGCATTTCTAAATTTGTTCTTGCAAGTGTAACTACATATGAATGCAGGTTTTGTGCACTGTTTCAACAGTCTAGGTCTATCTGACATTTATTTAGACACTGACAAACTTAAAAGTGTAATCACAATGGTAACTAAAATATGATTACACTGTAACTTCAGTCTGCTATACTGAAATGCATTGACTGGCAGCTCTGTAGATGCTAGTAACATGGGGTATAACCACGGATATCCATATACAGTATAAAATACAATGACCAGTAATTAAATATAGATAAGACACATAAAATAAGATTTTATTTCATAGATTTTTCCCTGGTGTTCAGTAGTACCCCCCCACCCTATGATTGTTGTCCCTGTAATATTTCCTTCCCTGGTGTATAGTGGCACACCCAACCCTCCAATTCCCCTCCGTGTAAATAATTTATGTATTCCTGGTGTCTAATTGGGCCCCCACCCTCCTATGTCTGACCCATGTAACACTGCACTTTATCTCTGGTGTCTAATTGCACACCCTGCCTTCTGATGGATGGTCCCCTTGGTAGTTATGCATGCCCTGGTGTTTAGTGCCCTCCCCAAACTACGATGTCCCTCACAGTCTGAGAAGAACATTGCTGAACATCTCATTTAAATTAGCAATGACATGCATAAGGCTGAAACTAATCTAGATAGTGAGAGGATGTAGACTAACTTTCACCAATTAATTTCAAAAATATAAACAATAACCAATTTTAAAAAGCTCATTAAGTGATTTACACAAGTTAGCATGTTTTTCACCGCTGCCCTTTGTTAACTCTTGCAGATCTCCTGAACTGATTGCAACATTTTACTCTGTGTTCTGAAATCTGAACCTCATTCCTCAATCTCAGTTACTGTTTATGGCTGGGAAACGCTGATAAAGTTGACATGTTTATTAAAGATCATATGCTATGGATATTTATTGAAAGAGAATAATGCTCAGATTGAAGCTAGTAACCACATAATCACACAAGTCCTGTTATGCACAAATTAAGATTGAAATACAAGTACTGTTAGTGTTCATTCTTTACCATCAACACTTAGAAACACTGTCAGAGTGAAAGAAAAAAAAACTTTGTTTTCAGACAGAGAAAAAGTAGTGTGGTGTAGGGATAATGAATAAATAAATTAATTATAAAAAAAACACACAAAGAAACTTATAATGTAAACCTAAACAAACAGAAAGAGACTAGCAGCTGTGAGCTAGCCCCTCATAATTGGGCAAAGATATGTACCTGTCTGAAACAGTATTAACAGACGTATATAAAGGCTACTTAGGCTATCTGAGCACCCTATTGAGCAGTGGTCTAAATGTTTTTACTGTTTTTATTAGCCAGTTGATATACACTATTAGATTTATGAAGGTTAGCACCTTAGTCTGATCTCCTTCCCACCCATTTGTTAATCTTTCAACCCCTTCCCAATCCTGTCTCAACAGCTACAGTGTATTTCATCTTCTGTATTGCTTTCTCTCCTCTTACCCCCCCCACACACACACATGGGTCTGCATTCATTTACCCCTATTGAAAACTAGATCATACCACATGTGAAGAACCTCCAAAACTAAAATAGGCATTTTCAATTAGCTGGCTTGCACTGGTGTTTTACTTCTGCTTATCTTTATGCCGACAGTACCTTACCTGCCTTGTTTATTTTTTAGTTTGGTAGACTTTAGGTATACAGTAGATTACATCCTACTGTATCTAGTTTGTTCTAACATATTCATTCTGACTTTAATACTATATACAAGTACAGTAAATTAAAAACTACAGGTTTTTTTTTCAGAATTGATTAGAATAATACTTCCCTTGGGGGTTTCTTCCCCACTCCCTTCCCCTTAGCTTTTATATCCTAATAACTAATTATTCTTATTTTAAATATTTTTTTATATATTTGGTTCACTGTTTGTGATGCTACAATTATTATTTCTGGTCTTAGATGAGAAGGGAATAATTATATAAGATTAGATCTAGAAGTGCTGGTTTGAATAATTGGGTGATTTAAAAAAAAAAAGTGATGTACCTGTGTACAATATTTGTATAGTTTGAATTTGGGGAATAGTAGGATATTTTTCTAATTACAGATAAAACAAAAGGTTTTGAGTTTAAATGGTTTCCCCATATAATATCTCATCCTGGAATGTCAAAGGGTTAGATTCACTAATTAAGCACAAGGAGATACTATCCTATCTTAACAAAAATAGGGTAGATATTGCTTTTTTACAAGGAACACATCTGACACAGATGGAGGCAGGTAAACTCCAAAGGGCATGGGTAGGACAAGCTGAGAGCTGCTGCTACTCAACAAAAAGGGGGGGGTACTTCAATTCTCATTAGAAAAGGCATTAACGACTGTAAAACATCACATGTAGTGGATAAAGAGGGACAATATCAAATTCTAGCCGGGACTCTGGATGGGCAAAAAAATTGCATTTTGTAATGTATATGCTCCAAATGAGAATCAGAGTCCCTTCTTTAACTCTCTCACATACATGCTAGGGGATTTCCTAGACTGAGCTAGTGATGGCAGGTGATTTCAGTGAGGTTGTAGACCCAGTATTAGACAGATCCTCAACCAAGAAAATTCAGTTAATAACGAAGGCAAGGGCCTCTCTAGGAAAATGTTAGCAGATCTAGGCTTACTAGATACCTAAAGAATGGTCCACCCTCAGGGTAGAGACTACTCATTTTTCTCTAATAGATATACATCTTATTCAAGGCTAGACTATATGTTTGTTTAGAATAGATTTATTCAGATAATGGTGGATGTGAAAATTGATCATAATCATCTCTGATCATGCTTTGGTGAGTTTTCATACAATATTAGGGGACGACAAAGAGAAAATGCTCCATTGGAGACTAAACACTAGTCTATTAAAAGAAAAAGAATTCATTGAGTGGATCTCAGAACAAACCAAGGAATTCTTTTCCATTAATGATAATGGGAAAGTGTCACAAGGTTGCCTTTGGGAAACATACAAGTCATACATTAGGGGAAGGATTATCAGTTTCTCATGCAAAAGGAAGAGGGAAAGGGAACTGATTCTCAAGACAAGCCAACAGGAACTTACTGCCCTAGAACAAATTTCAAAAATAGTTAAAACCCCACAACATAACTTACTTCATAAAATAACTATTCTAAAGGGGAAAATTAATAATATTATTTCTCAGAAGGTTGAATATGCATTGTTTAGAACAAGCAAAATTACTGGGAAGTAGGGGAAAATGCTGGGAAGCTTTTAGCTGCTAGGCTTAAGAGAATGCAACAACAGAGCACTATCCCAGGTATCAAAGATGAATTGAGAAAAATAGTCACAAGCAAGCAGGATATAAATGCAGAATTCACCAAGTTCTATAGGGATATCTATGCAGTAAAGAGGTCAACTGACAAAGTAGCGTTAGTGTTTTTTTTAAGAAGCTTAAACTACCCCAAGTAATGGAGAAGCATAAGGAGATGCTTAAAAAGGACATCATGCTTATAGAGGTCCAACAAACCATTCAAGATTTGCCAATTGGAAAAACCCCAGGACCGAATGGACTTCCAGGGGAATTTTATACTAAGCTCTCCAGTGAAGTAACTCCGCATATTCATATAATGTTTAATGCAGCATGGAGGGATGGATCTCTCCCCCCCCCCACCACCACCATGAAGGAAAACTTTCTCTTATACCTAAGAAGGACAAGAACAAGATGTATTGTGCCAGTTATAGACCGATCTCATTAATGAATTCAGATTACAAAATCTTGACTAAAATCCAGGCTAGGAGAATTCAAAGGGTTATCACATACTTAATTGGTCCAGAACAGGTGGGGTTTGTACCAGGCAAATCTGGGGTAGACAGTATTCACAGATTGCTGAATCTTATATGGTGGAATAACAAATCTAGGGACCCTTTTGTGGTTCTGTCATTGGACATCTTAAAGGCATTTGATTCAATAGGCTGGCAATACATGTTCAGAACTCTTTCCGAATTTGGTTTCGGCAAGAAATTTATTTCATGGATGATACTACTATATGAAAATCCCACCAGTAAAGTGATAACAAATGGTGTACTGTCACCTGGGATTCACTTAGCATGTGGGATGAGACAGGGATGGCCACTTTCTCCATATTTTTTTTTATTTTGGCATTCAAATCCTTAATTAGACTAATCAAGGATAACTTAAATATAAAGGGCATGAAAATAGGAAACACAGAACACAAGTCATTTGTTTTTGTTGATGATCTCCTTCTCACCCTAAGCTCACCCACTCAGTCTTGCTCTGAAGTGCAAAATGTTTTGAAAGAATTTGAATTGATCTCAGGCCTGAGAATTAATTGGGAGAAAATCCAAATTTTACATAATTATCTGTCAGACCAAATTAGAGTGGAACTAACAAAGATTTTCTCACCAGATTGGTTTAAATCAGTAATCACATACATAGGATTGCAGATTTCAATGAATTTAGGGAAGTTGTTAGAGCTTAATTATGACTCAGTGTTATTGGACATAAACCTAGATTTGGATAATTGGAGAAAACTAAACCTATCACTATGGGGCAAAATTAATGCAATTAAAGTGATTCTGACACCAACAATCTTTTACTTATTTCAATACCTTCCCATTGTGCTCTCAAACAGCTATTTCAAATGCCTAGAAAAAGTGTTCAGACTATTTCTTTGGGGACACAGACCCCCAAGATTGGGGGTGTCTAAGCTGAGACATCCAAAAGATCAAGGGGGATTTGTTCTCCCATGGTGGAAAAAATATCAGCTTGCATTCATTTTTAAACAAATAATAAAACATATGACAAATTCATATAATGGTAGAATTGGAAAAGGAACTGATCAAACCTCATAGTATTACTGATTTTGTGTATGTAACATTACTTCTACATATGAAGGGGAATCCATGCATACAGGGGTCAGTGACAACCCTGAAAAGAGTATTAAATATAGTAAACAAAGAAAAAACTCCCCTGGCATGCATGTCCATTTGGAACAGCACAATGATTACGAGGAAAAAGAAAGACTTGTTCAATCTAGAATGGCTGAAGGCAGGAATCAAAAACCTGGGCCAACTAATAGATATGAAAACTAAAGTTCTATTATCCTTTTCAGACTTAAGAAAGAGTTTTAGTCTGCCAAAATATCAAATTAATTACTATTTAGGGGTTAGAGAGATTTTAAAAAATAGCACAAATTGAAGAGTGGGAACAGTTAATTAAGCTGGGATCACTCAAAAGAAGTGCTAGTATTATTTATAAACTTCTGTCTGCTAATAATTGGTCTTCCTGTCTGACACTCAAGGCCAAATGCTCCTGGGGAAGAAAAGCTCACAATATCACTTCCTCTGGAGGACTGGCAATCCACTTGGTGAATGGCCAATAAATCTATAAAAAAGCTACAAGGTAGGCTGATACAATTCAAAACATTGCATATGTTTTATTTAAGTCCAAAACATCTGCTTACAATGGGTGTTAAGGAAAATGCTGACTGCTGGAAATGTAACAGTGGGGAAGCTGATTTACTACACATGCTAATGGATTGCACTAAGATCAAGGGACTTAAGGCAGAAGTATTGAACGCATGCAGTCTAGTTACAGGGATTGAGATCCCACCTCCCACTGATCTTTATTCTGGGCATATTCTCGGATTGCTTAGTCCTGAGCAAATTCCAAAAAAATCTGGCTGTGTATTGCCTCCCTTAGTGTAAAAAGGCTTATTTTAAAGTATTGGAAAGGCAATGAGTCCCCTTCATTATAAGAATGGTATAATCAAATGGAATTTGTCAAAAGTAATGAAAGAATTCATTATAAACGTTTAGATAAATTGGATGATTATAATAGTATTTAGTCACCATTCATTGCCTTGGAAGGTCAGTGAGCTTACTGAGACCTCTAAATAAGTTAATTCTGGTTTGGAATTTATATATTGTGACACATGGTACAACTTTTTATGTTAAGAATAAGTATTAAGTTATATCAACCAGATTTAGTCTTTTCTAAATGAATGTAATATAGGAAAGTTATTAATGAATATTGTATAGCTATAAATATCTGTTTAGACTTGCATTGGTTTTATAAATTGTACTGTATGGTTGGAAGACTTAATAAAAATTATTATGGAAAAAAAGACTGCTCTAGGGGAATGATTTCAATCCAACTTCAATATTATGAAGTCCCTTCAGAATCTGATGAGTTCCATTTTTCTACTGTAATAGCAAGACATCTGCAGAGCTCTGCCCTGCAGCCAGAAAAATGGGAGTTTTAAAACTGAGTTGGTCCCTGTTGAGTATTTGAGTATTTATTTGAAGATTGGTAACCAAGAAAGGCACACTAAGCTAGAGCTCATTTTCAGGCATGACGTGGGGAGGGGGAACATAGGGTACAAATTCAGTGAACAATATCAACAAGGTGCACAGATACCAAGATAAATAAGGACATGAAACTTGCAAGTACAGAAAAATGAGATAATTAAACATGAAGCTATCCTGCAATGGAACCTTGGGGCAAATAAATAGATATATTGACTATGATAGGGCCAAAGACTGAGAACTGCACATATGGTGCTTGGCAGATTACATTAACAAGTTAATTAACTAACAGGGGGCCTGGAGGCATAGGGAGGACATGGCAAACAGATGTATGACTGTAAAGGCAGACAGGTAGGCACAGCTGGGTGAGTGGGATCAGCTAAACAGTAGTGGGAAGAGATGCAAAGGAGTTCATCAAGTTCAGGGGAGAGTACGGTGAGGGCAGGTACAAGGAAAGGCAAAGTGAGAATGCAGACATGGTTTGAGAGAAGTGGGGGTGCTAAATGGACAGAGAGTGGAAGAAAGTTCCAGAGTGAGGGCAGGTAACCCAAGAAAGAGAGTTGCCCGGACAACAAGTAAAAACAGGGAGTAACAAAACAGTGAGAGATGGAGAGGCAAGGATAGTGGGAGGAGGGAGCAGAAGGGGGAGCAAGTCGGAGATCAGGAGGGAGGGATGAAAACCAGAATTTAGAAATGAAAGAAGCATCAAAGAAGAGGTGACAGGAGGTTGGAGAGGGGATGGAGAGTTGCTGGTACAGGGTACAATGGTAAGTGGGGAAGATTAGTGGCAAAACAGCAGAAGGCATCAAAGAAGGGGTTCAGTCTTGCTAGGATAGATTTAGGGGCCCCAACATAGACCATATCTGCAAAGTCAGAGGTAGGATAATCTTTTTTATCATCTATTTCTGCACATCACTCCTTCTCTGATCCCATTCTGGCCACCCCCTTCCCAGCCCCAGGCACCCTGGGACTTACCTGCCACCATCTTATTTCTGTGGTGGGTGCCAGGTCACTGGTAGGAGCCTTCAAGGGGTTGGCCATCATGCCATTGGGGGAGGTATTTTCCTATCCCCTTATACCCAGGGCTTCAGATGCAGATGCACATGCATGTGGAGGAGCACATGCACCCTGCTGCTACAGTAACAGCCCCTTCCTCCCTCCAGACTAATGTCTGGCTCCTTCATGGCCTGCTCTGCCCCGTAGCCTCCACTGTGAGGCAACCAAAGAGCCTAGGGAAACCCATATCCCTCCCTGGAGAGGAGAGCTGCCTCTGGGCAGCGCGATACAGCTCCATGCTCTCTTCCTCTGCCAACCTCTGGCAGCCCATGCTTGCTCCTGAACATGGGTTGCCAGCATGGCATGGGGTAAGGCATCCGCCACCTCAACCCTCTGTGCTGCCAGGCTGGCTCATAGGATGATCTTGACCACAATCTCCTGACAAACTGAAAGTGGAAGACAGCATTTGTTTCTGCAAAGGCCTCCACATTTAGTGCACAGCTTCTTGATAGTGGTGTCAACATGGGCCAACATGTCAAGATGACTGTTAAGCCACACACCTAGGTATTTGAAGCAAGGGACAATGTTAAAGGGAGAGAAATCAAGAGTTAAGAAAACAGAGGACTGACTGAGCTGACTAAGCCATTGGCAAGAGCCAAAAATCATGCTGACAGTTTTCTTGGCATTCAGCGAAAGCTGGTTAGTACAGAACTAGAGCCAGACACTGTCAAACTCCCACTGTAATGCCTGCAGTAACAGGTGAGACAATACTCTGGTGGCATACAGTATTATGATATTAGTATAACTTGCGAATATTTGCTGAGACACAGGCTGGGAGGGGGGGTTGTTGAGAAATATGGAAAAGAATATGGGCCCAAAAAAGAGTCTTGTAGAATACCAGAGTTAATAGGGAGGGTGATGGAGAGGGACTGCCCTACCTATACAGACTGGCTACATCCACAAAGGTAGAATTGAAACCATTCAAGCATGGAGACTGGAAGTCCAGCACACTTTAACTTATCCAAAAGTAAATGGTGGGCAATTAAGTCACAGGTCTTAGCCAGATCCATAAAAATTGCAGCAGAAACAAGTCTCTTATCCATCCCCCCCTTAAAACTGAGTCAGTGAAATGGAGTAGAGAAGAAACTAGAATGGAAGCCAGACTGGAAAAGAAATAGAAAGGAGGGGGATGAGTACAGAAAGTTGGAGAATTGGGAGAAAACAAGTTTTTCTTGAAGTCTGAATAGAGATGGAGGAAGGGAAATAGTGCGTAAGTTCCCAGAGCTGGGGAAGGGGGAGGACTTTTACCTGTTACCAACCATGGGGAACTGAGCCAAGCTGAAAAGAGAGGTTTAGAAGATGCGAGAGGGGAACAATAATAGCTGGGACAAAAAGGTGAAGAAGTTTGGGGTCAAGGCCATCAGGGTTATGGCTTTTCAGGGTTTTAAATAACTCTAAAAATTGATTAGCGTTTTGCTCATAAAAGTTCTAAAACATTGTGAAAATGCATATCGCTTGCCTCACTGTGTTTAACAAACATGACACTTCTAGAAAACCTATATAAATGCTTTCTATACAGTTAGTATTGTTCCAAGAAAAAAACTGCTAATCAATTATTTAAAACCCTGCTTTTGGAGAGGTTAAGGGAGAGAAAAGCAGACAGGACCTCAGTAGCAGTGACCAGAGAAATTACAAAGATATCAGGGGGTTGAAGAGTAGAGAAGGTAAGGGGATTAGAGAAACAAGAGGGAGAGATGGCACAAGTGGAGAAGTGCATGTAGAAAGCGGCAGCCACCTCAGCAAGGTTGGAGATTCTCAGATGGATTGCCAAGCTTGAGGGTAGGGGCAGATATGTGGCAGAGAGTTAATAATAGGGTGGATAACCCTCCAGAACTTAGTTGGGGAATTAGTATTGTTCGAAAGGTTGGAGGCAAAATAGTCTACTTTTGCCTCACACAGGGCCATTGTGCAAGCATGCTATATCTGTCTGTACCTCAACCCTGGGAACCAGAGAACTTATGGTGGGACAAGATTGAGTCAGAAGTCCCGAAAAGAGATGGGAGTTTTGAGGTAACCTGAGGGAGACAGACACCTTGAACTTGAGTTCTCTTCAGGGAGACATATTTATCCCAGCCAGAGGAGAAGTTAGACTGGAAGGGAGAGAGCAAGAGAGAGAGAGAGAGAGACAGAAAGAGAGGGTATAATTTATGTATGAGCAGCGAACAAGGGAAGTCCACTTAGAGGACATCAGGTCAGAACAAAAGGCATCTAGATTGAGGGAGCTGAATGACCTGGCTCAGATATAATGTGAAGGGATTGTGGAATGGTAGATTTTCAGAACACAGTACACTTTTCGGTTGTCGCTGATAAGAGTCTGGGAGGGTACCTGCAACATGAATCCTATGAGAGTGGGAGCAGAGGACCCGGTCAATAAGGGAATGGTTGTAAGAATGTGGGTTGTGATGGGTAGGGTCAGAGATCAGTTGCGTGAGGCTTAGTGCCTCAGTTCAGTTGAAGCTGAAATTCCATGGGATAATAAGTAAGTTCTTTAGAGGAGGAATGACTAAGGAAGGCTGAAGAAAAGAAGATATACAGAGCCAGGCTAAGCTTTAGGGGAGAGATAAACACCACAAATAAATACAGGAAGGGAGAAGGGGAAGAAGAGCTCACATAAGGGAAGTTTGCAGGAAGGAATTGCAGTACAGGCAACAATGTCACAGGAAATACTGCAAAGGAGATATATCAGCACACCACCCCCTCACTTACCACAGTCTTGCCAAAAAAATACATAACTAAGGATAGAGGTGACACTATCTCTGATCCTGGCAGACAGCCAGGATTCAGTGATGACCAGGACATCCAGGTTAGATTGCAGTACCCACAGCCTAAGTTGGTCAATCCTAGTAAGCAGACTCCTCGCATTGAAGTGGTAGATGCTAAAATCCTTAGACAAAGAAGAGGAAGGGGTTCTGAGGGAGGGGCCAGTATTTAGTTTGATATTACCTCAGCATTACTTCTCTCAACGCTGGCGACCTGGGTTCAGAAGTGATTCTGAGTTGTCTGGGGCCGGCTGGACGGAGGATGATCAAGTGAGAAGGATCGGACATTCCAGAGGACACTCTCCTCCTCTGGGAGGTGGGTCTGTACACTCTGTTTTAACACTGCCACTTAGGTGATCACAAGTGGGAGTACAAGCAGAGCCATGATCGGTCGGTAGGTGCCTCCTGACTGAGGACATTGGCAGATTTGCATATGGTGTCCACTTCAGTCCTCAGCAGCGAGGTGATCGGGAGGGGAGAAAGTCAGGAAAATGAAGCCCTCAACCATAGGATGGCTCCACCTCTCTCCTCGTAGACCCCGCACCACAAACTGGATTGCCGACCAAATATGCAAACTAAATTTGTCCCAGGCCAGGGGAATCTGGAAGGCTGCACCATGGGGGGCAAACCATGGGGCACTGTCAGGGCCAGAGGAAAGTCCCAGGAGAGGGAGTCCCAGGGCTGGGGGAGAGTGTGGCTGATGGGGCTGGTGGAGTGTGGGAGATAATAAAGTGCAGTAAATTAAAACAAAATTTCAACATTACCTGAAAAATGAGCAGAAAAACAGAAAGACCTTTCAAGAAGGTCCAATGCAGTGTGTGTGTGTGTGTGGGGGGACACCATCTTTGAGTTGGGGATGGTGGAGAGATAGAGTGTCAGAGGGCTTCAAGATTGAGAGAGGGAGAGGGAAAGTCAGTGAGTGGGAGGGGATACTAAGGGGGAAGGGATAAGAGTTAGGAAGGGGGGACAGACAAAATGGAAGAGAGTGGGGAGGTGCCACAGTGGGAGGGAAAGGGAGGTAGGGAAAGAAGGAACAGAAAGGTGAGCAAAAACTGCTGGAAGAGGGAGGGAGGGATGAGGGTAGACATTGGACAGGTGTAGGTAATAGTGAGACAAGCAAAGTGCAGGGAAGAGAGCAGGTGGATTGTAGTTCCAACAGGCTAAAACAAAGCATGGATAAAAGTAGTCCTATGCTAGCAAGAGTATAGTAGAGTAGTATGCAGGTGCTAAAGCAGTTCACTACTTACCTAGCAAGAGCAGTGCTGTAATACCCAAGGGGCACTGAACCCACAGGGAATAATGCATAGCAATGCAACAAGGCAATTACCAAAACATGGACCACTCATCAAAACAAATGCAATTCCACTAAACACTATAGCCTTCAGAACACTGCAACCCTTGGGAAGGATCCTTGTAGGCAGATAAGGACTAGCCTTTGTGAATATCTATAGTATCGGTTCAGCTACAGGTACACTGGCATTACAACATGGGGGGTGAACCAGTACTTACAGCAGGCAGGAGGATGGGGCAGCCCCTTAGTGTTCTGGCATTTCCTCTCTGGTGACTCCTGTTGAGGACTCCAACTCCTGCTGTACCACTCACAATGGGACTGCTATGAGTGAGTGTAGATATAGGATTGAAAGTTCTGCCTGGCGGCAAGTGCTTCTGCTCTGATAGGCCTGATCTGGCCAGTGGGCAGCTCTTGGTGCTCGCAAGCTTGCCGGTGAGTGGGTGGGTAGAGGAAGCCCCTACAACAATGGCTCACAACCCTCTGAGGCAAGATGGTGACTGCTGTCGGCACTAGAGCCTCAAATGGGATTCTAAATTTGCCAGAAGTCCAGAAGCTGGGAGTGGCTACTTCTGTTTGAAGAGCAAAAGTCTTGCATGGAGGAATGCACTCCAGCACCTGGTTGGCACAACCTGGACTGTGGGCAGCTCCTGGTGTGGGTGAGCTGCCTGGGTGAGTAGGATGAGGGAGCCCTTGCAACAATAGCTCATGACCGCGTGAGGCAAGATGGAAACAACTGTTGGCAACAGAGCCCTGACTGGGCTTCTAAATCAGCTGGAGGTGTGGAGGTAAACTCTAGCGATATGTTTATCTAAGATTAAGATATGGTTAATAGAATGTTTGCCATCAATCATAAAGCTCAATTTACCAGTCCTGTTTATATATACTGTGTACATACAAGGATTGTTCACCAGTTGTTGTTTTAGGCAGTCTAGAAACTGTAGCTGTTTTTGTAGGTGTTGATAAGAATAATGAATGGTCAAACATTTGGATGCAGTCCATGAGTGGCAGCTGTGCAGAATCACAGGTTTGTCAAGCTGTTTTTCTCCTTCAGAGACCAGCATTAGTTTCAGGAGTAATGGGGAGTAGTACTGAGTCTCCACTTCATACAAGAGCAGGCACCAGCCTTAGACAATAGCAACGCTTACTCCACAACAGAGGGTCAATGTGAACTCAGACCATCTCAAGGCCTTAGCTATACACAGCACTACATAGCTGTTTCTTTGTATATCAATTGCATATCTCATCTGATTTTTCCAAATCTCCCCAAAAGTGTAATTCCTCCAACATAGTTCATAGCATACAGTATGTGTATTGAGTAAGGGGAATGCAGTGAGCCATTCATTAAATATGAACTCCAATGCTTCTATTTAGCTTCAGCTTTAAGTAGTGAAAACATTTATCCTATATTTTTTTTAGTAATGCTATACAGTAAATATATATATATATATATATATATATTCAGTTGTCATTACATTGTTCTTCCCTCCTTAACTGAAACATGGGGTTTCAAGTTTTCAAAAGTCCCTGTTCTCTGGTCATGCTCACTATGAACAAATTAAACTTGGTGATGTGCTGCTGTGCTGTTTGCCATCAGAAATGTGTGTGCTAGCACCCACCTAATACATTCATAGTATGAATCTAATATGTGAACTCAGAACTTATCCTCAATGGAAGGGGTTTTTAAAAAAATGCTGCTGAAGGCCATCTTTAATGATCTGAGTCATCAATTTTAAAACTAGTAATAAAAGCTGTTCTAAAAACTTTTGTGAGAAATTAAAATATACTGATGCTGAATCTAATTATGTTCTAAATAATGTAATGCTAAAACAATATATGATCATTTTTTTCCCTAACAAACAGTGCCACTTTAACTCAAGAAAAAGGTGCCTTGAGTACCAAGCATTGATCTGCATTTGTTAAAGAGCTGGTGACACGTTCGGGAGAACTTTAACAAAAACTAATATTTAGACACAGTCCAGCTTGTATTTCCCATTAGTGCTGTATTTTCCCTCCCCTTTTTGTTTTTATTTCTGAGCTCATCTGTATGAAAACAGGATCTTTGATCCTGAAGAGTTTGTCTATTCCTGCTGCTTTCTCTCTACCTGAAGTCACAGAGCACTGCTTGTGATATCAAAGTTACTCTCATGGCAACAGATTGTGATGTCATAATAGAGGGTTATGACTTGAAGTAGGAAGTAAGCTATAGAGGCAGATCGACTTTTTTTTTTAATTATAGTTTATTATGAGAGAGTTTTCATGCTACAGTAAACAATAACATATATATTCCATACAGAGAGGCATACATAGTACTGTAACATTATTACATGTTTAAAACAAGGAAAGGATAGGAATCAAAGAGAAGTAGAAAGAAGATGAATAGTAAAAGAGAGGATAGGTGAAGGTGGAAAGATAGAGAGGTGAGAAAAGAGGGTATTCAGAGGGAGAAAAAAACTACACAGATGGCCAGATAATCTATTAGTTTTGCTTTATTTGTCTGTCTTTAACAATCTGTGAGCAGCTTCTTCTCCAATTTTGAAATTAAAGAGGGGAGTAAAAGGTAAAGAAAATAGGGATTGTTCTCTTTATATTCCCCAGAATATTAGTTTAAAATCTATTGGGTTAATATATTTCCCCGTTTGAGTAATTAATTCCTGTAAGGTGTTAGCCATACTTAGCTAATAGTTCCAGGATGTCAAGATTTTCCCGTGTTGCTATAAAATGTAGGAAGGGTAGCCATCGCCCTTTAAATTTGTCTATCTCGAGTCTCACCTTTGCCATCAAATATTCCAGATCAAGTATTTTCTTACAGATGTCATACTAGATCTCTACTGTAGGTTGGGTTGGTGTTAGCCAATTCACAGTAATTGTCTTAAGAGCAGCCTCCACTAATATCACAAAAACATATCTTTGAGTTCTGGTTCTTAAAGGAGGTGGGGGTAGGCCCAAAAGTCAATGTTGTGGAGCCTCAGCTAGGGGGATCTCTAGCCTTTCATGGTGCCCCCCTTTTCGTCGACACTCTGTCAGTGAAACTGGAAGAAAGACCATTAAGGCGACATTTGCATTAATGGTCCTTTTTCCGTGTTTCGCCTTCCCCCAGTGTTCCGCCCCCTCCTCAAACCAACTCCGACCTGGAATTGGAATCCTAAAGTCTGGAGAGTGCAGGGGCACAGCCCCCTTTATGGGGGTGTGGGGGGTCACAGACCCCCACAGAAAACACCAGTTGAACAGGCGGTACAATACCTGCGTCGGTATTGTGCCGTCGCTGTGGGGGAGGTCAGCATTGTCACTGACAACAAAACTTGGTGCTTCCAGCATTTCACAGACTGTTTTCTGGATATTTTGCCAATTCTCTTGAATTACTGTGCCTGTCCAAAAATTATGGAAATAGGACCCTAAGGACTGGCAAAGGCGCCAGCATCTGTTAGAGGAGTGATTGCCGTAGTGTTTTGTCACTGTGGGTGGCCTGAAAAATCTCACTCCCACCTTCTGTTGAAACTCTCTCCAAAACAAAAGTGCTGTTGTAAGGTTAACACCTGCTCAGACCACTTCCCGTTCTTTATCAGAAAGATGTATCTCAAATTCTGTATGCCGAGCCTTTTTTATGAGAGCCAAGGAGTCCGGGGTGAGATTACTCATTGTTTGCCCCAACTTAGACACTGTCCCCCAGATCATCAGACCTGATTCCAGAGCAACCAGAGCCTCTCTGAAGAGATTTTCAAAAGCATCTGCTCTCTCCCAAGGGAGTCCCACAGCTGTGGTTAAGTAATGTCTCAGCTGCAGATAATTACAGTGGTCCTGATGGCTAAGACCAAATTCCTCCTCTAATTGCCGAAAGGATTTAAGGGTGGCAACTGAGAAACACTGACCCAAGGTGAGCAAACCTTTTCTGTTCTATCTGGTAAAGGACATATCCCATTTCAGTGGGGCAAAGTCCTTACAACTCAATATAGGGGTACAGGAAACTAGGGAGAGAGGCAGACCTAATGTTTTATTCACCTCTTGCCAGGCTTGAATGGTTGCACTGGACCAAGGATTAGGAATTTGCAATAGTTTCAATCTGGGAAAATCCAAAAACAATATATCTGAAGCCTCTCTCAGAGGCCAAGTGGACAGTTCCATTTCTGCCCAGTATGGGGGTGGTGTCTGTGAGAAGGTACTTAACACCTGCAACTGTGCAACCCCCAGAAGTATTTCTGCATTATCAGGTAAACCTAACCTTCCCCTATTTTTAGGGGTCTGTACTATCTTCCATTTAATCCTAGGTTTATGGCCTCCCCAAATAAATCTAGAGAGGGTGGATGAGAGACCTTTCCAAAAGGATCCTGGAGGTTATATGAGTAGTGCCCCAAATATAAAATGAAAACAGGGGACAATATTCATACGTGTGGTTTCTATTCTGCCAGACAGGGAGAGGGGAAACTCCTTTCACCTATTACAATCTTCTCTTACCTCCAGTAGTAAGCATGTATTGTTTTTAGCAAAAAGTTGTCTCACGTCTGTAGGAATCCAGATTCCTAAATACCTAAATCCAAAAGCACTCCATCTAAAGGGATCTAATCTAGATAGGTCTCCTCCCCCTTTCCCCCTCCAACTGGATATAATTCAGATTTTTTTGCATTTATTTTATAGCCTGAAAGTTTACCAAAGTCTGCTAATATATTTAGTATATGGGGAAGAGCCCAAACCGGGTCTGATATGTACACTAAAGTATTATCTGCATATAGTGATATTTTCATTTCTGTACCATGAACCTTAATCCATTGGAATGTCGTGGATTGCCTGATGAAAGCTGCTAGTGGGTCAAGACTCAGGGCAAAAAGGAGGGGGGAAGGGGACAGCCCTGTCTGGTGCCTCTCTGAATATTAAAAGTAGGGGAAGTCACTCCGTTAACCTGGACCCTGGCCACAGGATCAGCATATAAGTTTCCAACCCAATACCTGAATTCACCTCTGAAGCCAAAACCCCTAAAACCACACCCAAGTATTGCCAATCTACATGGTCAAAAACTTTTTGAGTGTCTAATGAAAGAACCACTGTGAGTTGACCTTTGAGGGGGGAATTGGCACCAGAGAGAACATTTAGTAACAGGAGAATGTTATCTTACAAATGTCGCCCTGGTATGAGTTTGGGGTGTACCAGGGTGGTTATCACTTCCTGGAGATGATTGCTGAGTACTTTGGTAAAGATTTATGTATCTTGTTTAAGTAATTCTATAGGTCTGAAACTTGCACAGGAGGTCGGGTTTTTTCCTGGCTTGGGTATCACTGTTATAATGGCTTTATTCCAGGTATCTGAGAGAGCATGAGGTTCTTGGGCAGAATTGCAGATCTTCGTTAGAAGAGGAACAAGCTCCTTTCCAAAGTTTTTATAAATTTCTGCATTAAACCCATCCAGACCTGGTGCCTTCCCAGCTGAGAGGTTTTTAATTACTGCTAGGACTTCTCCTTCTGTGAAAGGAGCTTCGAGTTTTTCTCTTTGGGAATTAGAAAGATTAGGGAGTTTCACCTGGCTCAGAAATTCCTGGGTTTGTTCTGAGTGTTGAGGACCCTGTTCTGCCCTATACAATCCTGCATAATATGCCCTAAATTCCTTTGCAGACTCTGTGGGGGAGAACTTATCCTGGGGTGAAACAGTGGAGGAGGTGATTTTTTCTACATACCTGTCTGCTGTTTGTTTTCTAAGTCTCTGGGCTAACAACCTACCCACTCTCTCTCTCTCTCTCCCTCTCCCTTCTCAAAATATTTCTGTCTTGTGTATCTTATGTTGTTCTCTACTCTTCGCTGTAAGTAATAGAGCATCATAAGTGTCCTAAGCTTGTTTCAACTTATATAGGACCACAGTTGACCCCATGCACTTATGGTCTGCTTCTAGATCTCTTATTGTATCTAAAGTATTTTGGAGCTTAGACTGATATTGCTTATATCTATGGGAGGCATATGAGATAGTATGGCCTCTTAAAACTGCTTTTAGAGCATTCCATATATATTTAGGGGCAGAGTCAGGTTCTAGATTCTCATTCAAATAATGCTGAATGGCTTGCTTAACTGAGTCTATGTATGACTTATCATTTAATAAGCCCATGTCAAACCTCCAGGATCCCTTCGGTCTAGGCTCCCCCCAGTACAATTTGGCTTTTACAATGGCATGGTCTTATAAGGTTATTGGAAGAATGGATACATCTTGAACACTATATAAACATTCCTTATGCGTGTAAAATCTGTCTAATCTTGAACATGATCCTGTAGCTGTAGAAAAAAATGTGTAGTCTCTAGAGGTTGGATTTTGACATCTCCAGGGGTCAACCAAACCAGACTCTGCACAAGGGCTCCTTAGTAGGCAGGAACATGCCTTTGAACCCGGGTGTGTGGTGGAGCTTCTATCCTGCACCACATCCTCGACACAGTTCCAAACCCCCAAACACATAACGTGTCCAGGTGGTAACCCTGATATCTTGGAAAACAGTGACTGAAAAATTCATCTGCGGGAGGTGTAGGAGCATAGACCCCCACCAGGTGGAGTGGTCTCCCTCTTAGAAGCTCTGAAAGGATTAGCCAGTGCCCTGAACCCCCCTCACTGTATCCCCTGAGTCTGGAATGGCAGGCCCCTCCTCATGAGAAATGCTATACCCACTTTTTTACCAGTAGGATGTTCATCAGAGTACACATTGCCCATCCAGGCTCTACAAAGTTTTAAGTGTTCCTTCAATGAGAGCTTAGCTTCCTGAACACAGACAATATCACAAGATTCTCTATTCAACTCTGTAAGTATCTTAGAACGTTTTACCACATTGTTAATATCTTTCACATTTAAAGAACTGAGTGTCAACATAGCCATGGTATAGCTAGGGAGTAACAGACTGATGTTTTGACCAGGTCACATTCACTTTGTTTACCCCATATGGGGTTAAAGTAACTACACAGCCCCTCTGAGAAAAAGAAAAGAAAAGAAAAATAAGTAAGAGGTGAAGTAAAGAGGGAAATGTTAAGTGGCACAAAATAGAAAAAGTGCCAAAAAAGTAGAGAGCAAACGATTTGCCCCCAACACAAAACAATGGGGGAAATGGGGAAACACAACTTGCAGGCATCATTGATTGTCGCTGCCTGTTCCTCCTCCAAGGAGGTGGAGTTCTCCTTCCAGGGAGGAAAAGGGACTTATGCCCTTGAAGGGTGCTACACCCTCACATTGGGTTGTAAGGTTGAAGTGCCTGGTGAACCACGCACTCCAAAGCCTGTGCCCTCCTGGTGGTGTTGGAAAGTTATCAGTGAGGTGGGGAATGCTTCCTAGTTCTCCAGCTCAAAGCAACACTCGAAATACTTGTTGTTTTATGAGCCAGGGTTAACAATATAACCAGCTAAATTATGCTCCCTCCATCCTTCATAAATTTTTAGTTCCCCTGAAATCAGCGATGTTGCTATAAATGGTAACACTGCATAGATTATGATATGCAGTGCTATTAAAAGATAGAGAAGCTAATCATCCGCTACAGTAAGAAGCTTGTAGTCACAATATAGCTTGAGGAATCATTCTTCAACTTTTTCCTTTTTTACAAATTCGCCTACCTGCTACTATTTCAATTTAGAGTCTTAAATATACTTATACTGGGGTGTCCTTTCTTGGTCAGCAGACCACAAAGTCATATAAAGCACTGTATTAAGTGAAGGGGAAATTATGTGGAAGAGGGGGCAGAGATTACTTCAGAACATCAGGAATGTCTCAGCAACAACAGCCCCCACAAGTCTCAGTTGCTACTGTACATCCAATAGTTCCTAGGATCCATCGTTCTAAAGTTCCTACCAGACCTAAGGTCTGACCTTGTCCTCACCCCCTCCGTGAGAGCCAGAGATTGCAGAGAGTCCAAGCATAAGGCACAAACATCCATGGGGCTGTCTTTCCAATATGTGAGGTAGAAATACTCAGTTCGTTAACAAATAGAAATAGGGAGTCATTTATGCTAAAATGGTTGAATACTGAAAAGTTGTTTCTAAGTATTACAGTTATTGTTTGGTTTCCTCATCTTCCAGATTATATCAACTGGGCTCCATAGTGAACCTGAGGGTTAAAGAATCAGGTGGACTGACCTTTCTGAAGCCATCTGGAGAGGTCAGAATGCAAGGGTAACAAAGCTTCCACTCTGGAGTTTGGGTTTGCGGGTTTCTTGGTACTGGGGACCAGGGACCATAAGATCTGCTCGATTTGGGATTCAGCCATTTCTTCTTTTAAATCTAGCAAGGAAATTCCTTCCATCGTCAAAAAGTCCACACCAGCTAGGAGGGAATCAAATATTTTTTGGGCCTTCTGGTAGCTCAACCCATAATTGGGTGGGGTATCTAAGGTAGGCCTTTTTCCCTTTTTATCTCAGTTGTTTTGCCACCCACAATACATTTTTCCTGTGTGCAGCCATTGGGGGGATCTTGAACCACATATACTTTTGCACCATCAAAGTTAAGGTCTCTTTTAGCCCATGCCATACAGAGGATTTTTTCTTCACTGGAAATTTGAGGAACTTAATAA
This sequence comes from Neoceratodus forsteri, assembly GCA_016271365.2. NCBI lineage: Eukaryota > Metazoa > Chordata > Ceratodontiformes > Ceratodontidae > Neoceratodus > Neoceratodus forsteri. The sequence continues at coordinate 527,048,849 of JADMNL010000022.1, forward strand.
GGATAGCACGGGGTGCCTCAGGTTTGGGTTTAGGGGCTATAGCCCAATGTGCCTGTTCAATTACGAGCAAGAAATCATCTTCTAATTTCAATTCTGTCTTAAGCCAGCACTCCATATATGATGCCATGTCCTCCTGTTTGACTCCCTCCAGAATTCCAACTGCACGAATGTTATTTCACCGGGAGTGGGCCTCCGAATCTTCTGCCTTTGCTATAAGGGCTCTTTCTCTTTTATGCAGAAATTATTTCTACATGTTGTTCCACCAGGGTTGTTCTTGTTTCTAGCTTTCTAAAGTCCTTCTGGATATCTGTAACTTTGGTATCAGTTTGTTGTAGTAATTTAATAATGTTTCTTACTTCAAGCCTTGCACCCATCAAGCCAGATTCTGAGCCCGAGTCATCATCCCCTGTAGCTGAAAGTGAGGATAATCGGGAGGGTGCAGGGCTAAGGCTCGAGGCCGTCTTTTGCTGTTCGCCCATAGCAGTCATTCTGGGGCTCACAGGACCTCTCTTTATCGTCCGCCCCATCACTGAAGCTTGTGGGATAAGATATTTGCACAGTCTGCAATAGGAAATGTGAGTAGCGCTCTGGATTGCAATCGATTGACAGCTGAAGATGCGGGAGTGTAAAGCTAAGCCACCATTCCCATTGGCTACGTAACCAGAAGTCCAGCAAATCGACTTTTAAGGAATTCTAAGGGATAAAGATCATATAAAGATACATAGATACATAGACAGTGTCGGCAGATAAGGGCCTATGGCCCACCCAGTCTGCCCATTTAAGTTTGTAAGTTCAGTTTATGTTTTCCAGGAAGTCTGTTGCCCCTTACCCCTGACCTCCAGAATTCCTTTATGTCTATCCCATGCATTCTTAAATCCTGTGATTGTTTCAGCCCCCACCACTTCCTCTGGCAGGGTGTTCCACTTGTCCACCACCCGTTCTGTGAAGAAATTCTTCCTCACGTTCCTCTGAATCGTCTCCCTCCAACTTCATCCCATGCCCTCTAGTCCTGGAACATCTTTTTCGCTTACAAAAGTGCATTCCTGCACCCTGTTCCTCCCTGAAGATACTTGTAGGTCTCTATCATATCCCTCTCTCCCTCCTCTCCTCCAGGGAGTACATGTTCAGTGCCTTCAACCTGTCCTCATAGGACTTGTGATGCAATCCATGCACCATCTTTGTTGCCCTCCTCTGAACCTTCTCTACCCTGTCTATGTCCTTACGTAGGTAAGGTCTCCAGAACTGCACAGTGTACTCAGGTGCGGCCTCACTAGTGTCTTGTATAGTGGAATTATGACCTCCTTTTCCTGCTGGTGATGCCCCTGCCTATGCATCCCAGCATCCTATTTGCTTTACCTGCTGCCTTGTCACACTGTTTCCCTACCTTGAGGTCATCAGAGATGATAACCCCAAGATCCCTTTCCTGCTTGGTGCATGCTATATCCTCACCCGCAACTGATATATTGTGCCAGGGTTTTTGTGCCCCATATGCATTATCTTGCACTTCCTTGCATTGAATTTCAACTGCCAAACCCCTGACCATTCTTCAAGTTTCTGCAGGTCCCTTCTCATTCTGTCTACACCCTCTGGTGTGTCTACTCTGTTACAGAGCTTTGTGTCATCAGTGAACAGTGAAATTCTGCCTTCTAGGTCCTCATGAATGTCACTGATGAAGATATTGAATAGTACCGTCCCAGCACTGATCCCTGTGGTACCCCACTGGTCACTCTTCCTCTGTGGAGTGACAGCCATTTACCACCACCCTCTGTGTCCTGCTGCCCAGCCAGTTACCTACCCACTGCACTACTGTCCTGCCCACACCTATATTCTCCAGTTTGTGCAATAGTCTTCTATGTGGCACAGTGTCAAAGGCCTTGCTGAAGTCCAGATAGGCCATGTCCACTGCCCTCCCCGATCCACCTCCCTAGTCACCCAGTCAAAAAAATTCAATGAGGTTGGTCTGACATGACCTTCCCTTGGTGAAACCATGCTGCCTTGGGTCCTGTAGTCCATTGACAACCAGATGTTCCACCACCTCTCCTTCAGTAGTGCTTCCATGATCTTCCCCACTACCGAAGTGAGGCTGACTGGTCTGTAGTTCCCCGCTTCCTCTTTGTTCCCACTTTTGTATAAGGGGACTACATATATACAGTACATGCAAATTTTCTTAGTGATAAATAATGGTCAGGAGACATATACAAAATGTAAATGGCATGCAGGCAGAATTGTACCTAATTATTCGATGTGCTTATGCAGCTGGATGAGCTATGATATGATGCTTGTGTAACTTGACTTACTTTATGGCTTTCCGACTCTCTATCCATGGGATATACCACCCAGTAGGGGTACAATGCAAGGAACCCTAGAGGAGCCCCCCCCACAGGTGCCATGAGAATGACTGCGTTGGCTAAAGGTAGGTTAGGAAGAAGCCCACAGGTAAGAGAGACGAGCCGCTGGAGGAGGAGAGGTGGATGGTGGGCGACGAAATACAAATCCTGGGAGAGTCTAGGATGAGTCACCTTTTAAGCTCAATGGGGGAGTGACATTGCTGCTCTGCCCATCGAACCTCGGGCTTAAAGCCCTCCCATTATATTTTTTTAAGTTTTCTTCAAGGCATCACTAGCTCTTTAAGTTTATCACATCAGTTCTCAGACCTTCCTCAGAATTAATCTTACCCATGGAATCCCACTTATGGGTATGAGCTGAAGGTGCTAGGATCCCACAGATGCAAATATTTTTGGCCAGTGGGCTGGCAATGGCTACTGGCTACAATGTCTGTGTAACACTTCATGGAGCTAAATGCCTTCCAATAGCCATTGTCGGCCCCCTTATCTACCTTAGTTTTGTTCTTCACACCACTGAGTGGGCACTGTGGGAGTGAATTATCACCTCAGTCTAATCTTTGTCACCATAATTTACTGTTTTTTCTCAGTTTGTTTATTTTCTGTGGTGTCTGGCAAGTCAAACAGAACGGGAACCAAACATCCCTCTTTTTTCAATTTGTGCCCTTGTGGCAAAGATTTTCACTGTCTACCTGGTATTTAGTCCTACATTAGTTTACTCATGCTTTGACATGTGTTGTCAAGTTTCTATCTAAATGTTATTAAGCCACATGTATTCATTATACTCTGTATTTTATATGTAATCTCCTGGATCATGCCTGAAAATAGATATCTGGCTGCCTAGTGCACTTACCTGGTCAACAAAACAAACAAATAAAGTAAATAAATACAAAGTTATCTACTCTATTTCTTGGGTCTACCCACAATATGGATTCCTGTGATGCCTGTTTCACCATGGACCTGCACATGTTGGAAAACTGAACACTGAAATGGGGTCATCTGACGTCTACCTTCAGAGTCAGACACCTGACCAGGAACTTCAATGTGAAGAAGTGCAAAATAATGCACTTGGGACACAGAAACCCAGGGGTGGAGTACAAAAAGGGGGAGTGGTATTAGCCATCACCAGACAGGAAAGGGACCTGGGGTGTAATCACATTTGATGACCTAAAGGTGGCCAAACAGTGTGACAAGGCTGTGGGGAGAACCAGTGGGATGCTAGGCTGCATAGGGAGGGGTATCACCAGCAGAAAGCGAGAGGTGGTGTTACTCTTCTATACATGAGTGGTGAGACCTCACTTAGAGTACTGTGTCTAGTTCTGGAGACCACGGGCTTGATTCTCAAAAGATTAAGAATGCAGCAAGCTCCCCCCACCCCAGGGGCATAGCTACAAGGGTGCCGGAGGTGGAGTTGCACCCAGGTCCACAAAGGTTTGAGGGGCCCAAATCATAATTTTATTGTTTATTCAAAACTGGGGGGGGAGGCCCTATAACATACCCTTGCACCCAGGCCCTCTGGGAATTTGCTACACTACTGCCCCACCCCCCGGAAGTACCAAACACAGGGCGCATAGGGATTGCGGCATTCCCAGGCTAGTATTCAGGATTCTCGATCCTAAAGACATAAACCACGAGTTAGACCAGCTTTTGCTGGTCTAACTTTCAGGACTTTTTTGGGGGGGGATTGCACCACATACTTGGCACAAGCCACCGTAAAGGTGATACAGTGCCGCAAATGCATGCAACCTTTGTTAATCAGGTGCACAGTGTGGAACTGTGTAGGGTTTGATGAAGGGCCCTGCATCAACCTTTAAGAATTGGGCCCCACATCTCTGGAAGAACATAGATAAGGTAAAGGAGGGCAACCAAAATGGTGCAGGGTCTGCATCACAGTCTGTATGAGGAGAGACTGAAAGACCTCAATATGTACACATTGGATGAAAGGAAGGAGGGGGGTATGATAGAAACTTTCAAAATCCTCATGGGTTTAAATGAGTTTCAAGAGAGAAGCATGTTTCAGAAGAAAAGATGTTCAAGGACAAGGGACATGCCATGAGGCTGGAAGGGGGAGGCTCAGGACAGATGTGAGGAAGTACTTCTTCGCAGAAAGTGTGGTGGATGCCAGGAATAGCCTCCCAGTGGAGGTGGTGGGGCCAAAAATGGTAACTAGCTTTAAGAATGCATGGGATAGACATAGAGGAACCTTAGAGGTAGGGAAAGGGGAGTTGGTAAAGATAGAGATCCAGTAGGGTCTGCAGTGTTACAGTAGGTAGGGAAAATGGGCAAACTGGGTGGACCAAGTGGTCCTTATCTGCTGTAATATCTACTGTATGTTTCTGTGCTTCTATGTAACTCCAAAGAAAGGAGATTTGGCCCTTGTCCTGGGTTTCCTCCAGGACCTTCTAGGCCCTCAGAGGCACAGAGTTCTCCCAATCCCACCATGCTGGGTTGTAAGAGACTTTAGTGGCAGTATCAGGTGGACAGTTGACTCCTTCTGGGTGACTGACTGAGTACCAGCCACAGTCTGTTCACTCTTGCTGACGAATGTCCCTGGTCTTGGAACTGAGGCATCTGATGTTTTACTTTCCAGAGGATTTTTCAACATTGGCTACTGGTGCTGCCTGCAACGTTGTCATAATTTACGCTGTGCGACTCTGGGGGTGGCATCAGAGGTGATAACATGCCTTCATCTGACACCATTCATCGTGTTAGTCGAGGCCAGGCACTGGTGTAGTTGCCAACAATGTCAACCTAGAGCTTCTTCCTGACCTTAGTGTCACACACAACACCAAAGAAAAGGAAAGCATGGGGCTTGAAGTTGATGTTGGTGCTAGCTCTAGTGCTGTGACAGGGTTTGGCGCCATTCATGGTGCCGACTTTGATTTAGACCTGGAACCCTACCCATCCCCAACCATAGTGCGACTTGCAGCACCAGGGAAGGGTATGGCACCAGGCTTGATGTTGATGTTGGGGCCACTTCTAGTTTTAAGGAACATGTTGATGTCAACATAGAAAGCAACCTGGCACTATCTTTGTTACCCACTCTGATGTCAGTGTCAAGGGTGGCACCATCTTGAAGTTTGGTGACAACTGAGCCACAGAGTTTTCCCTGAGTCCATTTCCTGATGTCAACCCAGGTAATGGGCAAGGCATTTCAGTGCAGCCCGCTCCACTCCAGGGTTTTCCCCCATGACCAGCATTCTGCTAACTACCCCAATATAGTAGTACCAGTAAAGGGAGTCTCCACTCGCTCCTCCCCTATGGCAAGGGTAGGCTATTCCATGCATCCACCACCCTTTCAGTGAAAAAGAACTTCCTCACATTACCCCTTAATTGGCCTCACTCTAATCTCATGAAGTGTCCTCTTGTCCAGCTATTTTTCATATATTGAAACATAGACTCTTTCACCTTGTTAATTCCCTTAAGGTGTTTGAATGTTTCGATCACATCACCTCTCTCCCTCCTTTGCTCTAGCATATACATATTGAGCTCCATTAATCTGTCCTCATATGTTTTCTGATACAGTCCCTGCACCATTTTGGTTGCCCTTCTCTGGACTGCCTCAATTTGGTTAATGTCCTTGTGAAGGTGTGGCCTCCAGTACTGCAAGCAGTACTCCAGATGGGGCCTAACCAGTGTCTTGTAAAGAGGGATTATTACCCCCCTCTTCTGACTTGTGATACCCCTACTAATACACCCCAACATCCCCCTAACCTTACCTACTGCTTTAGTGGTCTGCTTGGATGATTTCAGGTCATCGATGATGATGATGCCCAAGTCTCTTTCTTCCCTTGTGACTGCCAGCACCTCCCCTCCCAGCCTATAGGTGGCTTTAGGGTTTCTCTTTCCTAAGTGCATGATCTTGCACTTCTTTGCGTTAAACCCCAGTTGCCACTTTTCAGACCATTTTGCTAGTTTATCCAGATCTCTTGTCATTCTGCCCACCCCATCTGGATCATCTGCTCTGTTGCAGATCTTGGTGTCCTCTGCAAACAGAAAAACCTTACCCTCCAGTCCATCTGCAATGTCACTGATGAAGATATTGAAGAGGATTGGTCCCAGGACTGATCCCTGAGGTACCCCACTTGTGACTTGCATCTCTTCTGACTGTATACTGTTTACCACCACTCTCTGTTTTCTGCCCGTCAACCAGTTTGCCACCCACTTGGCCAACTTCTGACCCACCACGAGCCTACCCAGCTTATTAATCAATCTTCTGTGTGGAACAGTATCGAAAGCTTTGCTGAGGTCAAGGTAGGTAACATCAACTGCTCCCCCTTGGTCCACCACTCTGGTTACCCAGTCAAAGAAATCTATGAGATTAGTTTGACAGGACCTTCCTTTTGTAAACCCATGCTGTCTTGGATCCTGTGCTCCTATGGATTCCAGGTGTTGCACTATCCTTTCCTTAAGGAGTGCCTTGATAATCTTGCCTACTACTGAGGTAAGACTGACTGGTCTGCAGTTCGCTGCCTCCTTCCTGCTACCACTCTCGTGGAGCGGGATCACATGAGCCCTTCTCCAGTCTTCTGGGACCTGTCCTGTGCTCAGGGACTCACTAAACAGTTCTGATAATGGCTCTGCTAGTTCCACCCTTAGTTCCTTTAGTACCCTGGGATGTATGCCATCAGGTCCCATTGACTTGTCCACCCTGAGCTTATCAAGCTGTTTTAGGACCCTTTATTTTGTGAAGGGACTAATGCACACCTCCCTCCCCCCTGTGTCCATGATTATGAGCTGTGGGTCCTGCCCTACCTTCTCTTCAGTAAATACTGAGCCGAAGTATCTCTAGTATAGATGCTTTTACATGGTCCTCCTCTTCAAATGCCCCCTTTGATCTTAGCAATGCCCCTTCTGTACTTTCTCCTTTCACTAATGTATCTATAGAAAGTCTTGTCACCTTATTTTACTGTTTGTGATAGTGTTTCCTTGGTTTGGGCCTTTGCCTGCCTTACTGCCTTCCCTGTTCCCTTAGGGAAGTTTGGCATGCCTCCCTATCTTCATCCTGCTGCGTTCCCCTATATTTTCTGAATGCCAACCTTTTGGCTCTGACCTTTTCTGCTACTGTTTTTGAAGACCAAAGTGGTTTCCTTCTTTTGCACTTCCTTTTCTCTCTAACACAATGGGATGTTGCTTCAAGTATTGCATCCTTAAAGCTTGCCTACTTTGCCTGTACCCCCTAATCTGCATTTCTTTTTGCTTTTTTTTGCCAGGGCTAGCTTAACTCTGTTGGCCATCTTATCAAAGTCAGGTCCTCTGAAGTCCCATATTTTTGCATGGGAATGGGATGATTTAGAGATAGACAGACAGACAGGTAGATGTGTTTTTTTGTATCTTTTTTCTACTTTTTTTGTGCTGTATTTGTATTTCATTAAAAAAAAAAAAAAAGTCTGTGAAAAAAAGCCAGAAATTCAGCACGAAAGAAATTGCAGTCTTTCTGGTCCTTCTATCCATGTACCATAAGAAACTGTTCGGTTTCATTATCGTGAGAAAATCAGGGCCAACAGTTTCATTATCATGAGAAAATCAGGGCTAACACGCAAAAGAAACACAAAGTGCCATTGTAGTGGAGCATAGCATCCAACAACTGAAAAATTGGAGGAAGGGAGAAGAGCTACTGCCCCGGAACCACTTGATAAGTGCTACATTTTGATGTTATTTATTATCTGTCTACAGTCTTTTTGTATCAGGTTCAATGTTTATTGCAAGAGTCCTGTAAATTTGATAGCTTACTAGCGCTACTTTCTCTCCCTAATGCCATGTCCCTTTACAATGCTATCCAAAAGCATGCCACAGTAGGGAATACTATTGGAGACTGGCAAGCATAGCCCCTTGGCTTAACACTGCAGTTCATCATGTCCTTACACTGTAGCACCATCCTAAATTATCCTATAAAATTGTGCTACTCTTTCTGTCTTAAAGTGAACATTTTCATTTTCGTGTGAGGTGATTACTTATTAGCCATTATAAAAAGGGTCTCAGAAATGCTGCAACCTGATTGACTGTTAGGATTCCAACAGCCTTACATTAATCCCTGTTACACTGTCATGTACAGCCTGATCACCATGGCACATGGATTATTCCTGTCAGCATTCTATCCTCTAGCACTGCTGAATGACTGGAATGATGCATTCTGATTTTGAACAGCATTCTTAAACTTTTGTGGAAGAACTATTTTATTAAAAATCTCCCTCTAAATGAGGAAAATATTTTAAAGTAGACTTGTAACATCTTTCTTTTGAAATATTTTTTTATAATGGCAATAAGGCACTCCAGTAGTTAAATTAACAGTCAATCACCCCCTGGGGCAATATGGCACTCAGCTGCACCTCGTGCCACATGACACCCCTAGGGAATGATTAATCGACTGTTAATCTAACCCCTGGTTATGCCTTATTGCTCAAGTATAAATATGAGAACAGCACTTTAATTCAGCCTCTGCTCAGTCACCCCTCAGATGGCCACCATATGAATGAAAGGAGGCAGTTGCACATTTACAATGCAGGACATTTGCTCAGTTCTTTGCTGATAAGATTGCCACTATCAGACTGGAAATCCAATCAACGCCCTCTAATGGGCTTTGCAGTGATGGGCAAGATGTTGTGAGCACTCGGTCTATCTGGTCCAACTTCAACCAGCAGGTGATTGTGGATATTGTGCAGGTCATCCAGGGACTGCGTCCAACCTACTGTAGTCTGGACCTGGGCCCAATGTGCCTCCTAGTGTTGAAGTCATCGGCCTGATCCTTGTTAGGTTAGTCCACTGTTCGCTAGAGACAGGGGTTTTTCCAGAACCTCTGAAGAAGGCAGTAGTGGTACCAGTCCTGAAAAAACTTCTCTAGACCCAGACTGCCTGGCAAACTACAGACCAGTCTCTAGCCTGCCCTTAGTGGGAAAGATTATTGAGAAGGTGGTGGTCACACAACTGGATGACCATTTAACAATGCATGATGTCTACGATCCTCTCTAATCTGGCTTTAGGAAGAGACATAGTACCAAGACTGTCCTTGTTTGGGTTCTGAATGATCTCCTGACAGCAAGGGATCAAGGGAGCAATAACATCTTAGTTCTCCTCAGTCTCTCTGTGGCATTTGACACTGTGGACTATGGGGTGTTGATGGAACACCTGCAAGTTTTTGTGGACTGTCAGGTACAGTCCTCAGGTGGTTTAAATCATTCCTCACCAACAGGACGCAGAGAGTAGTGTCAGAGATTTATTCCTTGGCACCTCTCACCCTGTCATGTGGGGTCCTCGGGGCTTGATCTCATGTTGTTTGCAGTGTACATGCTGCCATTGTGGGACACTGTTAGATGGTATGAACTGAGGTTTCACTGCTATGCAGATGATACTCACTTCTACATGTCCTTTGAGCCTGAGCAAGGTGGGGCAGTCTTGGTCTTTAACAGCTACCTCACTGAGATCCAGAGCTGGATGAGTGCCAACTGGTTAAGGTTGAATCTAGACAAGACCGAGGTGCTGGTAGTAGAGCCAGGATACCAAGGCATGAGGCTGCAAGCTGGTCAATCCTCTGGACGTAGGCTCGGAGATGTCCGGCTGCCTATCTCCAATCAGGTGTGAAATCTGAGCACTGTACTTGATCGTGGCTTGACACTAAAATCCCAAGTGTCGGCCGTCATCAGGACCTCATTTCATCACCTGAGGAACATCATCTAGATCAAGCGTCTGATTCCACCTGGTGACATGCCAACCCTGGTTTATGCCTTCATACCATCGTAACCTAATTACAGCAATGCCCTATACCTGGGGCTACCAGGGGTTGATCTCCACCCATTGCAGCTAGTGCAGAATGCGACAGCTAGGCTGTTGACTGGCTTACCAAGATCTTGCCATATCACACCTGTGCTCTGCTATCTGCACTGGCTGCTGGTAAATTGGCACCTTCAAGGTCAGCTTGCTGACCTACAAGGCCTACATGGACAGGGACCCAGCTATCTGCAAGATATTCTGTGCCCCTACCACCCACTCCGCTCACTCCACTCCACTGATCAGGGATTGCTGGAGGACCCCAGGTCCATTTGCAGACATTTGGGGCCTGCACTTTTGCTTTTGCAATCCTGACCCTGTGGAATTCTCTGCCTCATCGGATTAGGGCATGCCCAACCTCCGATATCGTTAAATCTGAATTAAAAATGTACCTTTTCAAGCAAGAATTTTCTGAGGAACTTGATTAAGATGGTATATTAAGATTCATGATACTGTGATTTTATCTATGTTTTTATATAAGTGTTTTATTTGCACCAGGATGTAAAGTGCTTTGATGTCTTGGAGTTGAGCTTGATAAATACAAATTTGACTGACTGATTGACAGTCTGATGTGTATGGCCCAATGGGGGGTTGCTGTCTTTAGCACACGTGGGATCTGCGACTCTGTGACAGTCAGTGGGTTGGGGCCTGGGCTCACTCTGTCCACCAGTGCACAGTTAGGCTATTTATATTACTCTGTGCAAGTAATATAAACTACTCTGTACATAGTAATAAATACAAAATAAATACAATTCAGTTCATAATGCTATCCACCCTAAATTTATTTTCAGGATCTTTTCTTTTTTTTTTTTTTGAGTGACTTAAAAAGTAAAACACAAAAAATATGTATTGAAACATAATCATAAAATATAGAATAATACATGAGGTGGTGTGTTTAACAAGATTTTATACACACCCAAGTTATTGGGTGCTACATAAACCCCGAGAGCGGATATAACAGAGCATCATCTGACTCTTGAAGAAGCAGGCACAGAGTCAGAGGGGACAGGGACCAGTCAAGTTCTCAAAGGTGCTAAGTTTCCTTTTCTCATATGCAATTCACTGGACATCCCATGCCGTACTGATGTTGCAGATGTGGCTCTGTGCCTTACTGAACCAATGACCCAAATTATGGAGTAAGGCTGGGTCACGGAAGGGCCAGCTGGGGGAGGATGGTGGAGCATCCCAGTAGATGCTTGTCTCATTGGGAGTGTGAGTGTGCCTTATCTCCTCTTACGCTGTCTCATCTTATCTATTTATTTATTTAAATGTTTTACCAGGAAAGCATGCAGAGCAGAAAGCTCGTTTCCAGATACGACCATCTGAGTTGGCACAGTTGGCAGTGCAACCAACATATCAAGTGTGGGGTGGAGGGCCTTAACAGAATGATAATCTAACTCCTAGGAACACGTTATTGCTATAATAAAAAAAATATTTCAAGAGAAAAGTGTTAGAAATGTACCTTTACAATGTTTTCCTCATTGAGAGGGGGCTTTCTAATAGAATAGTTCATCCACCAACTGTTTAATGGAGTACTGCACCCAGTTCTGGAGTCCTCACCTCAGGAAAGATAAGAACAGGCTAGACGTAGTGCAACAAAGGGTAACCAGGATGATAGAGAGGCAGCAGGACAGATGTTATGAGGCTCAGTTGAATGCAGTAAACATGTACTTGCTAGAGACCTGATGGGAGAGGAGGTGAAATGAGAGACCTTCATATTCCTGAAAGGAATAAATAGGGTGAACTGCGAGGAGTTATTTAGCATAAGCACCACATCAAGGTCATGGGGGCATGAATGAAAACTGGCAGGTGGAAGGTTTCAGAGGGATACGGGGAAGCATTATTTTGCAGAGAGAGTTGTGGAAAACTGGAACAGTCTGCCAGCTGAAGTGGTAGGTGCCAAAACCATAAATGGTTTCAAGCATGGGTGAGACAGAGTGAAGGATGCAGGGGCTATTCAGAGCAATAGCAGCAAGAAGAGGAATGGGGGAGTAGTAAGGGATAGTACCCTGAATGGCAATTAGGTCCAGAGGATTGATAGGGAGCCACTGGCAGACTGAAGGAATCATCGGTCTGTTTGCCAGCATTGTCTGTTCCTATACTTCTGATAATGCTTGTTCAAAATCAGAATGTATCATTCCAGTCATTCAGCAGTGACACAAAGTGGAATGCAACAGGAAGAATTCATGTGCCATGGTACTCCGGCTCTACATGCTAGTATAACAGAGATTAAAACATTTGAACAAGTTTCATTATGTGTTCCTATTTTTTTTTTTTCATTTTAGTCTGGTAACCGGGTAAGGCCCACTAGGCACAAGTGTCTGTTTTTAGGGGCAACCTGGGAGCACTGGGCTGTTAAGTGACTTGCTCAGTCACACAGTATGCAAGTGGAGGTTGTGAGAATCAAACCAAGGTCTGGTCTGCTGGATGTACCAAGCTCATTCACAGCTCGTTACTCTAACCTCTAGGCTATACTGCTAGCCCATATGTTAAAATGGTGAAAACATACCTAGCAGTGCTTGGCAATTTTATTCCACACCCTATTCAAGTGGGAAGGGACACTATTTTAGGGCCAATGGACCATCCAGCTAATCTCTTCCCGTCACGGTGCTTGCCCAAGCCCCATGCTGGCATACGCTGTGATGTATGTATGGCGAGGCATGGGATTGCGAGCTCAATTATAATCAATGGTGACAGTTCTCAATGCAGAATGTGTTGTGTTAATTAGCAATTGGTAATTAACACAGTGTTAATTAGCAGTTGGTAATTAACACAAATAAATCAGCATCTAAAACGTGCAACATTAGAAATATTATGGACTGCATGGTCCCGCACCACACTTTGCATGCATTACAGCACATGCCAATGTGGACCATGGCAGGCACCAAGAAAGGAAAGGATCATCTGGATGGATCTGAGTAAAAACAGGATCCCATCCCACATGAGCAACATGCAGAAAAAAAGTCTAACACTGCTAGGTATGTTTTCGCCTTTGTAAGCTTCCCCACAGATGAGGCATTTACTGTAAATCTAAAACCTTTTAAATCACTTTACTGCCAGGCTGTAGGACTGGTGACTGAAAATCAGAATGTTGTCATTCTGAGACCATTTTTAATAATCAAGGTGAAAGTTTATTTATAATCTGATAACAAGAGACAGAGTAAGAGAGAAAGAGAGTCAATGGGCCTGATATTTAAAGATTAGCGCCTGCACTAACAGGGTTAGTGTGTGAACTAACCTGGGTTTGTGCGAGTGCTGTCAGTTAGATCATATTCAGAGGCCCAGGGAGCTCCCATCAAACCCTGTGGTGCTAACATGCCGGTGTGTCTATGTAAATGAGGAGGACCTCCTCATGCATACCAGTGCAGCAGTATATTCAACGGTTTGCAGCAGCGGTAAATAGCTCCACAAGCGACGCTATTTACCACCACAAAAAACTACATCTTAATTGGGCGCTAAGCCCGTGCCCCCACCCCAAAAGGCCCAATCCTGTCCTTTTCTTCAAGCTGTCTGTAATATACTCTGGTGGTCCAGTGTGTCCTCCCTAATCACTCCTCTGAGCACCTGTAAATATACCCTGGTAGTCCAATCTGCTCCCCACCCTCAGATTGCTCCTCCAAGTTCTCCTAAATATATCTTGGTGGCTCAGTGGTCCCCCTCCACCCCCTGATTACTTGTTCATGCAGTTTAAAAAGAGTCCCTGGTGGTCTGGTGGTTCTCCTCAGCTCATCAGTATAGAAATAGACAGCATGTCCTGGTGGTCCAGTGTCCCCCACCCAACCTGCCCACAGACATCCCACCTCCCTACACCCCGCCTCACCCCGGTGAATGGTGCTCCTCTCTGCTAGATATGGCAACCAGCACAACCCTCCTTTCACCTCCATGGCCAGCTGCTGTATGAGCTGTCATTGAGCACACATACTGCAGAAACAGCTGTTTCTACACTATGCTTCCTCACTGACAGCTCATATGGCATCTGGCTGCGGAAGAGAGAGGAGGGCTGTTTCAGTCACCGTATCAAGCTGGAAGAGTGCCAGCCACCAGGGTGGTGGGGTGCATGGAGGTGGGATGTCAGTGGCTAGGTCTGGTGGGGTGCTGTTGGAAGGGCCACTGGACCACCAAGATGTGCTATACAGTGGGAGCATGGGCAACCAGACCACCGGGGACTCTTTTTAAAATGTGTGAATGAGCAATTGGATGGGGGGACCACTTTGCCACCAGGATATATTCAAGAGAGTTCAGATGAGCAATTGGGGGGTGGAGGGGACACACTGGACCACCAGGGTGTATTTTAAAGTGCTTGGAGGAGCAATTGGGGGGGTCAGGGGACCACTATGCCACCAGGGCTTGCTGTTTACACTGCAAAGGGTGCTATAGGCTGCTGCGCCCCATGCAAATGTGCCCATAATGGGAATGCAAATGGATCCTTAGCGCCTTGCATGCCTAAGATGCTCATTTGCTTATTTGGGCTGAATATAGTCCGCAGGGGTCTTGGCACTATCCCGTTTCAGGCAACGTTATTCCCTGTGGGCTATATACAGCCCAAGTCCATGTCGGAGCAGCACAGTTTCACTAAGCACTGTGTTGCCATGGCCTGCTATTCAGTTGGATAGTGCTGCTCGCTATCTGACTGAATACTGCAGCAGCTGGGGGGAGTGCAGGGACAAGTGTAGTGCAAAAAGTTGCACTGCACTGCACTGTGCAATTTTCTGAATATGAGTATGGGACCCACTATGTTCTTAAAGTAATTACTGAAATCTTTTTCTGTTGCTCTCTCTCTCTGCCTCTCTCTCTCTCCCCTTCTGTCTGTCTGTTTATTTTTGTTTTATTTATTTGTGTCTAGGATTACAAAGCACCTTTGAGCCAAGGCTCTTTTACAAATGTTCCACGTCGTGCTGGTTACAGGGTAACAGACACTCAAACATAAAACAGTTACAGGTACATGGTTTTAGACAGTAACTTTGCTTGACAAAATCAGACTGAACAATGAGTAGCTCAAGAAACAATAGGAGGAAGAGGACAAGAAGGGGAGAGGGCGAAAGGTAGGGGAAGGCATAGGCATAGAGGGTTAGGGTGAGGCAGCCGAGGGGCCTTGTCAGGACAGACAAAGGGCAAGTGCATTGGAAGTTGCATTGGACAGGTAAGTGCAAGAAGAGAGGACAGAAACTGACACCTATAAGGTCAGAAGCAGCATAGGGAATGAAGATGCTATGGGGTGCAAGCACAGGTGGAGGTGCCAGTTATGGAGTGGCGGAGCTTTTTTTTGAAAGCTCCAAGCATTGCTGTGGATGAGGTGTCACTAGAGAGCTCATTCAGCCAACTTGGAGCCCTGTATGCAAACAACCTTTGGCCTTGGGACGTGCGGCAGCAGGGGATTTGAAGGATTTGGGGCTTAGAGCTCCTGGTGTTGCAGCTGGTGATTTTGGGTTTGAGGAGGGTGTTGACTCCTGGTGGTGCCTTTCCCATCGTGATTTTCTTAGCAGTGATGCAGGTTTGGTATTTGATTCGGTTTTTCAGTTGCAGCCAGCCTGTTTTGGAGTAGAGGTTGCAGGTGTGGGTGAGATGATGTGAACCAGTAACGAATAAGCAGGCCTGATTGAGGGAAGTCGAAACACGCCTGAGAGATGAGGTTGTGGCAGATCCATAGATAATGAGACCGTAGTCAATGATGCTGATGATGGAGCTATGGACAGAGCTTCTGAGGTTAGATGTTTCCTATGTCGGAATAGTAGGCCCATCCTGGTGTTGGCTACTTTTGCCATGTTATTGATGTGTGGGACATAGGAGAGATTACAGTCGAGGGTGAGACCGAGGTATTTGAAGGTATGAACTTGTTCGAGGGTGATTCCTTGCTTGGTTTTAATGGAGAGCCGATATTGTTTGTATTTGTTTTGGGAGCTGCAGAAGATCATGGTCTTTGTTTTTTTCTGGTTAAGGATAAGTCTGTGTTTTGTGAACCAGTTTTCGAATGCAAAGAAAGCCTGTTGGAGGTTACCTTGTAGATGGACTGGATCATGGTGAGATGCCAGGATGAAAGCATCATCCGCGTAGAGTAGGATCTGTTCAGGCCAGGATTCTGGCAGTGAGTTCAGAAAAAGGCTGAAAAGGAGGGGGCCCAAGACTGAGCCCTGTGGGACACTGGACCGGCTGGTCTTTGGTCTGACAGTGTGCCAGCAATTCTCACTCTTTGGGAGTAGTTGTCTAAATAGCTTTTGAACCAGTTCACCAAGTTAGGTGAGAGCATTGCTAGTCGAAGCTGGGCAAGTAGTAGATTGTGGTTGACAGTATCAGAGGCTTTAGTTAAGTCGATGAAGGTGGACCCAGTAAGATGACTGTTATTGAGTGAGTGATGGATTGCACCAGTGAATTCAATTGCGCCGTGGAGGTGCTATGACCTTGTCTAAAGCCATGTTGCTCCTTGCACAGGATGTTGTGATTGTCTAGGAAGTCAGTGACCTGGTCTGACACAATCCGTTCTAGGGCTTTGGAGAGTGGAGGTAGGAGGGAAATTGGACGGTAATTCTCAATAGCTGTTTTGTCACCTCTTTTATGAATTGGGGTTACTGTGGCAGATTTCCATAAGTCAGAGAACTGGCTGAGGCTGAGGGAGAGGTTGAAAATCCTGGTCAGTGGTCGGAGTACTTTTTCAAGTGTGAGTGATAGCAGTTTGAGGTTAAGGGAGTCACTGCTGGCTCTGGAGTTGCAAATGGCTTTGGTAACGTAGCTGCGGACTTGATGTATTTTTACTGCTTTAAAGTAGAAGGGAGGGTGGCTGGAGGTGGCTGGGGGGGGCAAGGGGAACCACCTCATCGAAAAAACCCTGTGGGAGTACAGCACTGAGGTCCATGAAGGTGTCATTGAATGTATCAGCAATGAGCTTCTGGTCAAGTGTAGTTTCACAATTTATGCTGAGTACTGATGGGGGGTGATTTAGATTGCTTTCTGGTGACTTCTTTAATGTTATTCCAGAAGTCTCTACCATTGCCCCACGAGTTAGTGAGAGCATTATGGAAATAGGTGGTCTTCGTATCCCAGATATATTAGGTGCAGTCATTTTGTGCACGTTTATAGTTAGCAATATCAACTTGTCTCCCGGTGTTTCTGGCACTCTCCCAAAGGTGGTCTCGAGCTTTTAGTCATCTAAGTAGGTCTCCAGTGAGCCAGGGGTTGCATAGGGCTTTGGCCTTGCGTTTCTTAAGGGGTGCAAATATGTTGTATGCTTGGTTGAAGATCCTGATGAAGTGTTCCAGTGCGGTGTTCACATTGGTTGCAGTGAGAATTGGGGACCAATCCTGTTGACGAAGGAAGGTTTTGAGATGAGGTAGCTTGCCTCTAGGTAGAACTCAGCTAGTAATGGTTTTGGGGGGGGGCTTGATGAATTTATTGGACCAGTAGCAGATGATGGGGGAGTGGTCCCTAAGTGTGTCAGGGAGGACAGTGGTGTTTGTGATCCTGGCAGGATGGCTTGTTATGACCCAATCCAGAAGGGTGCCGGTACCCATTTTATAGTTTGTCCTGGTTGGAGAGCTAACTATCTGAGAAAGGTTTGCTGCCACTACCAAGTTCCTGTATGCCCCTGCCTCTGCAGCAGGCCAGTTAATATTAAAGTCACCGAGGAGGATGGTTTCTGAGCCAGGTGAGAGAGATTTGGTAAACTCCCGGACCGCGTTAAGCCCATTACCTTGCTCTGGAATGTAGACTGAGACAACTGTGATGGCTTTATTGTACGCATCGAGAAGGATCTTGACAGGAAGAATCTGTGCAGTGGTGGTTTGGGGGGTTAAGTTGATGAGGTGCCCCTGGATCATGTCCTTAAGGTACAGGGTGCAGCCACCACCTCTTTTTGATGTTTGATCAAGCCGATAGAAGTTATATCCAGGGACGGTGATAGCATGGTCGGGAACCGAAGGAGAAAGCCAGGTTTCTACGACTGCTAGTATATCTGGGTTATGCTGGCAGGCAAAAGTCTGAAGGGCATCAATTTTGTGAAGAAGACTGCATATGTTAAGTGAGATTATTGAGAGGGGTCCTGTTTGATTGGTCTGAGTTGTTCTTATTGTGGGGGCTGGTCCAGCATTGGGATGAATGTTTCCCGACAATAGCAGGAGAAGAAGTATACGTTTTAGAGTACTGGTGTGAGATGCCCATGACTGGCACCTATTTTTTTGGGCCAGAGAACTCCGAGATTCACCAGGGCAAGTAAATGGGTGGAGCCATGGGTAAACCATGGCAGTAGTAGCGGTGGACAGGGGAAGTACCCAACGGCCATCTGGGGGAGCGTGCCATTTCATAGTGATTGGAGATGCCAAACCCTTATTTTTTTCTCAATCAAATTTGTATAATGTGCAGTTACCCCACCACACACACACACACTGACAGATAGCATCTCCCTGTGACTACTGCCTTGATGCCCCCTCTTTCCATAAGAAGGCATGTTCCTTCATTTTCGTTTATAAAGTTTGAATACCCATCAAAGTCCAGTCCTGATTGTCTTGACCCCAAGTTACTTCACCTCTCAGCTCCTGCTATTGCAGCTCCCATCACTCACCTCTTTAGAAACATAGAAACATAGAATCTGTCAGCAGATAAGGACCATATAACGCACCTAGTCTGCCCATTTCCCTACCCACTGCTGCAGCCCCAGATCCTATTTGATCTGTGACTCTCCTGCTCTGCACATCTTCAGGGTACCCTTATGTCTATCCCATGCACTCTTGAACCCCCATATTGTTTTCACCCCCGTCACTTCTGCTGGAAGGCTGTTCTGCGGTTCCACCACCCTTTCAGTGAAAAAGTATTTCCTAACATTACCTATGAGCCTTCCACCCTTCAGCCTCATATCATGCCCCCTTGTTCTTGTGCAGAGTTTTCTCAGAAATATGCTTTCCACCTGTACCCTGTTTATTCTCCTAAGGTACTTGAAAGTTTATATCATGTCTCCCCTCTCCATTCTTTCCTCCAGTGAAAAGATATTAAGGTCCTTAAGTATTTCCTCGTAGGGCTTCTGGTACAGTCCATGTACCATCTTTGTTGCCCTTCTCTGGACTGCCTCTATTTTTTCAATGCCCTTCCAGAGATGTGGTCTCCAGAATTGGACACAGTACTCCAGCTGAGGCCTGTGAGTGGCATCACCACCTCTTTCCCCCTGCTTGTTATGCCCCTCCTTATGCACCCCAACATTTGGTTTGCTCTCACCACCACCTTTTCACACTGTTTGGTCACCTTTAGGTCATCAAACATGATAACCCCCAGGTCTCGCTCTCCTGACTTGTGGTAACCAGAATTTCCCCACTTTAACATTTCCTTCACTCTCTGCACTGTTCTCCAGTCTTAAGATGGCCATAGTTATTCCCCTTCTCAAAAGGGGGTGACCCATCTTCTCCTGTTAAAGGGGAACTGTCATCTACAGGATTTCTTAATGTCTGAAAGCCCATAAAAAGCTAATCTGAGTGAGCCATTGTGTTTATCTAAGAGTCTTTGCAGTCCAGAGTTATTCATATGTAAATCAGCCTGTAATTAAGGGCTGGGAGCAGCCATGTGTTTCAGGATCCTGACAGGCAAAGATGTCACTGAGGCTCTTGGTTCTGCTTTGTCTATAGATAATCCAACAGGTTAAATAGGAAATCATCTGTTTTATTAAGTGTGTTTTAAGGTGTTATTACAACATTTTCTACATTTATAATAATTGTTTTGTATGTGTAAATTCTGGCATTATTACAGTAGAAAATTCAATTCCACCCAAAGTATTTCGGTAAGAAATTGTTATAATTTTAACTACATCAAAAGAAGTAAAATACTCATTTAATAATGAACTTCAGGTTATGCATGTTTTAAAGGAAAACCATCCAAAACAGTGGGGGCAATCACCAGGGCAGCAAAAACACCCGATTAAAACAACCTATATGGTTTAAAATAAATGCAGCTAACCTTTCTTTAGTTATTTAGTGTTTTAATGTTGTTCCTGGATATGCCATGTCAAAAGTGCTGCTGCACTGGAAGACGGAGTGTGCTCCTGCCATCCTGTCCTGTGCCGGAAGGCTCGTAAAAATGACGAGCGAGGCATATTTACATGGGAGAAAATGATACATTGTGGCATGTAGAGGTCTGTTAACTGAACTTCTAGAACCAATTCTCAGTGAAAACAGAGCAGTGTAATGTATTTAAAATCATTATTAAAGTTGCAGTTCCAAGTTCGGTTATGTGCAGTGGCACCTAGCGCTCCGAGTTTGGGCATGCACATTAGCTCTAGGTGCTACTGCGCATGATCAAACTCAGAGCTGCAACTTTAATAATGATTTTAAGTTCATTACACTGCTCCGTTTTCATGGAGAATTGGTTCTAGAGGTTCGGTTAACAGACCTCTACATGCCACAGTGTTTCATTTTCTCCCGTGTAAATATGCCTCGCTCATCATTTTTACGAGCCTTCCGGCACAAGACAGGATGCCAGGGGCACACTCTGTCTTCCAGTGCAGCAGCACTTTTGACATGGCGCATCCAGGAGCAACATTAAAACACTAAGTATCTCAAGAAAGGGTAGCTGCATTTATTTTAAACCATATAGGTTGTTTTAATTGGGCATTTTTGCAGCCCTGATGATTGCCCCCACTGTTTTGGACTGTTTTCCTTTAACAACGTTGTCCATCTATGTGTTCTTGCAATTAATAAACAAGTAATTGTGTCCTATTTTTTTTTATATATTTTCAAGTCAAATCTGGATATAAAGAGCATAATATTTTCTGACTCATAACACATACTCAGATTGTTTTTACTGTCTTTGTCCAGGAAAGGCACACTGAGCTACAGCTTGTTCCCGGGTGTGTTTTGGGGGCACAGGGAGGTTGAGTAACTTGCTCTGGTCACACAATATACAAGTAGAACATGTTGGAATCAAAACCCATTCTGCTGGATGAACGAAGCTTGTTCACTGCCAGCTGATAATCAAAAACTACACATTTCAAGGCTGGTCCCAAGATGCCAGGCCAGTAGGTATGTAGCCACATTTGCATCATGTAGACCTGAGTTCACTCCTGAAATTGTAAAAGAAAAGGCTGTAAGAGAGGGGACAGAAAAATATAGAAGTTGGTGCTGTAGCCCCAGAAATCTGTACTGACGTGAACACAGCCAGGTTTAGAATTCCAGATATGGGACTAAAATACCTGTTGGCACCACAGAGCCAGCCTTGAGATGTGTAGTTTTTGATGATTAGCTGGCAGTTTAGCCTAGAGGTTAAAGCAATCTTGAAGATGGATTATTTTTACTAACAGTTTGAACTGTAAAGGTGATAATGCACTAGTTTCAATGCACATACAAAACAATTATTATAAATGTAGAAAGGGATGTAATAACACCTTAAAACACACTTAATAAAACAGATGATTTCCTATTGTCTCATCTCCCTCATCCCTCCTCCCCCCCCACCTAAACTGCAAGAGAAACTGGTCCATACCAGACTCCTTGATTTCTTTTCATCTACTAAATTCCTATCACCTTTCCAGTCTGGCTTCCAGAAACACCATTCCACAGTCTCCTCCATGCGATGTGTCACTGGTGCCATCTACTTTGGGATGGTCAAGGGGCTCATTACCACAGCAGTTTCTGTCAATTTGGCTTAAGCCTTTGACTCTGTGTCCCACTTCTTGCTTCTTCTGAACAAGCTGAGAAATGCTGGCCTCTCTGCCACTGCTGTTGCTTGGTTCCGCTCTTACCTAACCATCTATCTATGATTTGTACAGGTTGGTCATTCTCTGTCACCTCCACTTCCTATCCAATCTGGGGTTCCACAGGGCTCCATCCCTGGATCTGTCCTTTTTTCAGTCTTTCTCAATGATCTCCCCTCTGCCTGTGTCAACTCACAAATACACATGTATGCAGAGGACACAGTCATCTTCAGCTCTGGGCCTTCATCTGCAGCTGTTGAGAACCTGCTCCAGCAGGACTTCTGCAATGACCTCCATTAGTTCATAGAAACATAGAATTTGATGGCAGATAAGGACCACTTGGCCCACCTAGTCTGCCCATTTCCCCACCTGATGGATAAGCTGCAGATTCTAGTTAATCAACAGCTTACTTCCTCCTACTCCCCACTAGAATTGCCTTATGCCTGTCCCATGCATTCTTGAATTCTCCCACTGTTCCTGACTCCACAACCTCCCCAGGAAGGCTGTTCCATGCATCCACAATCCTCTCTGTGAAAAAATATTTTCTAACATTACCTCTGAGCCGTCCCCCCTCTATCTTCAAATTGTGCCCCCTTGTTCTTGCACATCTCTTCTTCTGAAAGATGCTACCCTCTTGTACTTTGTTAATTCCCTTGAGATACTTGAAAGTTTCTATCATCCCCCCCCTTTCCTCAAGGGTATACATATTAAGCTGCTTTAGTCTCTCCTCATATGTCTTCTGGTGCAGACCCTGCACCATTTTGGTTGCCCTCCTCTGAACAGCCTCCACTCTGTTTATGTCTTTGTGGAGATGGGGTCTCCAGAATTGCACACAGTACTCCAGATGGGGTCTCACCAACTGTCTGTACAGAGGGATAACAACTTCCTGTTTTCTACTGTTGATGCCTCTCCCTTTGCATCCCAGTATCCCCCCAGCCCTCTCTACTGCCTTCTCACATTGCTTACCCACCTTTAGGTCATCTGATATAATTACTCCTAGGTTTATTTCAATTTTTGTTGTTGTTATTAACTCACCCCCATTGTGTACTCTTCCCCTGGATTTTTGTTTCCCAGATGCATTACCTTGCACTTCTTTGCACTGAATCTGAGCTGCCATATATTTGACCATTCCTCCAACCTTGCCAAGTCCCTTTTCATCCTTTCCACCCCACCATGTGTATCAACCCTGTTGCAGATCTTTGTGTCATCTGCAAAGAGACATACTTTTCCTTCCAGGTGCTCTCCAATGTCACTTATAAAGACATTGAAGAGGACCGGTCCCAGTACCGAACCCTGCAGAACCCTGCTAGTTACTCTCCTTTCCTCACTGTGAACTCTGTTTACTATTACCCTTTGCATCCTGTTGTCCAGCCAGTTTTTTATCCAGGCTACCACCTTGGGACCTAATCCAAGGCTGGCTAACTTGTATATTAATCTTTTGTGTGAGACTGTGTCAGATGCTTTGTTAAAATCTAGGTAGGCCATATCCACAGCCCCTCCCTGGTCTACTACTTTGGTCAGCCAGTCAAAGAAATCTATTAGGTTTGTCTGACATGACCTTTCTGCTGTGAAACCATGCTGCCTTGGGTCCTGCGCCCCACTGGCCTCTAGGTACTCAACAATTCTGAGGTCAAACTAACTGGTCTGTAGTTTCCTGCCTCTGCCCTGCTCCCACTTTTGTGAAGTGGAATTACACTTGCTCTCCTCCAGTCCTCAGGCAGCATCCCATCCTCCCATGATTTGTTAAAGAGAGTAGTCATGATGTTACTAGTTCTACCCTTAGTTCTTATAGAATTCTTGGGTGAATCCCATCAGGTTGCATTCTTTTTTTGTGTGCCTCCCTTTCCCTCCTGGCTGGCCACTCCTTCAGGCCACCTAGGCCCAACAGCCATCCTCCTCCACTGGTCACCATCCCTCTGTTCCTGCAACCACCAACTGAACCCCCAGTGACCCGATGCAACTCTTTATTGGGTGGGCCTCCCTCCAGGGGAGAAGTGCCCTGAGGCACAACTAAGATAGCCCTGGGGTCAGCAGTGGGGTAATCAGCACAGGGCTATCCCAGGCTTTGTGGCATGCCAGGGACTGGTGGCCATTGTTCAGCCAGCCAAGGGACATTTTCACATTTTCTTGGCCTGTCCACTGCAACCCTGATTGGGCCTGTGGGAGTAACAACTTACAGTGGTGATGAGCAGGGGGTGCATGTTGAGGCCGCATGTCCCCATAGCCTGTCACCAATCTGCTGGCAGGTGCCAAGGTCCTGCCCACCCCCCTGGGAGGAAAGTGTTCAATGGACACTCTGGATCACCTCCCTGCCAGTCTCCACTCCTGGTACCCAGGCTCTGCTCATGAACTCGGGTCACCAGTGTGCCACACGAACCCCTTCGCCAGGCAACACAGAGCCAGCCACTGGTTCTATTCTAACCAACTTAGAGTTAACACTAAAAAGATAGTCTCCATGACCTTTGGTATCAGTCAGAAACTAGCCAGACTCACTGTCCTCCCTGTCTTCACCACTCTGGTTGACACCCCACTTGAAGTGGTTCAGTCCTTTAAGTACCTGGGGGTGTGACTTGACAGTAAGCTTGACTTCTAAGCCCACATTGATGCCATCCATGCCAAACTCCATCCCAAGCTAGGTGCCCTCTATCATTACAAAGACTGCCTATCTCTGCATGTCCATAGGGAGCTGATTACCAAAACAGTGCTCTTTGTCTTCGACTTTGTGGATGTAGTCTGTGGCTCTGTTCCTCTACTTCCAATGCCAGACTGGATACCCTCCTCAACTCCGTCTGCCATTTTGCATCAAACTCTCCATGCACACATCATTGCTCACCTTACTCCTCCCTCTGCCATGTCACCGGCAGGCCCATTGAGATTCGTTCATATCCAAATTTTGATTCAACACTCTTCCCCTCTACCGCTCCTTACTCCTATCCTAAATTCCCTCCTGCCTCCTGCTCCCTCCCCTCTAGGGACTATTACACTTTTGCCATTCCTCACCCATGCTCCTCTGCTGGACAGTCTGTATTTTCCTATAGGCTTCCCTCCCTCTCTCTGGAACAAACTCCATGCCTCCCTCCGTCTCTCCCCATCCATTAACTCCTTCAAACGTCTGCTGAAACATCACCCCATTCCCTCACTTGCTCCTGCTGCCCTACTTCCAGTTACCCTTGAAGTCATGAATTTAACCCTTACAAGTTTGTGATCATGATTCTAAGCACTGCTAAAGTTCACTACACTTTGTTTAATTGCGGTACATGCAAACTGCTCTTTATTTATTCTATTATCGTAACACATTGCTCATCTGTCTGTTCAGATGTTGTTTTGCTATTGTCTTCTGCTGTTTTGCTCCATTTCCCCCTTCCCCAGGTCATACCTGGAAATGAGCCTTGGCTCAGTGTGCCTTTCACGGTTACCAAATTTTGAATAAATACATAAATCACTGTGTTTTAACTCAGTAGGCCATTACCCCAGCCCACCACCATCAACACAACTCAAGTCTTCACTTTACAAAATTATGCTGACACCCTGCAAGCCACAAAGGGACAGATTAGTAACTAACCCTGTTTCCTGCACATCCTGCATTCCAAGACTGCTAGAGGTGGTGCAACCAATACAGGACAAATTTCAGTGCAGCGGAATTATTTCAAAGATTAATTTCATTTCATTTTATTGAAGGGTTAGACCATTGAGAATAAACTCATTTAAAATGGTGACTCTTGGCATTACATAAAACAAAATTACAATGAATATAACATGACTAAAGACGAACAACTACAATAAATATAACATTACATAAAAACACAATTTCACAACAAAAGGAAAAACATGTTCAACAAACATACATATATACTGGGACATGAATAATAATCATCCTAAGCACAACGGGACATAGTTTGAGTAGTTATAGTGTCCATAAACCATTGTTTAAGTATGTTTATAGATAGTGGTTTTACATTTGCCAGTCAAAACCTTGAAGGAAATTTGTTCCATAGCTGGGGAATTATGTAACTAAAAAATGCAATGATCTTTTAGTTGTTGATTAGGGGACAACTAGCTCTCTATATACTGCTTTCCTAAGGATAGGATTTATCTCCATAAATTCCAATTTCTCAGAGAGATAACTGGGTATAACACCCAGAACACTTTTTATAAACAAAAAACACTTTATGTAATTGCCTCCTATCAGATAGAGATAGCCTGCCCAAATTAGTATACATCAAACAGTGGTGAGTGTCTCTCGGTCACTGGAGAATTAACCTTGCCAGCCTATTATACAGAACATCCAACTTCTGCAGTTTAACTATACTAGCGTAGACATAAAGGATATCACTAAAATCAAACAGTGGAAAGACCTGTGTTTCCACTATTTTCTTTATCATGAGATTGTGTTTGGGGAATGAGGGGGGGTGTGGGAGCTGGGACAGACTGCCGTCTGGAGGG
Source organism: Neoceratodus forsteri (assembly GCA_016271365.2). Classification (NCBI taxonomy): domain Eukaryota; kingdom Metazoa; phylum Chordata; order Ceratodontiformes; family Ceratodontidae; genus Neoceratodus; species Neoceratodus forsteri. The sequence goes on from JADMNL010000022.1 coordinate 527,075,057, forward strand.
AGTTGGGGTTTTGCCACTGAAGTCTGGGGTGTGGGAGTCACAGGGGAGAGTGTGAGGAGCAGGGGTGTTCTTGCCACATCAGTGGCTGGAAAGGAGTGGCAGGAGCTGTGAGTCCAGGTTGACGAGCTGCTCAGACAGAGCAGTGTGTGGGAGGAAAGGTTTCCAGTGCCAATCAGGTAGCGCGTGGGGAGCCAATCAGGCTGCAGGCTCAGGAGCCAATCAGGCAGAGCCACACCTGATTCAAGTGAGTGACTGGGCTTTAAAGGGTTGGGCCAGTGAAAGGACATGTGGGCACTAGGACGGGCAGCTGTCTGGAGGGAGCGGGGGTTTTCTTTCTTCCCTCCCGCCCACCACGGCCCGACCTCTACCTCTATTAAATGGTCATGATGGGAGAAGCCAGCTTCAGGGAGCAGCACAGAGTCAGGGGCTGAGCAGAGGAAGATGACACCATCTAGGCAGTGGCACGTGCATAGCAGAGAGCCAGGAAGGAGCTGATCACTACCCTGACTCCTTGGACCCAGGCTGGGTGCAGATGGTGAGTCTTTTTGGAATTATAAGCAGCAAAGGGCAGGATTATAGCATCTTAAGTATATACTGGTATAGAACACAGTACATTATGAAATCACTGTTTTGCCTATCTAGGAAGTAATACTGTACACAGATTGACTAGTTCAGTTAGGAAGGTTACACTAGCTGTTTTTGGGTAGAAGAAACTGTATAATGGGTAGGGCATTTTAGGTGGGGACATAACTGAGTAAATAGAATAGAAAAAATTAGTTAGTACTGTATGGTATCTGTTTTAGGGACAAGACTAGCTGAAATAAAGTACTAGCTGATAAAACTAAGGAGCACTGTACTTTGCTTTCTGGGAACCTTTCTGTTATTCATTACTGTTTGAACATGGGCAGAATAGTCAGCTATAATGGATGTGGGATGGCAGTTTAGACGAACATCCTGTGGAAGCTTGGTGGGTATCCAATCTGTTACAGACTAAGAAGGCTCAAGAAAGAAGTGCTGCAGCTTGGTAGAGAGCTAGAAAGGATGGGGAGGTTGCTGGGGCAGGAGGGTCACCCAGAGGGGTTATACGAGGGTGCCAAACGGGAAGAACTTCGGTATGAGGGAAAGGATGGTGAAGGGGGTTGGGAGCAAGCCAATCATGAGACCAACACTGTAGGAAAGAGCAAAATCAGGAGGAAAAGCCAACACATGTCACTTCGTGGGATAGGTAATAAGTTTGAAGCACTGGCGACATTGGTGGAGGGATGGGGGAGGATTCCAGGAGGGGCAGGAGGGGAAAAGGAGGGAATGCACAGGAGGCATCAGTCAGCCAGAAGAGGGGACGGGTAATAGTAGGAGTGGGGGAAGGGAACTGTGCTGGAAGGGAGGACAAGAGGGAGGGGCTGTGGAGGATAGCGAAGGAATGGTGAGAGTGAGGGTGAAGGGGATAGGACAGAGGAGGGGAGCAATAGAGGGCATGGACATAACTACATATATGGTGGACACTAAGGTAGGGTACCTTGGTGGGGGGGTGCAAGGAAAGATGAAGGGGGATACTAGTGCTGGGGGATTCCATACTTAAAGGAATATGATGGAGCAATAAGGGGAAACATTCACATCACTATCAAAATCACTACCAGTGTTTCTGAAAAAATTGCCTGCATTAACAAAATAGTTGTTAAAAATGTCAGCAAGAGACCCAGATCCGGTCTGGACTGGAATTTCAATATTATGTATAGAATCTCTATGTTGTCCGTTTAAGTCTTTAACAATGATGATCAATAACACCCATCAATTCAGTTAAAAAATAATTCCAAGCTAGCTCTATATCCAGAATTAAAGATAATCCGTCCCAGTTTATAACTTCTCGATCTTTTGCAAATGACAAATAGTCAAAGTTTTTAGTAGCTCAAAAATATATGAACCTAGGTTGAGATGAATTTGAACACTTCCCTTGTACACAGTAAATCATATTGTGGTCACTATTCATATCTTCCAACTGCCCTGTGGCATAATTATAAGGGGCATTTGTCAAAATCAGATCCAAAAAAGTCGAATCTTTTGGGGTTTTAATATTTATCCGTGTGGGGTCTTTAATTAGTTGGTCCAGCCCAAGAGAAAGTGCCATCTTTTTTATAACACTGGAGTCTCTTTTTATTAACCAATTCTCATTGAGGTCCCCCCAAAGAAGTTCTTCTCGAGTGTCTAAAAAGTGGCCTAGTACTTCTGCAAACTGATACATTTTATGTTTTAGAATGTTTTGGGGGGTGATAGACACCTATGAGCAGCAGTGGTTTCCCTATGGGGAACTTCATTTCTAATGCTATATACTCACAAATGTCAGAGCCTATTCAAAGAACAATTGCTTAGGAGACAATTTACCTAAGGCATATATTAGAACCCCCCACCCCCATTTTTATCCCTATCTGCTCTGTGAATATTACACCCTTTAACCAGGATGTTTACATCATCCACCCTATTATACAACCAAGTCTTAACAAATATCATAAAATCAGAACTATGCTCAACTGAGATCCCCATAATTAAATCTAATTCAGGTACCATGCTCCCATCATTAGAGTGAGTAAAAGAAATGCCCTGTTCTTGTTTCAACTACGCTGGACCAGGATTAAGGTTTATATTGTCACATTGTAAGAGGTACAAAGTAAAAAATAGTTGATTTACCAATTTTCCTTTTAACCCAAATTTCCCAAAATAATAACATTTTAATGGTAGAAACTTCTCATCTATACAGGCAAATCTTCAAGTGGATTTTGACTGTTTGCAAGGCTGGCTTCTACAAAAAAAGCTCCTAATGAACTCTCAAAAAACCATAACAATGCTTTTTGGCTCCCCCCCAGAGTATCAAATCCTGTACCATGGCCCTTTCGGTCCTATGTCGTGTTGGCTCCCCTTTGGAACATGTTGAATCTTTTAGGTATCTAGAAGTTACACTAGACCCATCTCTGGATTTTAACCTGCACATTGCTGCCACCTGTAAGGCAGTAAACACCAAACTAGGACTTGCTTATAAAATCAGGTCCCCCCTCAATGACACTGCTAGGCTTGCTATTGCGCAAGGTTTTCTCTTTCCCTGTCTTACATATTGTTCCTTGACTTACCTTGATGCCAGCAAAGGAGCATTCCAGAAGTGGAGCACATGCTATAACAGCATATGCAGATTTACCCTCTCCGCCCACAGGCTAACTCATCATTGTCAACTCTATTCCAGATTGGGCTGGCTCTCCCCTCAGTCATATAGATTCTATTTTGCTGGCTACCTAACTGATAATATAATCAGAACAGGGGGACCCCGTATATCTCTCTAGCCTATCCCCTTAGGTCATCCGTACAAACTCCTTTGGAAATTCCTAGGTGTTTCACCAAAAAGGGTGAACTCTCCTTTGCAACATCTGCCCCGCTCCTCTTGAACTCTCTCCCCCAACAGGTCAAACTCTCCAAATCCCACCAGGTCTTCAAAGTGGACCTTCGCACCCACCTACTTGATTCTAACGTCTGCTCCTGCTCTGAATCTTGAGACTTCTCCTAGTTAGTTTCCTCATCATTATGGCACTTACTGTTTCTTCATTTCTGTTACTCACCAGTCCTATTTTCCTCACTAATCCTAGTGTTATAACAGCTTATTGTTTTTCAATACCTGTTGCCTGATTACTGTTAGTATTTTCGTTATGTCTAGCGCAAGCAGTCAGTGTAACTTATTCTGTTTGGCTCTGTAGAATTGGCTTGCTCTTAGTCTGTGAACATTGCTATGTTTTTTGTGCTCCCTCCTGCTGCACTATGAACAATTTCACTCCTGTTTGTACCTGCTTCTCTGTTGTGTAACTCTCCCAGATCGTGCCAGAATATAGGCAATACTCTTGTCTAGTGCACTTACCCGATAATCAAAAATTAAATAAATAAAATAAATAATAAAAAAGGCTGTATCACAGGGTCTAACTTTGACATGCAGCGAATCCGTTGTTCTAATAATAAAGGGAGCATTAATAAAGGAAAGTGGTTTGGAACTAGTAAATCGCTAGTCAACAGTATATCTCTGTGGGTGTAATACATAGGGAATTTCCAAGTATTACTTACTCAGGTTGCCATATGAGATGGAGTCAGTCCAATTTCTTGTTCCCCCATGCACTTATGTGGGTACTCAGAACCAGCTCATACAAAATAATTAAACAGAGAAGCCATAACCTTATGTAAGTAGCCTGGGAAATATTTACCAGGGTAAGCATAATGAGTTTAGTTTTTAACTTACACCACATATAACTAAATACCAAAATATAAAACAAGCATTTGTCAATGTTGATGTTGTCTTGCTGGCATTGACATTGGAAGTGCAGGATTTAGAGAGCTGCATAATAGGAATAGCAGTGAAGTATTGAACTGACGCCAACCCCAGCCCCACCCTGCAGACACTGACAGGCATTGGGGTGTGCCTTTGGGTCATCAGCCATAACATTCATGCCATTTCACCTCACCTTACCCTGCAGACACCAACAAGTGTTGCAGTGTGCCTTGGTGTCTTCGGCTCATTACCGATCCCATTCCATAAGGAAGTACGCTGATGGGGTGCATTGAGAATGGGAAACTTTGGGGCCAAGACCCGAGGCACACCTTGATACCTGTCACTGGCTGCAGGGTGAGGGTGGGGGTGGAATGGCATGAATATTACAGCCAACGATCCCAAGTCACACACCTGACACCTGTTAGTCTCTACAGGGTTGGGCATTACAGTTGGAACCCCTAATGCTCCAGGTGTTTGTTGGTATTTTCACTCCAAATTTTCAACTTGGGCTTTTTGTGATCCCACCTCATGAACAGTGGCACTATCAGTTTGTTAGCCAAAAGGTGATTTTGCACAGCGACTGCGCATTTGGTGCCACAGGTGCGAAAACACATTTTGTGCAGGATGTGAAAAATGACAGCTGTGACAGATGAGGAGGTGTAAAAAAATGGCAATGTTGAAAATCTGGAATGAAAATATGAAAAAGTGGTGAAGTCGCAAGCGTGCATAGAAACTGTTCAACACACACCCGTAACGCAATTATTTTTTGGATTTTTTAACCAAATTTTCAACATAGGCATTTTGGGACCTCTGTTCATGAACAGTGGCACTGTGATTTTGTTAATCTGTCCAGAAAGTTGATTTCCCACAACGACTGCATGATTGTGCACCAGATGTGCGAAAACACATTTTGGGCATGATGTGAAAAATGACAGCTATACTGTTCATAAGGAGGTGTGACAAAATGGCAATGTTAAAAATCTGGAGTGAAAATATTAAAAATTGTCAAAGTTACAAGCGTAATAACATACATTCTAAAATAGTGAAATTGTCATGATTGGGAAAATGAAGCAGTTCACAAATAACGTTGTTTTCTTAGATTGTGACCACAAATTTTCAAAGAAGTAGGTTTTATCACACCATCATATGAAAATGACAGGTGTCATTTATCAGATGTATGCCAATACACTATTTTGTGGAGTGACCGTGAAAATCAATTTTGGAGCGGGATTTGAAAATGAGATCTGCCATATTCACTGGATGAGGCAAAAAACAATGAGTATGTTAAAAACATGGGTTCAGAAAGTCTAAATATTTCAATGTTATAAGTAAACATTGAAAAATGTTAATGTTTGTTCAGAACTTTTTTTTTTTTCTGAGTTTTACCTCAAATTTTCAACATAGGTTTTTATGATACCAGGAACCTGATACTGAAAAATGGGCAAGAGTGGAGTACAAAGGTTTGCCCCACATTTGCCCATGCCCATGATGCTGAAGATTCTATATTCAGTCGGATAGTGCACAGGTGCCATCTGACTGAGTATAGGGGTCATGTCAGTGCAGCACGACTCAGTTAGTGCTGTGCCAATAGGGATATGGGCTGTATGTAGCCCAAAGCAATGGTTAAAAAACAGCGCCCCAAGGCCAGCTTGTACCAGGAGCCCTGGAAGCGATATTCAGCTGGCAACATGCAAATGAGCCCATTGGGCATGTATGATGCTAAGGGGCCATATGCATGCCAATTATGGGTACATTTGCATGTGAAATGACTGCAAGGTGCACCCCTACAGATGACACCTGCCATGTCAGGAAGGGTGGCGAGTGGCACCCCACACCCTGAATGCCCATCCCTACAAGGTACCTGACCTCCCTGGTGTCTAGTGACACCCCCCCACCCTCCAATCCCGGTCCCATAATAGAATATTTTTTTCCCTGGTTTCTAGTGGCAATCCTGCCCTCTGATCCTTGTCCCCATAGTAGAAAAGTTATTCCATGGTGTCTAGTAGCACACCCCACACCACCCATACTGAGAAAACCACCCTGCCACCCCCCTTATCTATACCACTGCCAGTGCCCCATGAATCCGATATGGTGACTGACACAGCTCTCCTCTCACCACCTCGGCTGGCCACTGAATGCAATGACAGGGAGTGCGTGTACTACCTAACATATACCCTATACTGTAGACAGCACACACACTCCCTGTTATTGCATACAGCAGCCAGCCGAAGTGGTAAGAGGAGGGCACTGCCAGTCACTGTATCGGATCCACATGGCACCAACAGTGGCAGAGATAAGGGGGTGGCAGGATGGTTTGCTCAGTGTGGGCAGTGCAGGGAGGCCACTAGATGCCAGGGAATAATGCTTCTATTATGCAGACAGGGATCAGAGGGTGGGGGTTGCCACTAGACTCCAGGTAATACCTATACTATGAGGGGGACAAGAATTGGAGGGCAGGGATGCCACAAGATACCAGAGAATAACTATACTATGACACAGATGGGAATCGGGAGGATGGAAGTGCCACTAGGTACTAAGTGGTCACAAGAACCACTTTATGCCAGCTTAGCGACTGGGAATGGAGTCACTGATCTGACACCATTTTCCCCCAGGCAAATCACAACCCAGTCAATAACTTTGGAGTACCATTATCTGCAGACTGATTGGCTAAGTCTTGTCAACTTTAATTTTAGACTCTGGGTTTATAAGAATTAAGCATGACCCCATCTTTAAGTAAGTAATTCTGTACACTCAATGTATACAACTAATTTAACGTAGCACAGAAGCCATATGTTTCTTGTTCAGTTGTCTTTTCCTGAGTTAACAATATATTTCTTTACCAATTTACTCTTGACATTCATGTGAAAAGCATTAACAGGACAAACACAAACATGAGAAAACACTAAAGTTACATTACATTAAATGAAATGGTTGTAAGGGTTATACACTTTCTTCCTCTATTATTGTACATACCTGCTCTCAAAAGCTTGCCTTTGGACTTGTAAATGTATCTCCACTCCATCCCCATGGCCAGCCCACCCCACCCCCTGAATGATACTGACCTGCTCAATTGGCCAAATAATAGCGGATTTACCTTTCGTGTAGAATCCAAGCAAACTAGAAGGATACCCATTGAAAGACATGCAAAGAACAAGACAAATTCTGAGTCATCTGCCTTACTAATTCCACAGGTGTGCCAAGATGTGTAGAAGTTTCCCACCTTCATTAAAGTTTCAACATTCAGGTTTCCTGTTATGGCAATATTGAAAAACCAATGCAGGGAGTAATGTCACCTGTTGCAGCTGACCCCCAGCATAGTGGTAGTGCTACCACCTGCGGCGCTGATGTCATGTGTTCAGGAACGAGCCAGTGAATCAGATGGTCAGCCGAGGGGGGGAGGTAGGATGAGCGTCTTAATGACTGCTCTCTTCCTCCTCCAGGGGAAGAGGATTGTGGCTCCCCTGTGTATCAGTGACACCCAGTGCAGGCCAAATGTGCAACAGCTGGGGCCACTCTTCAGTGGTGGAGGCAACGGCGGACATCTGTAGGTAGGGTGTGGCAGTGTCCCCAACCCACGCTGAAATCATTGCACATCCAGTCTTCCAGGGAAACACATGAGAAAAGCCCTGGGCCGGCTGCACTGTGAAGTCCCGGACATCTGTCCAAATGATGTCCCAGGCATAAGCCTCAGCTGGGGCCCTCTGGTGCATCTTGGTCCCACTTCCAGGGAGTCCCACTGCAGGGGGCAAGCTGCAGGCCTCCCAAAAGGGGCAGCTTGGGGGAAATGCTGGGTGTGAGGTCTGGGCACTGAAAAAAGGGTACATCCCAGGTGCTGAGACAAGGAGATACAGTGGCGTGAAAAAGTATTTGCCCCCTTCCTGATTTTCTCTATTATTGCATATTTGTCACACTGGATGTTTTCAGGTCTTTAGAGAAAATGTAATATTAGATAAAGGGAACCTGAGTGAACAAATAACACTTGTTTTTTTTTTTAATTTCACTTATTTAATGAAAAAAAGTTAACCAACACCAACTGGCACTGTGTGAAAAAGTAATTGCCCCCTTACACTTAATAACTGGTTATGCCACAATTAGCTGCAATGACTGCAACCAAACACTTCCTATAATTCAATATCAGTCTTTCACATCACTGTGGAGGAATTTTAACCACTCTTCCTCGCAGAACTGCTTTAATTCAGTAACATTTGTAGGTTTTCGAGCATGAACTGCCTGTTTCAGGTCCTGCCACAGCATCTCTATTAGGTTTCAGTCTGGACTTTGACTAGACCACTCCAAAACTTTAATTTTACTTCTTTTTAGCCATTCTGATGTGGACTTGCTTTTGTGTTTTGGATCATTGTCTTGCTGCATGACCCAACTACACTTCAGCTTCAGCTGACGGAAGGATGACTGGACATTCTCCTTAAGAATTTTCTGGTACAGAGCAGAATTCATGGTTCCTTTAATTATAGCAAGTCATCCAGGTCCTTAAGGCAGCAAAGCATCCCCACACATCACACTACCACCACCATGTTTGACTGTTGGTATGGTGTTCTTACTGTGGAATGCTGTGTTTGCTTTAGCGAGATATTATGGGATCCATGTTGTCCAAAAAGTTCCACTTTGGACTCATCTGTCCATAGAACATTTTCCCAAAAGGCTTGTGGATCATCCAGGTGCTTCTTGGCAAATGAGAGGCGAGTATTTATGTTCTTCTTAGTTAGCAGTGGTTTCCTCTTGCTACTCCTCACATGAAGCCCATTTTTGCCCAGTCTCTTTCTGATTGTGGAGTCATGAACACTGACCTTAGCTGAGGCAAGAGTAGCCTGCAGTTCTTTGGATGTTGTTTTAGGATCCTTGAGACTTCTTGGATGATTTTACACTGTGCCCTTGGAGTAATTTTGGCAGGCCACCCACTCCTGGGAAGGTTCACTACTGTTCCAAGTGTTCTCCATTTGGAGATTATGGCTCTCACTGTGGTTCGATGGAGTCCCAGAGACTTAGAAATATCTTTGCTAACCTTTCCAGACTGATGGGGCAACACATTTTTTTCTGATCTTTTCAGGAACTTCCTTTGATCATGGCATAATGTGCTTGTTGAATCTTTGTGCTGGCAACGTGACTCTGATGGTAAGGGCCAAAATAAGTGAGGTTTATATTGATCAGGGCTGGCTGTAATCAAGCCTGGCTGTGTTCAATCAGCTGACTCTAATTATCCCTTTAATTGGGTTGATTTAACTAGGGCAATTACTTTTTCACACAGTGCCAGTTGGTGTTGGTTAACTTTTTTCATTAAATAAATGAAATAAGTAAAAAAAAAAAGTGTTATTTGTTCACTCAGGTTCCCTTTATCTAATATTATATTTTGTCTAAAGACCTGAAAACATCCAGTGTGACAAATATGCAATAATAGAGAAAATCAGGAAGGGGGAAAATACTTTTTCACGCCACTGTAAACAAATTTACAAAGAAAAAGTCACCTGTTGCCAGCTGTGACTAATAGTCCTGTAACCTCTGTGAAATTATGCCCAAATCCATAAATATTGAAGAAGAGGGCCCAGTCTTTTTTTCTTTTTCTAAATTATGTTTATTGACTTTTAATAAGTGCACAAAACGCATTGGCCAGATTTCCAGTGGGTGATGCAGGGCTTGCATCACCTCCTGCTCCACCACACTTGGTGCACCAAACAGGTTTGCCACAACTGCATCCGTTTTAGTAGGTCAGACGCAGTTGCTACAGTCTACCCAATTTACAGCAGCTTGTGCCAAATATTTGGCTCAAGCACCGTAAAAACATTTTACTAAAAAAGGTCCCAGGGGTGTTCGTGAGCTGGTAAACGATTAAGATGTGTTCCCGCCTCACTCCTTACTGCTGGGGAAGTAAAGTTAAATTAAAAGTTGTTTTTCACTTCTAATTTCAGTAGAACAGCAGCATATAGCAGAGTAGCAAATGTAGTATGGAGGAGTATTTAACTCTGGGCCCCGGTAGACAGCAACGGGCAGCAGCTAAATTGGGGAAGAAAGGTGCGGCTAGTGGACAGTGAGACAACCAGAGCTCGATTTCACTCTGAGCAGCACAGATAGTCGCACTTGGGTGAGAACTCACAGGACAGGTCATTGGTGCCTTAGAACCCCGATTGTGTAAACTTGAAAAACCCAGTTCGATGACAAGATCCAAGAGGCATTTACACAGCAGTCTGCCCAGGCCCATCATATCACCGAGGCTGAGGAGAGAATATCCAGACTGGAAGAAGACATGCAAGGTGCCCCGGAGAAAATCTTGGCCCTGCAGCGGGAACTGGAGGAGATGAAAGAAGCAGCCGATTATCAGGAGAATTATCACAGAAGGTTAAACCTCCGTATTAGATGGCCACCAGAGGGCAAAGAAGGTGGGAGTGTGCTGGATTTTTGTGTGGTCACATTACCAACTTTTCTGAGGCTTGAATTGAAGGACAGCTGACTTTTAATGGAAGGGGCGCACTGCGCAGTCATGCCTAGGCCGCTGGCGGGCCAGCGGCCCCATCAAATAATTATGAGATGTCATTATTTCCAGGATCGAGAGCATGTGCTGTGAGCATATCAGGAAAATAGGCTAATTGTGTACGAGGGGAACAAGCTGTTTCTTTCACAGGATTATTCAGCATGGTTGCTAAAGAAGTGGAAAATGTTCAACGAGATGATGGCGAGTCTTCGGGCCCTAAAAGTGGAGATTACATGCTGTATCCTGCAACTTTCAAAATTAAGCATGAGGGTGCAGTATTCTCGTTTTGGGAGGTGAAGAAGGCTGAAATATTTGTGGTAGAACTTTGGAAGAAGGTTAGCTGAGCCATCAGTGGGTGGCATGCTGCATTGTACTGTAACTTAGAGCACACTGGGGCTCTGGAGGTATCATTTTTTTTCTTCTCTTGCTAAAATCAGTGGAGGAACTTGGAGTTTTGGCTGTATTATCTTCCGTATGTCTTAATAAATACTGTCTCCTGGTGCCGTTTTCAGTCAATAGGAAATGGACTGTTCTTTGGAATGTCCATGCTCCCAGCAGGAAAATGCAGGGAAAAGAATCTGGTACTAGCTTAAAATGGGAAGATCATTTTCAGGATAGAGCTTGTTTATCTCCAACAACTACCTTGGGGAATTGAAGATGGTGGGTTGTGGGGGTCACCCCAAATGCCCTCTTGAATTGGTTGGACTGGGGGTGTATATGGAAGGGATTGGCGGTGAACTCAAGGGATTGGGGTGTCGGTATAAGAGGAGGTTTGGGTTCATAAAGAAGGGGGAAGGATCTTCTTTGGAGGAGGGAGAGGGCATCAGTGATGTGAACATAAATGGTGTGTGTGGGGCGCCTTTCTCCTTAACGGGGCCCTCGCCTCTGCTCATAGGGGACTGGAGTAGGAAGGTAGCAGATACATGGGGGGAATCGGGATTCTATCCCGGAAGGTGGAGCGAGAAACCTGCCTTTGAGAGGAGAAACTAGGAAAGGCACCATGACGGTGTGATAGCACTGGGTGACAGCTGAGGCGAGACATATATAACTTTTTTTAGGTGGGCTCATGTATTTCTCTGGCAGGTAGGGACGGGGTGACGAAGGGGGAATATGGTCACCAGAAGGGGTATTGGACACTCAAGCATTGTTGGCAGTTAGTGTCCTTAGCATGTGTAAGAGAGGGGAAGTATATATGGGGGGGGGAGGGGTAAGGTTCTGAGAGGATATAAGAACTGGAGGAAGATGAGTGGGGGAGGGTAGATGGGGAGATACTGTACATGGTGGTAAAAATGGAGAAAGGGGAAAAGGTGAGTTACTGGATGTAAGCTTAATGTATGATGGGGGGAGTTGCAGAGAAGGGACACGTTGTGTTTTGGGGTTCTTTCTCTGGGTGAAATGGAAACTGCTAGTTTATGTATGTTTGTCTATAGTTGGGTGCATGGTTCTGCATGGTTATATGGTCACATCCGTACAAATTGGTTATTCTGGCTGATTTGCAGAAGTGTGAGAGATTGGGAGAAGATATGCGGGCCTGCCACAGACTGGTGTTTGACTCTAGTGGGGGGTTATAGGAAACATGTTAATCTGCATGATGAGTAAAACACAAGAGTTGAAGATCTGTACTTGGAATGTCAGGGGGATAGCGACCCCGGTAAAATGGTCTGGATTACTTACCGCATTGAGGAGGCAGGGGGCTCAAGTGGCGTTGTTACAGGAGACCCATTTGATGGAATTAGAACATGCTAAATTGGTGCAGGGTGGGTGGGGAAAAGCTACTCAACCTCATATAAATCACATAAGCGTGGGGTCACTGTTCTTCTGCATAAAAGGTTACCTTTTCAAATGCAGCGGGTGGTATGGGATCCTGGGGAGGGCTGGTATGTTTTTGTGATGGGACAGTGTGTATGCTCCTGCAATGTTTGATCCTGTTTTTTATCACAAGCTACATTCTTTGTTAAAGAACAATTTCAGGGTCTGATAATGGGGGGGAGGATTTTATTGCACGACGGACCCAGTGCTGAATCACTCTTCGGGTCGAGGCCGCAAGTGCAAGACCACTCGCCAGTGGAGATTGGGGATGGTGGAATTGGGAATGATGGATGGGTGGCGGGAAGTGAATCCAGGTGCCAAGGAGCACATTTTTTTTTCCACTCACATGGCACATGGTCTCGCATAGATTACATGTTTCTCTTGAGGGAATGGTTTAACAGGATTCTGGATGTGACGCATAGTCCTATAATTTTATCTGAGCATGCCATGGTGACTCTTACCCTTAAGATGGGGATCTGGAGGGAGGGCCCTCCATCCTGGAAATTTCCAACTTATTTGATGGTGGATAAAAAGTTTGGGAAATCTCTTAAGAAACAGTGGGAGGTATATATACGGAACAATGTTGGATAAGTTAAATCTAAGGCTACTCTCTGGGATGCGGGAAAGGCCTATATGATGGGGATGGTGATTATGTATGTTAGCAGGGTTTAAAAACAAAAGTAGGAGAAGCAGATGGCCTTGGAAATCCAATTAAAGGATTTGGAGAGGCGAGTAGCGGAGGGGGGTAGAAGGGGAAATAAGACAGGCTCTAACGGCCTCTAAAGAGGCTCTGAATACACTTCTTAGGGGGGAAGCGGGGAGGGCATGGATGTTCTGTAGAAAACAATTATATGACTGGGGCAATAAGCCAGGCTCCCTAATGGTTAGATAAATGAAGAGGGGAGGTGTCTGATTGTTCTACTTTTAATGTTTTTGGATGTTTGTGCACTAACTAAGCTGCTGCAATTTGTACAAATGTTGTTCGTTTTTAAACCTGCTCGGCACCTTTGTTTTGGAAAGGTGCCTTACAAATACAGTTTTATTATTATTATTATATCACAGCCATTAAAATTGGGGGGGAGACTGCAACAGCAAGAATCACATATCCAGAGACGCTTTAGGGACTTTTATAAAGATTTATACACAGCAGTGGACGGGATGGGAGAAGGAAGGCTGGAGGGGTTTTTAAGGAATGTGGAATTGAGACAGGTGACAAGGGAGCAGGCGGAAGAATAAAATAAGCCCATTATGAAAGCTGAGGTGCTTCACAGCAATACAAAAGTTAAAAAAAAAAGGAAAAGCTAGTGACCCAGATGGGTTTCCTGCTGAGTACTACAAGGCCTTGGGGAGCCAGTTGGTGGGACCACTGTGCAACACTTTCCAGCAGAGGGAGGGGGAGAAGCTGGAATTGCCAGGAACTTTCTGAGGCAATTTAAGCAATAATACCCAACAGGGTGTGTGTCGTGCTGGGATAACATTATGCCTCAGGTGGTTGGGCATGAGGCCGCAGGCCGAGTGCGTCCAACTACTGAGGCGTGACGTTATCCCAAACGACACACACCCTGGAGGGAATTATTGCTATTATACAATGGCTCATTGTTATATATAAATTAAAAAAATTATTTTAAAGAATGTTTTTATTAGTGTGGAAAAATATTTTTGTTTCTTACGAAAGCTCATGTGGCTCATCATCCAAAAAATCATCTAGCTCCAATGGCTCATCTGCAGGTTCACAGTGAGGCTGAGACTAGACCCATGATGTTGTACTGGTTTACATCATGGGTCCAGCTGAAGACTGACCAATCAGAGACCAGAATTTTTTCTTGCCATTGTATAATATATGCTTAACACATAAGGAGGGTAAGGAAGAGACAGAGTGTGCCTCATATAGACCAATTTCTTTATTGAACAGTGACTTTAAGATTTTAGCAAAGGTTTTGGCCATGCGATTGGAGGAGCTACTTCAAGGGGTGGTTCACCCAGATCAGACTGGGTTTATCAGAGGTCGACTGTCTTACCATAATGTATGCCATTTCCTGAATGTGGTATGGAGAGGGTAGATACTTGTATCCTCTCAATGGATATTGAGAAGGCATTTGATAGGGTGGAGTTGGACTATCTTTTTGAAATCCTTTCCCAGTTTGGTCTAGGCGAACCATTCATTAGCTGGATAAAGGTTATGTACAGCTCTCCACAAGCCAAAGTCCTGGTCAATGGTACTTTGTCAGAGGTTTTTTGCCTGGGTTGGGCTATGAGACAGGGTGCCCACTGTCCCCTCTCTTGTTTGCCTTGGCAGCGGAGCTGCTAGCCACTGCAATTTGATAGCATGGAGGAATTAGAGGGGGTCTCAGGGGAACAACATAAGATCACTTTGTATGCGGATGATATGTTGCTCTTTGTGAGGGATCCAGAGAATTCGGTGCCTGTTTTGCTGGACCTGGTTGTGCAATTTGCCAGATTCTCAGGTTATAAATTGAATCTGGCCAAGTCTCAGCTGCTGCATCTTTCAGGAGCCAATGATTTAGGACAAACATGGGGTCTTAAGATAGTGAATAGGATGTTTGTGTACCTGGGGATTTGAATAGGCACGACCCTCGAGACCCTTCATGATTTAAACTATGTCCCTTTGATTAAAAATATTATGGCGGACTTGAAGCAGTGGGCCTCCCTCCTGATATTGTGGCTGGGTCAAGTAAACCTGATTTAGATGAATGCTCTGCCCCGGATCCTCTATGTAATGCAGATGTTGCATGTGGGCTTATCAAAGAGAGATATAAAAAAATTAGAGGGTGCTTTTTCTGCATTTATATGGGAGGAAGAGGGCAAGGGTAAGCCTGCAGAGGCTTAAATTTAACTCAGAAAGGGGGGACTAAACTTTCCAGATATAGGGCATTATTTCCTCACGATACAACAGCGATATGTGGGGGATTGGGTACATATTCCTAGGGCTGCCAGATGGGTTAATCTGGAACAATGGGGATACCCAGCTAGACTCTCGGCGTATCTTGAGAGAAGGGGACCGGGGCATATAGTGCCCTATTGGGGAAAAATCCTTTGATCATAGCTACTCTGGAATGTTGTGAGAAGTTGGTGAGAAGAGGGTGGTGGACCCTTGGAATGTACTGCCTGGTGAGCTAGTTCAGAGATCCACAGTGGAGGACTTCAAGAGAGGATGGGACAGACACAGAAAGTGCATGTATCAGATGATGTCCTGTCCCAGGGGGGTGGGGATGGATGAAATGGGTTTCTGGA
Organism: Neoceratodus forsteri; assembly: GCA_016271365.2. NCBI lineage: Eukaryota > Metazoa > Chordata > Ceratodontiformes > Ceratodontidae > Neoceratodus > Neoceratodus forsteri. The sequence goes on from JADMNL010000022.1 coordinate 527,090,893, forward strand.
GCACAAGGGATGAGAGGGTCTCGGCACCCAACTAAGGATCTAAAGTTCGAGCAGACTCGATAGACCGTAAGGCCTAATCTGCTGGCAAATAGTATGTTAGTATGTAAGTTTATGAAGTTGAGAGGGGTTGGAGGGAGAGATACTATATTGGTCCCCTTGGCAAGGAAACAATACTTTATTCCAGGATGGGAAGATCTGGGGATGAGGAGGTAGGAACAGAAGGGAGCATGTAGTGTGGGACATCTATGCAGAGGAGAGAAAATAGTGCCCTTTACAGTGGTGAAACAGAAACTTGAACTGAAGAGGAGTCATATGTTTTGTTATTTCCAGGTGAGGGCCTATTTATCAGGAATGTCTATGGCAGGTATGGGAAGGGCAGAAATGGTAAAAATAGAATCCTTGATCATGGCCATAACAGTAGATTCAAAAGGCTTTGTGGGGAAAGTGGTGAAGGAATGTAGGAGTTGTATCCCAGATAAGTCATGTAGAGTACGCAAATTATGGGAAAGGGACTTCGGGGGCCAAATTGGTGATCAGAACTGGGCTGTGGTACTCAAAATGTATATGGGCCTTCTGGTCTGTAATAAATTTAATGAGGCATTCTACAAGTTTCTCCATAGGTTGTATCACCCTCCGGCGGTGGTACATAAGTATCACCAGATGGTGTCACCAATATGTGGCAGATGTGGGCTGGAAAGGGGGACGTATTACAGACATTCTGGAGGGCAGAGGTCCGGGAAGTGAGTAGGATGGCTGGGAGGCCTACTGGGTTGGACCCCATCAGCTGTTTATTTGGGGCAGAGGTAAATGAGGATGGGAAATGGGACTATCTACCCAGATGCATAATGGTCATTATTACACTAGCCCGACATTGTATTCAGGATACATGGGTTTAGCAGGCGACTCCCATGGTCTCAAGGTGGAGGGCCTTAATACTTCAGGTGTTGACAATGGAGAGGTTTACACTATTGGTGAAGAACAGATTGGAGAATTTCACCAGTAATTGGGCACCACTATTTTCAGACTTAAATCCAGTGAAAAGTATGGTATTATGGGAGGGTCTGGTGGATTGATGAGTTGGGTAGGCCTATGAGATTATTAAATTAATTAAGGGCGTTATGGCTTCCCTGCTCACACACGTGTATTTATTTAGGCAACTAGCTCTGTAACAGAGTAGACACACCAGAGTGTGTAGACAGAATGAGAAGGGACCTGCAGAAACCTGAAGAATGGTCAAGGGTTGGCAGTTGAAATTCAATGCAAGGAAGTGCAAGATAATGCATATGGGGCACAAAAACCCTGGCACAATATATCAGTTGAGGGGTGAGGATATAGCATGCACCAAGCAGGAAAGGGATCTTGGGGTTATCATATCTGATGACCTCAAGCAGGAAACAGTGTGACAAGGCAGCAGGTAAAGCAATAGGATGCTGGGATGCATAGGCAGGGGCATCACCAGCAGGAAAAGGGAGGTCATAATTCCATTATACAAGACACTAGTGAGGCCCCACCTGGAGTACACTGTACAGTTCTGGAGACCTTACCTACGTAAGGACATAGACAGGATAGAGAAGGTTCAGAGGAGGGCAACAAAGATGGTGCATGGATTGCATCACAAGTCCTATGAGAACAGGTTGAAGGAACTGAACATGTACTCCCTGGAGGAAAGGAGGGAGAGAGGGGATATGATAGAGACATACAAGCATTCTGGCAGGGAGGAACAGGGTGCAGGATTACACTAGTTTTAAGCGAAAAGATGTTCCAGGACTAGAGGGCATGGGATGAAGTTGGAGGGAGGGCGATTCAGAGGAAGCGTGAGGAAGAATTTCTTCACAGAACCGTTGGTGGACAAGTGGAACACCCTACCAGAGGAAGTGGTGGGGGCTAAAATAATCACGGGATTTAAGAATGCATGGGATAGACATAAAGGAATTCTGGAGGTCAGGGGTAGGGGGCAACAGACTTCTTGGAAAACATAAACTGAACTTACAAGCTCAAATGGGCAGACTGGGTGGGCCATAGGCCCTTATCTGCCGACACTGTCTATGTATCTATGTCACTATAAGGAGGCTGCATATATGAATATGGTGGATAATTCTGTTTTTATTCCTTCTGTTTGCTTCATGTATGATGAGCTGGATGTACGGATGTGGACCATTCATAAACTGTTTGTTTTTATGAACTCTGATAATAAAAATTTTTTATGCAAAAAAATAATGGTCTAAAGGATTGCCACAAGCTAGATCACAAAAAGTTGGTCACGCATGCGGCAGTTGCCACATGGGATGTACAATCCCGTTAAATTGCTGCATGCCCAAGTGTGCCATATCATTTGCTCACCCTGGGCTAGCAGCCATCAAGCCACTTTGAAAAATCCATTATCCATCCATTTCACGTGCTTTATTCAGAGTACAGAGACAAATAGATACAGGCATTTCAAGTTATAGCAGCTTGGTTCACTTTTCTTCCTGTGTTACCACAGTAGGGAATATTCCAAGAAAACAATAACAATTAATGAAGATAACTGTGCAGGATAGTTTCACACAGCAAAAAAAACATGGACATCTTATATATATTGTCCCAATAATTCAGTGTGTACAAGCACCCACTTGTGGTGGCAATATTAGTCCATGCAAAGTTGAAAAAAATGCATTCTGAAAGTTTATAGGGCCCAGTCTCTGGGCTGTGTTACAGTTTGGTAAGTGGTTTTCACATACTCATTAAGGCAATCTGACAAATGGGGAGGCAATAAAGAGAGCTGCAGTCTCTACCAGTCTGCGTCCCCTACCCAAATTAGATAGAGAGAAGAGGGTATAGGTGAAATCTTGACTAATGGACTGGATCAGACCCAAAACAGTAAAAATTGGACCAACTGGTCTGGCCGGATTAGGTCCAACGTGCATGGTACAGCTGTTTCATCTGGACCAGTTGGTCCGGTTTTACCATTTTGGTCTGTCCATTCTGGCTGGCCTAGGTTTCCTCTTGGATGAAAGGGTGGATAAAGTAGGACTGCCAGACTTGTACCAGAACAGGGAATGGTCCAGTCAAGGTCCAGTGGTCCAGTTTTGCCCATACCCTTACCTGATAAAATCCAGACCAGGCAGAAACAGATAGATCAAATCAGTAAAAAGCAGACCAACTGGTCTGGCTGGAACAGCAGGACTGGACAAGTTGCTCCCAGTCCAACTGGTTAGGATGGACCTGCTAGTCTAGTTTTTACTGTTTTGGGTCCAGTTCAGTGGTCCAGATTTTATCAGATTCTGAGAGAAGGACTTAAGTTGTATTCCTGTATAACAAATAAGGGGCATGGCAAATTAATACATCACCATCATCAACATGAAACAGGCAGAACTGCAAGACCCATCCCCAATTAGAGCTGGAGATACTTAAGATAGGGAAAGGTCTGTCACACAGATGTGGGCTTCAGTCTACACCACGACTATCAGAACAGGGATACATAGAAACATAGACTTTGACGGCAGATAAGGCCCACTAGGCCCACCCAGTCTGCCCATTTCCCTACCTATTGGATAAGCTGCAGATTCTAGTTAACCAACAGCCTACTTCCTGCAACACCCCACTATAATTGTCTTATGTCTGTCCCATGCATGTTTGAATTCCCCCACTGTTTTAGACCCCACAACCTCCACAGGAAGGCGGTTCCATGCATCCACCACTCTCTCTGTGAAAAATAATTTCCTTACATAACCCCTGAGCTGTCCCCCCTCTAACTTTAAATTGTGCCCCCATGTTCTTACACATCTCTTTTTCTGAAAGATGCTACCCTCCTGGACTTTGTTGATTCCCTTGAGGTACTTAAAAGTTTCTATCATGCCCCCCCCCCGCCTCCGTCCTTCCTTTCATCAAGGGTATACATATTAAACTCTCTCAGTCTCTCTTCATATGGTTTCTGATGTAGACCCTGCACCATTTTAGTTGCCCTCCTCTGGACTGCTTCCATCCTGTCTATATCTTTGCATAGATAAGGTCTCCAAAACTGCATGCAATACTCCAGGTGGGGTCTCACCAACTGTCTGTACGGAGGGATAACCACTTTCCTTTTTCTACTTGTGATGCCCCTCCCTATGCATCCCAGTATTCCCCAGGCTCTCCTTACTGACTTGTTCTCACATTACTTACCCACCTTTAGGTCATCTGATATGACTACACCCAGATCCCTTTCCATTACTGTTGTTGTTAGTACCTCCCCTGCTATTGTGTACTCTTCTCCTGGATTTTTATTTCCCAGGTGCATTACTTTGCACTTCTTTGCATTGAATCTATGTTGCCATATGTCTGACCATTCCTCCAACCTTGCCAAGTCCCTTCTCATCCTTTCTACCCCCCCCCCTTGTGTATCAACTCTGTTACAGATCTTTGTGTCATCTGCAAAGAGGCATACATTTCCTTCCAGACCCTCTCTAATGTCACCTATAAAGATGTTAAAGAGGACTGGACTCAGTACTGAGCCCTGAGGTACTCCACTAGTAACCCCCCTTTCTTCAGAATGTGTTCCATTCACTATTACCTTCTGTGTCCTGCTGTGCTGCCAGTTTGCTACCCAGGCTACCTCCCTGGCACCCACTCCCAGGCTGGCTAACTTGATTATTAATCTTTTGTGCAGGACTGTGTCAGATGCCTTGCTAAAGTCTAGGTAGGCCATATCCATAGCCCCTCCCTGGTCTATTACTTTGGTCACCCAGTCAAAGAAATTGATTAGATTTGTCTGACATGACCTTCCTGCTGTGAAGCCATGCTGCTTTGGGTCCTGTGCCCTGCTGGCCTCTAGGTACTGAACAATTCTTTCTTTCAGATGTGATTCCATCATTTTCCCCAACACTGAGGTCAAACTAACAGGTCTGTAGTTTCCTGCTTCTGCTTTGCTCCCACTTTTGTGAAAGGGAATCACATCTGCCCTCCTCCAGTCCTCATGTACCACCCCATCCTCCCATGATTTGTTAAAAAGTGTGGTCAGTGGTGTCACTAGGTCCTCCCTTAGTTCTTTTAGGATTCTAGGGTGAATCCCATCAGGCCCCATTGCTTTGTCCACCTTGAGTTTTAGGAGTTCTTTCAGTACTCTTTCTTCTGTAAATGTACTGGCATCAACCCCACTACCCAGAGTGCTTCTATTGTTTGGTTTAGGTAACTCCTCCTCTTCTTCTTTTGTGAATATTGAGCAAAATTATTCATTCAGTATCTCTGCCTTTTCACTGTCTCCCTCTGCTCACCTCTCCTCTCCTTTATTAATCTTCACTATCCCTCACTTAGCCTTTCTATGCTCCTTAGTGTACCTATAAAAGGTTTTATCCCCCTTCTTAACTGAGTTGGCTATCTTTTTCTCGGTTTGGGCCTTTGCTTTTCTGACTGCCTTCCCCACTTCTTTCTGCTTTAATTGATACAGTTCCCTGTTGTGCTCCTTCTGTGATTCCTTATACTTTTTGAATGCAGCCTTTTTCTCCTTAACCTTCCTTGATACCTCTTTTGAGAACCATAGTGTTTTTTTATTCCGCTTTGTTTTCTTTATTTGTTTCACACAAAGGATTGCTGCCTCCATGATGGCAGTTTTGATTTTTCTCCATTGTTCTTCCATCCCTCCTTTCTGGTCATTTGCTAATGCATTCCTCAGGTATTCACTCATTATGCCAAAGTCAGCCCTTTATAAGTCCAGTATCCTTGTCTTTGTATGGCTTGTCTCCATGGTTGTGTTTATTGTGAAGCACACTGTGGAGCGGTCGCTTGTTCCCAGATGTCTTCTGACTTCTAAATTTGTGATCTTCTCTCCATTTGAGAGTACCAGGTCTAATATTGCTCCCTCCTGAGTGGGTTCCACCACTGTCTAAAGCATGCCCCCTGTAGGGCATCGAGAATGACCCTGCTCTTGGATGCGGCTGCAGTCCATGTTGTCCAGTTAACATCTGGCATATTCAGGTCCCCCATCAACAGTATCTCCCCATTTTCAGCCATTTTGAGAAGGCCCGCTATCATTTTCTTGTCCATTTCCTCCCCTTGAGACGGGGGTTGTAGTGATGCCATTCCCTGTCTCCAAGGTGACCCAGAGTGCCTCTTGTCCTCCCCCTTTACTTTTTAGTTCTGTAGCTTTGATTCCTTCCCTTATGTAGAGAGGTACTCCACTTCCTCTTTTACCCTCCCTGTCCCTTCTGTAGATTGTATACCCTGGTTTGTTGACATCCAAGTCATGGTTCTCCGTGTACCACGTTTCTGTGACTGCCACAATATCCAAGTGTTCCTCTTCCATCAGGGCTACTAGCTCTGGAAGCTTCTTTCCCAGACTACGGGCATTGGTACTCATTGCCCTCCATTTATTGATTTATTTATCAAATTCTCGGATTACAAATACCTTTGAGCAGAAACTGCTTGTTTACAAAGGTTCTACATCAAAGGATGAGGTAGTAAAATAATGCACAAAAAACAACCAAAACAACTAAAAGAAAAAATAAAGATACTCAGTTATAACATACTTTGAGATAATATTCATATAAAGAGCAGCTTGAGTAGGCAGCTGGCTGCAGTCACAATAAGAGATAGAGAGCACCATAGGCAGTTAGTATTACAGGCGTGCAACCGGGAGAGGAAGTTGGCAGGCTAATGGCCCACTGTCCGATGGTGGTAGAAAATGTCTTGTACCAGTGGAGATGCGAAGCAGGAAAGGAGTCACAAGGAAGGCCCAGTGCCAGAGGGAATGAGACTGGGAAAGGGCGGGCTGTGAGATATGAGTGAGCTGGGAGGTGTTTAGAGAGATCTATGTTCAGAGAAGCAGTCACACTGAGTGGTAGAGGTGAGGTAAAGTTTGAGATTCCTTTTGAAAGGGTCCAAGTGTAGTAGAGGAAAGTGCTTCTCTTTATTGAGGGAATTGAACCACTGAGCGGCTCTATAGATAAAGGACCACTGACCCATGGAGGTACAACATCTGGGAACCTGAAATGTTAGAGAATGGGCACCATGTGTTTGTTGAATGCCACTGTAGGTAGTAAGGAGTGAGCTAACACCAAGTGGCATGAGACCGAGGAGAATCTTTTTGTTAAGTAAGCAGGTCTGGTATTGTATTCTGCTGAGTAGGGGTAGCCAGCTGGCCTGTGCATAGAGGTCACAGGTGTGAGTTTGTCGGGCTGCACCCGTTAGTAGTCTACAGGCTTTGTTGAGAGAAACTGAGATCCTGTGGAGGGCACTTGTTGATGCAGAGCCATAGATGGCAAGGCCGTAGTCAATGATAGAGGTGACAGAGCTGTAGATGGCTAGTTTAAGGGCATCCACAGGCATACAGTGCTTGTGTTTCTGTAGTAGTCCAATCCGTATATTGGTGGTCTTGGCAACAGCGTCAATATGCCGAGTGTAGGAGAGGGTACTATCCAGGGTAATACCAAGGTACTTGAACTCCTTGATATGTTCGACTGGGTTCCCAGCGTGGTTCTTGATGGTGAGGGACAAAGAGTTGTGCCTGCTCCATCAGTTACAGAAGGACATGGCTTTAGTCTTGCTGTGGTTCAGGACAAGTTTATGAGAATTGAACCAGTCTTCAATGCGCTTGAAGTCGAACTGCAGCTGGGATTCAAGGACTGTAATGTCATGGTGGCTGGAAAACAGGACTGCATCATCTGCGTATAGTAATATTTTTTGGTGGCAGGCACTGGGGAGATTGTTGATGAAGAGGGAGAAGAGTTGAGGGCCCAGAATAGACCCCTGGGGGACTCTGGAGCAGACCGGTTTCTCATCGGAAGAGATCCCTGCAATCCTTACACGTTGGATCCGATTATCAAGGTAGCTGGTGAACCATGGAAGGGCATCACTCCAGATCCCAATGGAGGACAGTTGCTCGAGCAGAAGGGGGTGGTTAACTGTGTTGAATGTTGGCTTTATCCTTTTTTACCCCATCCCTGCTCTTATTGTCCATGTCTATTTTTCCATTTACCCCTGTCCTGCCCTCTGTCAAGCTCTGTACCTCAGTGTTTACCCTACTACCTGCCATGTTTTATGGGGGGAGGCTTGAACTTTCCTGTTTCCTATCAGCACCCCCCCCCCGGCTAGTTTAAATGCTTGCCAAGGAAGCCTTTAAACCTGTCACCTAGGAGCTTGTTTCCCTTCCCAGACAGATGCAGACCATCATGCCAGTATAGACCTTCATTTCTCCAGGTGGACCCCCCAGTCCCCAATGAAGCCAAAGTCCTGTGCTCTGCACCAGTTTTGCAACCATTCATTAAACTGCATGGTGTGCAGTACCCTAGCCTCACCCCTGCCATAGACATGTAGTTCTCAAATAATGGCAGGGGCAGATTCATGCCTGATCACCTAACAAAGCAAAAAGGGCAAACTGGGCCCCCACCCATACACAGAAAGGGGAAAATAAGTACTCAAATATACATAAAAGGGCAAATAGATACCACCTGAAATGAAGCAGATCTGTATATCTTTCCTAAGTATGGGGCAACTATACCCTTACCAGATGTATCATATACCCAGTGCCCTCAGGATTGGATAGCTGCATGCTGTCTGTCCAGCATGCTGAGGGGCCAAGCATTGGCTTACCTACAGTGAGTCAGGCATCTTCACACTTCTGCTGTGACAAACAAACGTCTCTGCGCTGATCCAGACTCTACACGACCATCCACCTGCAACTCCCTCCCTGGCAATGCGTACTGCAACCACAGAATGCCAGTTGCTTGCTTGCTCTTTCTAGGTCTTGTGCTCTGTCCCAGGATACCCGGTCCCTGTCTCATGCTGCTGCAGCTAATGGGGGGGGCAAGTGTGTGGGAGCAGGAGTAAACTCAAGGGGGGTGGTGAGTGCCTACCAGGCCTTGAACTTTAAAAAAAAAAATGAAGTGGCAGCCATTTGTCACTGAAACTGAACACACAGTAACTGTCATTTTGTCATGCCTAGGGCGCTAAACTGTAAAACCTTTAAAATAGATGGAAAACATCACTTCTTCACTGTCTGGAGTCTTTTTGTACCTCCTATATGAATCATCTTCTGTGGGCTGACTCTGGATGATTTTAAAGGATGCTGGGATTGCAATGCTGACATTGTAAAGCTCAGGATGACAAGATGGGGAGGAAGGACATTGACTGCAGGCACTACAGCAGATATACTAGGCAGGACAGCAGGTCACTTCTAGTCAGGGAGATAAGGCCCTAAGTCTCCAGTTTACTTTTCCTTCCAGCAGTAACCCAGCTAATTGTGCTGACTCACTCTCCTTCTCTGATAATCACATAAGTCCCTTTTTTTCCCTCACTTTATTAGTGTAAAACTAGTTCTTGTGGATTACATACTTCACATTTTTATGTTGCCTGCACGCATATGCAAGAAACATAGTGCCATCATTCGAGTTTTCGGAGGTGTGGCACCCGTCTTCCAATTCAGTTAGTGTGTTTGCAGGCATGCCCGCAGGTCTCCAATCAATGTTGCAGCTGTCTATGACAGCAGTTGAAAATGCAGTGGCATACAGTTGAAAGGGAGAACTCCGCTTCAGTGAGCAGAGCTTCCTCCCCCCCCACACACAAGCACGCATATTGCGTGCTGATGCGCCCCCCCACGCACACACTGTGTGGCCGACGGGGGTGCTCAGTCCCCTGTCAGCTCCATGCCCCCCCCAACAACAGCTGTTCAGGTGCCACGCTGGGAGCCCACCCCAGTGTGGCAAAAACTGTCATAGCCGACAGGGGTGCCCAATCCCCCATCAGCTGCATGCCCCCCCCTCCCAAAAAGCTTTCCAGGTGCAATGCTGGGAGCCCACCCCAGTGTGGCAAAGTTTGTTATGGCTGATGGGGGTGCCAATCCCCCGTCGGCTCCAGCCCCCAAAACAGGCTTTCCAGCTGCCACGCTGGGAGCCCATCCCAGCATGGCAAACGTCCCATGTTGTCTTATTAAAAAAAAAAAACCTGTAAAGAAAAAACGTTCCCTCGCCGTCTTCCTGCCCCCCCACAACCCGCACCCACCCACTGCGCACCCTGCCTCCCCACACCCCCCACTCACCCCATACTTACCTCCGAAGCTCAATGCGACGATCATCGGTACACCGGGAACACGTCTGCACTCTTCAAAGCCGACCGTGAACTGAGGAAATGCCGGTAAGCTGTATAATGGAATAAATAGGGTTTTTCAACTTTATTGCATATCTCAGGCATTTTTGGGGAATTTTGGGCCCAAATTTTCAACATGGGGTTTTTAGGACCCCTCCTCATGAATTCTTGCACTGTCATGGCGTTAATTGGGCCCGAAGGGTGATTTCGCAGACACAGCACAAAATCACCTTCCGGGACCCATTAATGAAACGACACTGCCAGTGTTCATAAGGTGAGCTCTCAAAAAGCCTATGTTGAAAATTTGGTGAAAGAATTCCTAAAAATGACTGTTTTACGAGCGCAAGTGCTATAGCTCCCACGTGACGCTTCATAAGTTTGCGAATTTTCAATATTTTCACTCCAGATTTTCAACATTGCCATTTTACCATACCTCCTTATGAGCAGTACAGATGTCATTTTCACATCTCGCCCAAAATGCGTTTCCGCTATTGTAGCGCACAGTGGGGCAGTCGGTGTGCGAAATCAATTTTTGGGGCATGTTAAGAAAATCACAGTGACACTGTTCATGACCAGAGGTCTTAAAATGTCTATGTTGAAAATTTGGTGAAAAAATTCCTAAAAATGACTGCTTTACGAGTGTGTGTTGCGCAGGTCCTACTTTCGCTCGTAAGTTCACAAATTTTCAATATTTGCACTCCAATGACTTCCAAATACCTAAACAGCACATACAAGCAAGCAACATTCGGCATTGACAAATGCTTGTTGTTTTTACTTTTAGCAAGGCAGGTTACTTAACTTATACTCTGTCTGCCTAGTGTTATGACTACCCAGACCAGACCCACACTCATGCACACAGGTCTACGTGCATACTGTTGTTCTTACAAAATGTACAGTAATTACATTGCAATACTGCATGGACAGCAGTCCATAAATAAATCCTGTTGCTTTCAGTTAATAATCAGCTAGTCTAGTCTATAGTAGGTCATGGTTACCTACCTTCTCCACTCCATTCCGTTGTCCATATCCACCCTCTGTCCTCCAAGCATCACGCTATCCAACTGCTGTCAGAAGAAGCCCCAGACAAAATTATTGCCCAGCCCGACGCTGCTTCTGCATGTGTGCCTTCTAACTGACTGAGTGACAGGGTCAACATGGCAGAATGTCAATGGATGACATGGGGTATTCGGGAACTGGGACTTGCACAGACACTGTGTGGCACACTAGAGGGAGGAACAGCCTGAAGAAAGAAAAAGCTGAATAAGTTTTAAATGACAAGTGGCTAACAGTCCAATTTTTAAGTAGCACAAAATCTGAGCCATGGCACAAATTGTGTGTGTGTAGGGAGATGGGGCATTCCATAATAGCACTGCCTTTGAGAGCAGTGACTCTGTGGGGTGGGGGCTGATTCTGTGGGGCAGGGTAGTGCTGACTCTGTAGGTGGGCCAGCTCTATGGGGGATGAGCAGTGACTCTGTGGGGGATGAACACTGGCTCTGTGGGGGTCATCCCAGGACACTTGCTCTGTGTCTCACACTGCTGCAGCTGGAGGAAGGGGGAGACCTCATCCTCTGTTCCTGGGCTGAAGGGAATCTCTCTGAACACGGCACAACAGAAGCAGCACAACCAGTTGACAGCAACTACAGATCTCTCCGACTGCCAGCAGACCACTATCCATAGTCCCCAAAGGATGCCTCCACTCACTATAGAAGAGGATCCCTAGCTGCCTCCCCTGCAGAAGCAATCCCAGAGGGAACTGGAGTGTACACTTCTATCTTCAGTATTATTTCAGTCCAGACTGACAAAGCACTGCTTTTCATCAGTGCACTGTTAATACACTGCACTGACTTTATGCTACACTGTTGTACCACTGCTCAATCGTTCTTATGTTTTGATGCACACTTTAAGAGCACTGCAAATAATTCTTAGATTTTCATGCACACTTCTTTAGCACTGTATTTTCTTCACTAATTTTTGCTGCACACTGCAGTAGTACTGGCAACACTTTATAATTTTTATCACACTTCTTTAGCACTGCATTGTCTCAGCAATCTGGTTACCCTTGCTGAATTTGTCACAATGGCATTATAATGGTATAGCAATGGCAATACTTTGGTCAGTTGAAAAATCCACAATAGTACTACCCAGTGGTACTCTAGTATCACAGTGGTAGGTGATTGTGAAATGGTGTGGGATAAACAAAGTGCTCGGACAAAAATTAGCAGAATAAACTTAAAAATGTATTACCTAGAATGGACTGGAAACAACAAAATAATAAACCAAGCCAAAAAAATCCATAGTTTACATATCAGCAATAGTACTGACTATCACAGGACTGGGTGTTAACAGATTCGCACCCTCCCTTACACTGCTAGCTTCCTAGGTAGTTCTGCTTATATAGCAGTTTCTACAGACGTGTGACCTCGTTACTCCAGTTTTAAAATTTTATCCATTCAATCTTTCTCAAAATAAAATATCTTATTTTATTTAAACATAAAGTAACATTCCAAAAACATTTTGACATTCAAAACAAATTTTATGAGTTGTCTCAATATTTTAACTTTCACAGAAGGGAAGTTCCTCTTTGTAAGGGATAAAAACAGGGAACCTGGGCGCGGCCGGTCTATAGGGAACAATGAAGCAGGGGGCTTCTGAAACAGCAGCATTTTGGCTACACAGAAACTTTAAAAAGAAAACTACCTTGGTATAATTTAAGTTGCCTTATACAGGTAAGTCAAGTGTTACTTAATTCTTTTTAGTACAGCCAAACATATTTCTTCCTAGAGGTGTTGGTAATGTGAGTGTTTTCAGCGAGTAGCAGAGGCACACAAACAAAGTTTACTCACATTACCAATACTCTCTTTCAGTAGTGCTTTTTAAGGGGGAACTCCTTCTGTACCTTGTGGAGAATTTACTTTAATTAAATGGCAGCACTAGCGATAGGAATATTGTGCCCAAACCAGTACTTTTCAGGCGGTTTAAACAGTTTTCTACAGACTGCTAACTAAACAACAAAGGCAGAGCTCAGAAAGATTTAAACAGCAGCAGTCTGGACTTCTCTGTATCTCCCATAAAAGGAAGGCTTTACTTCACTTGTATTTTGTTTCTTTTCGTCTGTTCTGTCTATAATGCAGGCGGACGCATATTAAAATTAAAGACTGCTTCAGGCCTTTTCCATCCCTTGCGATAGTGCGGCGTTTGAGAGACTTCTTAAAACTCCCTTTTCAATGCAATGCCTGCTTTCCAAAGAGGCTTTAAACTAATTAATTGAAGACTTGAAGTTACAAGCCAGCATTTTCTTTATTTTTAAATACATTTCTGCTTCACACTTAGTTTCTATAACTTAAGGCTGCTAGAGTTATGAAGGAGATCCATGATGTACACAAAGGGGAATCACACACAACAGAAGACATAAAATAAATATAGATTGTGGGTGGCAGCCCAACAAACACAACACACAACATAAAACAGGACACAGTGTACATCTTGAAGTCCCTCTGAATGTCCTGCAGCATTTGAATTAAGGAAACCCAAAAAGGGGGGGGGGGGTGCAGATGGATCTTCGGCTTGCTCTCTCTTACAGTGATATATAGATTTTCCTCTGTGCATTGGTAGTGCACTGGCAGAATGGTATCCCTATGGCATTTTTTATCATTTTCTCTGTCTCTCACACATACACTGGTAATACAATGGTATCACGAAGTTTTGAGATTTTTGTCAGCTCCCACAAATACTGGTACGCTGGTAGCACAAAGGTACTGCGTTATTTTGACATTTCAGTATTTGGTACCTCTCACAGCAACCCTAGACTCATGTGGTAGCACAATGGAATCAGTATTAATCTCATCATACTCTGTACTCTAATACATTGTTAAGATAAATTACATTATCAACCTCATGGAGAACAGCTCTCAATTCCGTATTTGTATTTGTTCACTTGTCTTTATCTTACTGGTAATGGACTGTTATTGTTCACATAGACCAGAACATTCAAAGAGCATTTGTGATCGCTAAATGGGTAAGTGACTCTCAAACAACACTTTGCACCCCAAAGACAGGGTAGGATCACAAAATTATATCTTGAATAACATAATTAGTGAGTCGCTGACCAGTTGGTAAATGGCTCTAAAAGATGTTGCCTCCCTAAACCAGGTAGTATCACCTCTGCCTCCTACCACTGCCCCTTTGAGCTCCCACCATCAGTAATATCACACTTCCCTTGGTGTTCAGTGGGGCTGCTGTCCATTCCATACATTGGAAACTGCCAATAACTACCTGCCCACCCAGTCCCACCGCTTGCACCATTCATAGCCCCACCATATGTTTACACACTCTCCCCACAGTGGCAATTGGCACAGACACTCTGCTAACCTCTGTGACCAACTGAGGACAGAACGCCAGTTTTGCTGTCATGTGCCTATTGTATAAACAGCTGTGTACAGTTAGCACATGATTGTGAACTATCATCCATTTTGTGCCAGATCAAGGAGCTGAGAGGGTGGTCTGTGCCAAATGTGGAAGGGTGTCAAATATATAGTAAGGCTGGGGACCAGGGGGTAGTATTTGCTGTAAGAACTAACTGGGTCATGTTGGGGACTTTGGATATACAGAGGGCAAGGACTTTCACTCAACACACCATTGCTCACTCTATCAGACCCTGGGCTGGCTTCCCCCATCAGCCCAACAGACCTATCTCCTGGCCAGCACAGTCAATAAGGCCATCCAAAACCGAGCTACCTCTCCACAATTCCACCTTCTTTGGCCAAAAGTGTTTGTTCTAGAGCTCTGCCTCACTGCTGGCCCCATGCTTGAGTGTGCACTAGTCTCCACCGTATGGGTAAATGTGCATTCTCATCTTCAGCCCCTTTCCTTTGGAACAACCTGCCCACTCCACTTAGCACCACTGACTCTCCAGGACTCTTCCACTCTCTCCTTTGATCTCACTTTCTGTCCTCCACTACTTGCTCCTGCCCTCCCAACTTATTATCATGCCTCTACTTCCCTTCCCTTCCCTCCTTTTCCTTCTAGGTCCATACCTACGCTGCCATGATGCACTTTTTCCTTTACTCATCTCAGATCATGCCTAATTTGTATTACAACTTGGCTACTACTGTGCCTGCTATTGTCATAAATGTTATTTATCTATTGCGCTGCAAGTTTATATATATCTTCATATAAATATCCTGTATATTTTTATTACTGTCTATTGTATGCCTTGTCCCAGCCTCCTTTGTACTTGCTTTTATTCCTGTGCCATCCTCAATGGCCCAGGTCATGCCTGAAAATGGTTCACAGACCAGTGCACCTACTCGGTAAACGAATGAATGAATAAATAAATAAATGGAACCACTGAACATCAGGGATAGTAATAATCTACTGTATACCTGTGAGGTGATTGTAGGATGAGGTAGGACTGGAGAACAGGTAAATTAAGAACCTGGATCTGTGAGATAATTAGGAGAGGGGGCCCAATGGAGACTGTTTCCCAGGAGGGCTCTTTGGTGGTGTAACTCCCAGGATACATTTTGCCTGGTGCTGTAATGTTGCCTGTGCTGTAATCAGCATCAGCAACATGGCTGTCACACCAGCATGGGTGAACCCTTTCTGCACACCCTGAGTGTCAACCCTATAACAGGTTTTTGGTGGCATCTGCAAAAAGACACACCTTCCCATTCAGTTCTTCTGCAATTTCTCTTATGAAGACACTGAAGAGGCCCACTTCTAGTACTGAGCCCCAACCTGCACCATGCCTTTAACCAACTGTTGAAAGCCATGTGGAAAGTCCTATCTTCTCCCAAGATGTATATAGGCAACCTTTTGGCAAAAGCCACCATGCATGCTTGAGGACCCTCCCCCATCCCTGAAATTTCCCTGCACTACCCCTACCCTGTCCCTTGCTAGGTCATTTGTCCCCAGATGGACAATGACATCTAGCTCCCTCTCATCTCCTGCTGCCTAATGATCCACTGTATCTGCTCTCATCCTTCCAAGCCAAAGTACCTCTCAGGTATTTCATCTCCCTCTCCTTTACCCCACCCTGCTTGCAAGTCTATCCCCCTAATTAAGTCCCCCACCAGCAGTTGCTTCCTACTCAGCTGGGGGCCTCTTCCTCCCTCCTTGTAACTGTGGAATGGTCCATGGACAGTGCTTTCCTTGGGAAAGGTTTCTCCAGGGGCAAAGGGTGGTTCAGCTGCAGGAGAGTGGTTGGCTGGGTGGGCACATTTCAGATGCAGGGAGAGTGGTTAGTAAACAAAGCAGGTGAACTGAAACTCTGACAAACAAACTGGCAGAGGGGCAGAAAATGCAAGCCTCATAGGAAAGAGCACAGTGAGAGCTACAATAGATCATTTACTGGAGAAGTCTCAGGTCAGAGAACTACAGCTGAAGAGAACATAGAGAACAGGTAAGCATCAGAAAATGTTGCATGGGGGCAGCGGACAGACATTGACTCATGAAGGCATGCATGGGAACTATGGATGCCAATGCTGGGGGGTGCAAAGGCCAGCTTAGGTAGGTGGACACTGACCTGTAGGCAGAGTGCACAACACACAGGGACCCCTGCATCCCTACATGCTGGACAGCAGGGAAGTGTACCATGGAGCATAGCCCCACTGCAGCACAGTAGCTGATGGGGACCCAGGACACTGTGGACACAGAACTTGAATGTGACCATGGTGCACAGCACAGCCTTGAAGCACTGGGACTATGGGCAGACAGTGGCACAACAGTACTGGTACAAACCATCCACAGACAAGTGGCAACTGCCACAGGTGTGGCCCATGGAGTGTGATGTGCAAAAAGTGCAATCACACCCGCATGCCTGAGCTGGAACCAAAGCTGGTCATGTTGCACAGTCCTCTGGCACAATGGAGGACAACGTGGAAGCCATGGAGGGGCCAGGGTGCTCAACTGCAACCCCAACAACATGGACAATCTGTGAGGTGGTACCATCCAGGAAGGGAAAGTCCAAGCTAAATGTGAATGGCTTCCTCCTGGTCCATGAATGGATCTACAATGAGACAGTGTACTGTTTTTTTTTTTGACATATCATATTTTTCACCTGCTGTGGCACACACTCCAGCTTGGGGCATCCAGCAACCAGCTCCACTCACCTGGAGAGCTGGGTAGCTCAAACTGCACCCAGGAGGATCAGGGACGGCCATCATGCCATCTTGCTGGAGGGCTCCCCCTCTGCCTCTACCACCCAGGACAGCCCTAGACCCTCCTCAACAGGACTCCACCAAAGTCCTCCGGGGTGGCTCAGAGCACAGCCATCAAGCTGAAAGGTCATGCCCAGCCATTTTCCTTCTATTGGCCCCAGTAGCAAGGATGTGCAATGACGTCCAGGAGCAACATACCAACATCTGCTGTGCTCCCCATCTAGTGTCACTGACACTAGTAGTGCCCCTGAGCATCCCCAGGGGGCTGCTACAGCACAGCAAAATTCCCCAGCCCACCCCAGGACTGGGAAAGCAGTCTGTGGATGTTCAATCCCAGTCCTCCCCTGCCAACCCCCGATGGCCCAGGCTCATTCCTGAACCTGGGTCACTGGCATGACACAAGGTATGGCATCCAGCACCCAGTCCTCAGCACCACCGGGATGGCATGAGACAGTGTAATGGTGCTGCCAGCACCATAAGTCCAAGTCCTGCCTCAGCCAGGCCATCACGCTGCTCCAGGATGGCCAGCACCACCTAAAGAAAAAGAATGAGCACAGTCATGCTCTGGAGGTGACAGATGCTCTACCAGCACAGGTGTTGGCAGGCATCAAGTAGAAGGCACACAGCACCGTGGCTAGCCCGCATAGCTACTGCAGAGTGAAGCAACTACAATGACCACTGAGCTGTGGCAACAGTTGCCAAGCAAGAGGACCCTGCTCCAGATTGTGAACAGGACCCACCGCAAGGACCTCTAACCAGAACCAGTGACATTGGCTGACCTCACTATCCCCAAGCAGCTACAGATGGTGACTGGATGGCCATGGTACAGCAGGATCACCGGCAGCACCACCCACCAGGTCCTTCTATTCACCACAGAGGACATCAGGGACCTAGCACAGGCACCCTTCTGGATGATGGATGGTACGTTCAAGACTGTGCCACACCTGTTCACTCATTATACACCATCCATGCACCCATGGGCATGGGCCCTAACAACCTCATTATGTCATTGGTGTATACAGTGATGATGACAAAGAGCCTGCAATGTTACTGCACCTTGTTCCAGGAGCTGAATAAATATGCCAGTATACAGTCCTGCACCCTCAAACCACCTACGATCATCACTGACTTTGAGCAAGCTGTGATCAATGCCTGTAAGATGGAATTTCCACAAACCATAAACAAGGGACACCTGTTCCATTTTGGGCAGATTGTGTGGCGGAAGGTCCAGAGCTATGGCTTTGCACCACAATACAGAAGTGACACAGACTTCAGCCTGAAGATCCATGAACTCGTGGCCCTCACCCATCTCCTGGCACAGGACATTCCAGCAGCATTCAGCCTTCTGAAGTCAACCATTCTGCCCAATGCCTCCACACTCTTCTATTGTTTCAAACAGACACATGTGCTGGGCAGGATATGGCTGTACAGTAGGGTGACCAAGGTGCCCATGAGATATGACCCCATGTTCCCACTCAGCTGTGGTTGGTTGCAGCTCTCAATAAGCAAAGTATGCCTTGGACCCAAAGCAATGTCAAAACCTGGCACTGCTATCTCCATGCCCTGCTCGGGAAGGTGCATGTAGGGGTCATGACAATGCTAGCAGAACTCCACAGGGAACAGCAATGAACCTATGTCACCAGGGAAGGCATTTGTTGTGGACTGCCATGGACACCACCCAAAAAGAGCTATGAGGAGTGGATAAGGATGGTACTAGCATCCAAAGACAAGGGCAAGTTCCTCTGTGGCATGGCACCCAACACCACTCTGTAGGGTTTCCATGGTGACTTGGCACCTGACAGTTGTACACTCACAGTACACATCATGCACAGCTGCCACTGTGGCCCCCTACTGTTGAATAAAGTTTCACCCCCACATTTAACATGCACCCCAACCTGGTGGTGATGTTTCATCACAACACTGCTGGGTATCGCCAAGCAACCCACTGCACACTGCCACATCTGCACTGTGTGTCGCATGTCACACAGGTCTGAAGCTGTGTGAGTGCCCACCAATCCTTCCAGCTGTGCAACTGTGTGGTAACAGCATTCCCACAATGGGCCCTTGTGGAACCCCCACAACACACCTGGCAGCCTTCATGCCACAGTGGGCTCCTGGTACAGCCCCAAAACCTCCAGACTTTTTCTGTGTGGTTACTGCAGGCCCATAGTGGGCTAGCATGACACGCCACATCGCACATTGCATGGTTGGTGCGATGGCATGCTGCTCTGTGTCCTGGCATCCACATGTGGTGTTGCTGTGGACAATTTCCTGGTGCAGCTATCCATGCTCTCACTGTGCCGCTCTGCTGTGTGCCTGCAGTGTCATGCATGCACCCACCAACAGGTATGGTATTCCAATTCCTTCATGCATGCCCAGCTGGCTGGCTGTCAGCTGACATAATCATGCATGCAGGGATGCACGGACAATCCGCCATGCTGCCTGAGATGGCTGGTCAACACACTGGAGCATGCATGGCTATTTGTTTCATCCCTGTCTCACAGATGGTGAGACAGTCATCCTTACCAGGGGGTCTGTGATCAGGTCAGTGTGTCCTCGGAGGGTGCACCACATAGGGGGTGGGTGTTTTCACATTGTCCGTGCTGTTTAGTAGTGTCTCAGGTCCTGGAATGGGTGGCATAGGTTGGGATTGGGTGCTTCATGTGTTTGTGGAAAATCCACTCAACAGCCACACAGCATTCCAACCTCCTCTGGCCTGACAGTGTATCAGGTGCTGTCCTAGGTCAGGCCACTGTGTGTTGGGCTGCTGTGGCTGTTGGGTTGTTGTGTGTGGGATGCAGCATGTCAGACTAATAAGCGTTGGGATTATAAAAGGGTACCTAGCAGGGCAGGGTTTTCTATGTACAAACAGAGTGGTCAGTGGTGGGATGGACAACTGGTATCTGAGCAAGATGGGTAGTGCGGTTCAGTCCAGCTGCAGAAAGAGTTGTTATCTAGAGGGTGCTGGTCCAGCTCTAAGGATGGTGCTTTGTTTGGTGAGACTGGGAGGTTGGTCCAGCTGCAGGGAGGTAGTCTACTGAGGTGGGGAGGCAGGCCTGGAGGGTTCCATCTGCAGGGGGATCATATCTGAGGGTAGGAAGGATGGCCTGGAGCAGCCAGCTACAGGGTGGGTGACAGTTGATGAGGAGGCTGGTTTGGGGCTTGTAGGGTGGACTAGCTGCAGGCAAGGTACACAACTTTGAAAAAGGTCTATTGGGATGTTGATATGGTTGTCCAGCTGGGTGGTCATCTGGGCAGGGGTGTTCAAGATGTGAGTGGTCATGGGAGGTATAGGCCCAAAGCGCTGTACTTGGGAACCCTCACTGAAGTCAAATACTAAATTTAGTATTAAAGCATTCATTAATTTGCCTTCAAAGACTAATTGTAGTCATTTTTAATAATCTTTAATCATCATTCAAAAATACAACCGCTAAGAATACTAAATTCTAAGAAGTATTTATTTATTTATTTATTTATTTAAGAGATTTACCAGATAAGCATACTGAGTGGAATCCACTCATTTCCAGATGCGACCTGGGAGATTACATATATACAATACAGTTGAAATAAGACAAAAAGTTCAAACAGCAGGTACAGAGTGCATACAATAAAGGGTGGGATAACATGTCCAGAAAATGTTGCAGGCTGAACTATGCAATTGGTACCAAGCTAATTTAGAATCAGTGCATGAGTACCTAGGACATAAATCAGACCGTGCCCCTGGTGAGAGCAACAGATTAAAGTCAATTTTACAGTTTATGGCATGATGCGGAGCCTCTTGCTAACAGAACTGGGCTGCAGGTTACAGTTACATGTGTCTGAGAAGTGGGCCTGAAGGAGAGTTTTCAAGGACCTTGGGGTGGAGGACTGCCTAATTACAGCAGGGAGGTCATTCCAGAGTTTGGGCAGTCTATATTTGAAAGCAGATTGGCCCTTTGACATGTGCATGAATGGGGTATGCAGAAGTCTGGAGTCAGAACCTCGCAAGGAGTATGCCGGGGAGGGTTGAGCTGACAGGGTGGAGCTGAGATATGAGGGAAGGGAATTGAACCAGTGCTTCACTGCGAGATTGGCACAATGGAGCTGGCGCCTGGAATGCAGCAGGGAGATCAAGGCGTTGTACATGTCGCGGTGGTGCGGTGGTGGGGGCAGTCAGGATGAGCCGGCAGAAAAAGAATTAAAAGGGGTCCAGATTTTCCAGAGTGGATGGCGAGGCTAAGCTGTGAACCACATCACCATATCCAAGATTGGGAGGATCATTTGAGTACTAACTCCGCCTGGCTGAGGTGGGTAGGCAGCCTTTGTTGGTAGAGTGCACCTAGTTTAGGGTAAAGTTTTTTCTGAAGGACGTCGATGTGGACGGAGAAATCTAAGTGGCAATCAAGCCATACACCCAGATACCTGAAGGTGGTGCATGATTCCAAGTTGGTACCATCTAGAGTAAGGAAACTGGGGGAGCTGCTAGTCTGGAAGTCTGGGCTGCGTGCCAAAAGTTAGAGACAGTTTCTTGGCATTTAGGAGTAGCTGGTTTGAGCTAAGCCAAGTTTGGAGGGCATTAAGTCCTGCTGGAGTGCAGAGTTTAGAGCCTCGCTGGAAGGACGAGGCGTACAGAATGGTATCGTCGCGTACATTTGTATAGCTGAGTTTGGGCATGCCAATGGGAGGTCATTTAAAAGATAGAGAAGAAGGGACCCAGGACTGAGCCCTGGGGACCCCGAGGAAGACTGGAAGTGGGGGATATCTGTGGACCGATTTTACTGCTTGTTTCCTGCGGATAGGTAGGCTTGGAACCAACAGGTGGCTACGTCGGATAGGCCTGCATCCTGTAGTTTTGATGAGGTATGGGCTGAAGCGGTATCAAATCCTTTACTAGATCTATGAATATGTACGGTGAGGAACCCTTGTCCATGCCAGAGGCAATGTCGTTGGTGAGTCTTAGTAGAGCAGTGGTGGTGGGTGGGATTTGCGAAAACCCGATTGGTAGGGGGTGAAAAAGGAGGTGGTGTCAAGGAATTGGGTGAGTTGTGTGAGGGCTAGGCATTCTTGCAATTTGGCCAGAATTGGGAGTAGGGAGATGGGGCGGTAGTTTCCAGGCTCAGATGGGTTGCCACCCTTTGGTAGTGGAATGACTACTGCCTCCTTCCAAGCAGTTGGAATTTGAGTTGAGGAGAAGGAACGGTTGAGAAGGTCTAGCAGACTAGTTGTTCAAGAGTAAGTTATTGCTAAATGAGGATTAGAAATAGATCTGCAATGCTCTTAAAAGTACAATTTTTTTTTAATACAACTGAATGATAAATGAAGATTACAGTCAGCAGAGTAGTTTTACGATTTAAATTAGCCAATCAAGGCTGGGTACATTACCGTGCATTACAGTTCTACTAAGCAAGGAGACAGATAAAACAACCAGCAACACTAATGAATTTTAGAGAAGGTAAGCAATCATAAAATGTAGGTTTTTACCTGGAAATAATATGGTGCAAAACAAGTTGGCAGTGTCCCTTTATTAAAAGTCTATTCTAAACTACTTTTCCCATAAGTCTACTCAGTCAGAGGCCTACATTTCCCAGCTGTCTTCCTGTCTGTGTTCAGTCTAATGAAACTGCATGAGTGGTCTGTGGTCTCCATTTTTGAACAACTGAGGTTTCCTACAGCTAAGATTTACATGTTAAGGTAAGAGCTTATGTTTAAAAACTAAAGTACATCTTTTTAAGTCCCTAAAATGTTAAATACAGTAAAGGCATTATCACTCAGGTGTTTTTTTTTTTTCAAAATGAAATGCTGTGCAAGTTTCACTTTCAATGTTTTGTCATGAAAACATTTTCTCTTCTCTGAACTCTTGGCTAAACTTTGAAATACACATTTTATTTTCAATCACCCCCCAAAGTGTTTAGGATGCATTGTGCCTCTAGATTACTTGTTATTTGTGGAATTTTTGCTGATTTAGTTACTTTAAAGTAGTGTTGGTGGGGGGCAGGAGAATGAACAGCAGGAAGATTGTATAACTGAGCAAATTCAGAATGCATAGAGAAAGATTACAACTTTTTAATTTGAGAAAATCTGGAGTTACCTAAAGGAAGAATTATTTACTGCAGATATTTGAGTGTGTTTGTGGGGGAACTGTTTTGCATTTAATATTTGTATTTAACAAGTTGCTGTGTTAATCCATTTGTAATCTGGGGATCAGTGTATTTTTTCTTTTGCTGAAGACTGCATTAATTTATATTTTATGTTTATTTTATTTACTTTTGTTGATGGCTAAGTGCACTAGAAAGATTCTTGCCAATTTTAAAGCCAGCGACCGGGAGAATACCAGATGAAAGCCAACAGACCTTGAACCAGATTAAGCTGTTGGTGGTATTGTAGTGAATTGGGGGTGGAATATGGCCAAGGCTCTGGAAAAATGTCCTGCTTTTTCAAAGTGCCATGGGATCTTTCGTCACCTGAACTACCACCAGAACAGGCAGATGGGACCTTCAGTTTAACATCTCATCTGAAGACAGTGCCTCAGGAGTGCAGCACATCCCCTCATCATGCTGCACTACAGCATCAATATTGGGATATTAACATAAGTGCCTGGTATGGAAATCAGAACCCACTGCCTTCTGATCTCTCAGCCTCAGAGGCAAGTGTCTACCTGCTGAGCCACTGACACTGCAAATGCAATATGTTAGTGTCACATATATTTTTTTTTAAATACTACATTGAACTATGGGGTCCATGGTTGAGGAAAGGTGATTGGGGTGGGGGGGTCTAGGTGTAGGGAGGTTCTGCTCTGAATGGTGGGTGTGTCCAGCTTTTGGAAAGGGTGCCCAGCTCTGGGTAGGTTACTCAACCTGCAGAGGGAAGGGGGGCTGGTCTGTGGGTGGGAATGAACCCAGGGGTCTAGCTGCAGGGAGGATTGTCTGCTGGGAGGCTAGTCAGGGCATGAAAAGTGAGCCCAGCAACAGGGAGGATAGCTGGTGGTGGTGGTGGTGGTGGTGGGGGCTAGATTCAAGGTTGGAAGTGAGGTCTAGCTGCAGGGTGGGTGGTTGGATGAGGCTGGTAGCTGGGGCTTCTGGAGGATCTAACTGTAGGTTGAGTGGGTTACATGGGGACTGCTGGTCCAGGGCTTGGAGGGACAGCTTCAGATATGTGGTCTGTTTAGAGTGGAGGTTGGGGTGCTCCAGCTACATGGAGTTTGTATAGAATGTAGTTGGAGGCTGGTCCAGATGTGAGGGAGGGTGGCTGGCTGGCTGGGTAAGCGGCATGACCCAGAGCCTGTGTGGTGCCTCTAGCTCCAGTGCTCATTATGTGAAAGGCTGGGGCTAGAAGGGTTGTCCAGCTGCATGGGAGGATAATCTGGTGCCTGGAAGGGCAGGATCTAGCAGAGAGGAGGGTGGTTGACTATTTTTTGGGGCGAGAAAAAAGAGATTGATCAGCTTAAGAGGGATCCAAAGTGGTAAAATTAATTAGAAACTGGTTAACATGTGTGCCTCTTCAGCTTAACAGTAGCACTATGACCTGCGGCGGAGGTGACCTTAGTTCAGGAATGAGCTTACGTCAGGGGCTCTCTGGGGAGGAGGCGGATCAACTGTTATACAAGAGGCTCTCTTCTGGGAAGGAGGACAGCCAGCTCAGCTGTAGTACTGCCAACTGAGTGAACACAAGTGGCAGTGCAGGTGGGAGCACCCATGGGTGGGAAGAACTTGACTGGTGCCCAGCACACATGTTCAGGCATGTGTTTGTGCACCGCTGTCATTATGTCCTTAGGGAATGGAAGAACATGTAAATGTATCCTGACTACCCAGCAGCTGCTTCACATATTGGATTCATTCTGTGGTGGAAATAGTCCTGGCAGATGCCAGAGTGATGGTGTTGTGGTAGCTGAACAGAAGGGGGGGGCAACCAGAAATGCAGGTTGGAAAACGGAGTAGTAATTGGAGGTGGGGGTTAAGGTGTCAGAAGGTGATGGTTAATGGCACTTATTACAGTGGCGGGATAGTGAGCAGCTCAGCTCAGTACTGGCACAGATCCTCTTCAGTGTCTTCATAAGTGACATTGCAGAAAAACTGGCAAAGAAGGGAATGCCTTTTTGCAGACAATACCAAAATTTGTAGGGTGGGCATTAAGAAGGGAGCAGAGAGCATGCACATGCCTTGAGAGAAACTTGAAAAGTGGTCAAGATTAAAGCAGGGGTTCAATGACAGCGTAGAATTATGCACCTAGGGCATAGGAAACCAGGAGCTGCTTTATAGATTGGGTACTGATTATCACCAAGCGGGGGACCTTGGAGTTATTATGATCTTAAAGAGACTTGCCAAGATACTGCCCTGCACCATACCGATCAGTGCCTTGCCGCCAGAAGACCCCAAGGAAGTTAATATGTCCCTAAATTTATAAGCCATTAAAAAGTTCTGTCCCTCATAAAAAATATACAAACTGGGTCCCAAGGACTTCCTGTTTTTTTTTTTGTTTGTTTTTTTTTCTGCTGCACAAGCTCCACCCCCATGTTCACTAGCAGGATAATGAGATGCCAGTAAGGGCGTGGGGGCACACTCCATTATATGTAATGGGCGGCAGCATTTCTATTGATTTTTAAACTATATAGTGGCAACCTGGCAATAAAATGTGGGCACTGTTCGACTAACAAGGGCCTTGTTACTTGACTGATGCCCACGTTTCATTGCCAGGTGGTCACTAAATCATTTAAAATCAATAAAGCTGTCGCCCATTACAGATAAAGACGAGCACCCCTGTGTTCTCCCTGGCATCTCATCATCCTGCTAGAGTAGTGAGAGTGGAGCAGGGCAGCAGCAAGCAACTGGAAGTTCTGGGACCTGGTTTGTATATTTACACAAGAAGGACAGAACTTTAATAAGCTAAAATTTAGGGACATATAGACCTCATTGGGGTCCTCTAGGAGCAAGGCACCGATGGATATGGTGCAGGGGCCGACTTGATTACCTTACCTTGGTAAGTCTCTTTAAAGTTGCTGGGCTGCGTGACAAAGCAGTAGGTAAGCTAGAAGGATGCTGGGGCTGCATAGGGAGGGGTGTCTTCAGCAGGAGGAGGGAGGGAGGTGGTGGTGTTGCAAGTAATCCCTTATTAGTGAGATCCAACTAAGGCCCCATCCACACTGCACCTCTCAGACCCCGTAACAGATAGAAACCATTACAACTGTGGAGTGGTACAGTGTGTCCACGCTGCAGCGGTGTCCATTTCGGGACCGGCACCACCGCTCCACACTTCAGAAGCCGGGTGACCATTACTGTGGCACCCAATCCCCACAATGCCAGCTAACGTGCACTAAGGGACCAGTGCCACATGTCACACCACCCAGTAACGTTACCGAGGCATAGCGGTTTCATATCAGTTGTTGAAACCACCTCATGTGGTTTCAACCATGATTCTAGCTCATAATAACGTTACGGTATGCGACATTACGGTAATGGTTTGGGCACTCTGTAACATTACAGAGGGTAGTGTGGACAGGGCCTAAGAGTCCTTGTACAGGTTTGGAGGCTGCACCATAGAAAGGCCATAGGGGTGTAGGCAGTATAAGGGCAACTAAAATTGTACATGGGCTGTGGCAAAGCCCTGTGAGGAGACTGGATCTCACATAAACCCTGAAAGAGAGGACATGATGGAGACCCAAGTACCTTACAAGGATGAAAAAGGTGCTGGGGGCTCCTTCAAATAGGAAAAAGGACCATGGGACATGATGGAGCTAATGGTGGGGTAAAATGGATGGAGGAATTACTACTTCACTGAAAGGGTAGTAGACGCCTGGAACAGACTGACAGCATTATAGTGCTTGAGGTCAGGAGTGAAATGTTGTGGGGGGCCTTAAAACATGTGTGTATATAGACACAGGAAATCTCAGTAAATAAGCGAAAGGAAGAGGGAGGGCCGATAAGGGCCACAAGAGACCATTTAGAGTTTGCAGAGAAGGACTACAGGAGCCTATTTTTGCAGTTGTGGCGAGTCTGGAAACCACAGCAGAAGTGTGACCTAGAGGTGTGACCTAGAGTGAGGGCTCATCAGCAGTGGGCTTCGCGAGAGCAAGCATTCATGAAAAATCTGACAGTTTCTATGTGCTGGGGGGAGCTCTGGTGGGCAGTTGTAGCGAGATGGGGAAGAACCAGAGGAAGAGTAAGAGTGAGGGCTTACTGCCTTTTGAGGAAGCAGTGTAAAAAAAAAAAAAACAACTGATTTTTATTCTGAGCGAGAGGTGGACAGGACACGGCAACAGAATGCAGAGGAGTGCGACAGATTGGAGCAAACAGTTGAAAAGGTTTGCAGGAAAAGCAAAAAAAAAATGATAAAGCAGAAACAAATGATCACTGTATGATAGTGAAAGACTGGGGAGAAGTGTGACTAAATGGCACGTGGCGTGGCTGAGGGACGGTCAACCTGAAAGAAACGAAACTAAAAGCAAGATGCCAGCAAGCAGTGCCAAACAACGGGGGTGAGGGATGGGGATGTGTGACGCAGTCCACTATGCACATTAATCGAGGATGGCATAATAAATATATGTGTAAATCTAAGATTCTGCATGTATACACATACATGCTTGAATAAAATGGATTTATCACACTCCATTTATGTCCACTCCTAGTGCATACATTTACTTAATATTTATAACCCATCAGGGCTCTTTCACTTTAGTGCTCTGTGTTTTTAATTGTGAGCTGTCCTGGACCTTATGTTGTTTTTCTCCTCCCCCCAAATCCTTTTGTTAGCCCCTGGTACTTTGATATTAGCTGCTGTGCGACTCTATTGTATGCAGTGCTTGCTCATGGTCCCGTCAGGGAGCCCACTGATTTCCCCTGTTTGCCTCCCACCCACAGCTACTTTTAAGTCAAGTTCAGGCATTGCCCTTCAGCTGCACTGTGGATTTTCCTTTGTGGTCTCTATCTTGTGCATTTGCTCTCCCAGTCCCTTTCTACCAGGCCCTCAGGGCACCTACAGTCTGCCACCAATGCAGCTTAGCTAAAGGTTCCTGCCACCTACTGCTGGCTGCCCACCCTTCAGACCCTCTTCCTGTGGGGCTTCTTCAAGCATGCCACTTTGTGGCTGATGGGTAGAGACATATTGCTCTAGTCTTCCCCTCCCAAAAATATCCCATCTTCATTCCCACATGGAGCAGGTTGCAGCCTGAGCTGTGGACTGAATCATAGACACATGAGACCTTGATGGAAGATAAGGACTGCTTGGCCCACTCAGTCGCCCATTTTCCTACCTAGTGGATAAGCTGCAGATCCTGAATTATCCAACAGCTGACTTCCTCCTACCCACCAGTAGAATGGTTCATGTCAGTCCCATGTATTCTTGAAGTCCCCTTTTTTGACCCCACACCTCCTTAGGAAGGTCATTCCATGTTTTCACCACCCTCTCTGTGAAAAAAATACTTCATCATGTTGCCCCTAAGCTGTCTCCTCTATCTTCAAATTTGGCCCCGTGTTCTTGCACACTCTTTTTCTGAAAGATGCTACTCTTTTGGACTTTGTTGATTCCCTTGAGGTGCTTGAAATTTTCTATCCTGTCTCATCAGCCCTTTTCCTCAAGGGTATATATATTCAGCTTGTCTCTCTTTGTATGGCTTCTGGTGCAGACCCTTCACTATTTTAGTTGTCCTCCTCTGGATTGGCAGTTGAAAGCACCTGCCATTACTGTCACTGTAGTTCAGTAGCACTAAACTGTCTGCCTATCAACAGCCACAGCATTTCGGGTCAGCAGTTTTCTGAACATCCTCCTGCCTGCTACATACAGTCTGGACCCAAGGACATCACCCCCCCCCCCCATATTAGGTTCCAGGGAAGATAATATAAAAAAAAATTGCCACTGTCCATGATGGAGTGACCTATTATATCACCAGAGCTATACCTTTCAAACCACTGGCCTTCTGGGACAACTCAAGACTCCTGAACCACCAGTGTCCCCTTTTTTAAATAATATAGGGGCCACTAGCCCAAATGCATTCCCACCTGCCCATCTGGACTACTACTTAAATTTATTGGCTACCTGCATGTCACCTAGGGGCTCTAAGGGGGGAGGGTTTGCTGAGTCCCAAATACCACTTTATTCTCTGTTCTTAGCTGTCTGCATTTTTGATTCCATCTCTAGTTTCCTTACTTTGGCCAAGTTTGTCTTTTCCTCTGGAGCTTCTCTTCCTTTACTCCTGTGCTATATACCATTTTTGTATCTCTCTACTCTTGCTACTATAACTTCCCCATACTGATCTATTTTTCCCATTATTTCTACAGGTCTGGCCAAACATACCAATCAGATAAGTATCTTTGTTTAATTCTAACACTCTAATTTCTCCTCTAGCACCTCCGAACCTTTGTGTCCTTCAACCTTCTCTGTTCCCTTTCAGGTCCTGCCAGAATACCCCAAGCAAGGACTATCCCAACTCTGGACTCCCTACTCGATGGAACAGGTAAGTCCTAATTACTTAACTGCCTTAGAATCATAGAAATCTGGTGACAGAAAAGGACCATTTTGGCCAATGGAGTCTGCCCTTACCCCCACCCCAATCATCATCTTTGTCAAGAGACACCCCACTCTGCCCACTGGTCAGCTCCTGGTGTCTGTCCCATGCCCCTGAATCCTTTCACCATTTTAGCGCACACCATCTCTTCTGGTAGTCGGTTCCTGGACTTCACCACCTTCTCAGTGATGTAATGCCCCCATCACATTGCCCCTAAACCTTCCTTCTTCTAATCTTAGTTTATGATCCCTAGTTCTAGCACTTATTTTTCTTGCAAATAAGCTTACTAGTCTCCAGTGGGTACAGATGAGATTCCCTCCACCTCTCCTCATAAGGCTACCTATTCATAGCATGCACCATCTTGGTTGCCCTTGTCTGAACCCTTTCAATCCTGTCTTATATCCTTGTGTAGGTGAGCCTCAGAACTAAACCCCATACTCCAGGTGAGACCACCATGGATTTAAAAGCATCAGCACCTCCCTTTTTCTGTTTTATACCCCTCCGTATGCACACAGCATTCTATTCACTTTGCCCACCGCTGTGCTGCACTGGTTCTCCACCTTCAGGTTATCTAAAATTATAATCCCAATCTCTATCCTGCTGAGTTTCCTCCCCTGTGTAAATGGTTTGCGGGTTATTACACCCATGTGCATTACTGTGCACTTTTTGGCACTAAATTTCAGCTGCCAAGTTTCCAACCACCTCTCCAGAATCTTTAGGCCCTCCTCACTGCCTCCATCCTCCCGGTGTCTACCCTATTGCAGATCTTCAGATCATCTACAAATAGGCACACCTTCCCTGAAGTTCCTCCGCTATATCTAACATACTAAAAAGCCATCAGAATAGGCGGATGGTCTGCTGTGTCTGCTTAGTAGCCAGCCTCTAATGGTTCTTTCTTTCCCACCGCCCAAGAGAGGTCATCCTCTTCTTCAGTTTACCCTTGAACCTGTCCCACTCCCTCTTCAAGCCCTCCACTGTGTCCTCCTCCACCAGACTCCTGGACAGTGCATTCCAGGGCTCCACCACCCTCTCAATGAAGTAAGGTCTCCTGCATCCCCCTTGTAATTTCCCTCCTCTAGCTTCCACTCATGTCACCTGGTTGCTTCCCACCTTCTTTAGTCTGAACATCTCTTTGGCACCGCCCCTGTTTATTCCTTTTACATATTTGAAACATCTCGATTATGTCTCCCCTGCCTCCTCTCTCCAGCTTAGTACAGCCCAAGCTCTTCCAGGCTTTCCTTATAGGGCCTTCCTCCACACTCCAAAGCATCCTGGTAGCTCTCCTCTGACACTCTCCAGCAGTGTTGTGTCATCCCTTGAGGTGAGATCTCCAGAATTGCATGGTGCACTCGAGATGTGGTCTGACCTACAGACATTAGACAGGAGGGAGGATCACCTCCTCTTCCTGGATGTAATCACCCAGGCTATGCAGTATCCAGTTTGTTTTAGCCACAGTTCTTCTGCAATTTTTAGTGTTGTTCATTTTGACTTCTACCACCACCCCTAGATCCCGCTTACTTGTTGTGGCTTGCAGTATGACACCCCCGGGTGTATGCATGGGCCGGGTTTCTGACCCTCAGATGCAGCACTCAACATTTCCCTGCATTAAACCTCAGTCCCCCACCTTCTTGACCACCCCTCCAGGGTATCCAGGTCCCTCTGGACTGTCTCTCGTTTCGTCTCCGTCCACCAATGCTCCCACTTTTAAGTACTCCGCAAAGAGACTCATCCTACTCTAACCCGCCTCCTCATACCAAAGACATAGGCATAACAGGAGTGGCCTAGTGCATCAACCTGGGGGACCCCACTGGTAAACTTCGTGGAGGAGGAGGACTACTCACTACTCACCACCTCATGTATTTGCCCTTGGTTAGCCAATTTTCTACCCAAGTGAGCAACTGCCCTTTACCCCCACTCCCACCAATCTGAGCAACTGTCCTCCCACCCCAGCTTTAAGAAGAAAGTCATTTTGGGCAATTTAATCAAATGCCTTACTGAAATCCAGTATAGACGCCTCCGTCTATGCCGTCCAGGGTCCCAGTCGCAAAAATCTATGGGGTTGGTCTGCTCACGATCTCCCTGGGATGAAACCATAATGTTTGTCATCCAGTTGCCCCAACCTTTCCAGCTGCCTCCTGAGCCTATCCTTGATAATGCCCTTCATTACTTTGGCCACCACAGACGTTAGGCTGACAAGCCTATAATTCCCCATCTCCTCTCTAGACCCCCTCCCATTAATGGATAGGCACCACATGAGCCACCCTCCAGTCTTGAAGCACCCATCCTGTCAGCAGAGAGGTGTTAGAGTGCTGCCAGTGGTGCTGCTAGCTCATCGGCCAATTCCTTCATAACCCTCGGATGCAATCAATCTGGCCCCAGTGCCTTATCAGTTTTTAGTGTCTGAAAGGCCTCCTTCTCCCTTTCCACTGTGATTTCTCCCTCCTCCCAGCCCACCCCTCATTTAACCACCCATCCCCTTCTAGACTTGGCCCAGCCTGTACCCCAGCTTCTTTCAGTCCTCTCGACTCCATCTGACCTCTCGACTCTGCTGGCTCCCCTTCCTTCCCATTGGGCTGGAGGGATCCCCTGCCTCCTTCCATAAATATCAAGGCAAAGTACTCATTTAGCACCTCTGCCTGATTTACCCTGCCTCCTGAGTCCATCCCTCCTCAGTCCTAATCATGCTGACCCATGCCTTCCCTTTCCTCTTCTCCCTTGTGTATCTATAGAATCCCTTCCCCCCCCTTCGGATATCCCTAGCCAGGTTTTGCTCCCTCCTCACCTTGGCTCCCCTCACCACTGTGGTGACCCTTCCAGCCATCAACTCATACCCCTCTTCCTATCCCCCCAGAGCACTTAAAACATGCATAGGCAGCCTTTTTATCCTTCACTGCCTCCTGCACCTCCCTGGTCCACCAACACAGCTTGTTGGCTCTACCATGGTTACGCCTCACCTTTGTACTGAAGTTAGTAGTCTCCTGCACCCCCTTCTTAATGGCCTCCCACAAGCTGCCAGCATCCATTTCCGGCCTAATCTTGTCCAAGCTCCCCTGTAGAATCCTGCCCATGCCCACGAAGTCTGTTTTCCTGAAGTCCACTACTACTGTATTAGAATGGTTATCCTCCCCCGATACATGAAACCAGACTGTGATGTAGATCTACCACCAGCGAGCTGCACACCTCCAGGCCCTTTATCTGGACACTGTCTGCTAGGATACAATCCAGTATCCGGCTCCTCCTCAGTAGGTTCCCCACCTGCTGGACCAGGAAGGCTATTGAACATATCCATCAGTCTCTATTCCAGCCACAGAGGATGCCATAGTGTCCCAGTCTGTCCCCAGCATATTAGGTCACCCATGATCACCATGATTCCCTTTCCACGGTCACAGTGTCCCTTGATGTTTGTCCTCCAGGGCCTCTTCCATCGTTGGGGGTTCTGTACACAACCCCTACTTTCAATCTTTTACCACCCCTCTTTTGTAGGGTTACCCGGATCTCCTCCACCTCCCCCTACAGCCACCTCCACTTCACTAACCGCTATGTCATTTTTGACTATCAGCCCTACACCCCCTCCTCTTCTCTCTCCTCTAACCTTCCTGAATATTTTGTAGCCCACCAAATTTAGGTCACAGTCATTTTTCTGATGGGCCCATGTCTCAGTAATTGCTGCCGCATCCACTGATCCCTCAACCAGCATCACCTGAGCTAGGCATTTGCTGCCCATGCTCCCTAGCGCTGATCAGGGCTGTCCTCCATCCTGACCCCTCCTTCTCCAACTCATCTTGACCCTGAGCAGTCCTAGATGCCTTTCTTGCACAGCTCTGGATGGATTTAGATCGCAGTTACCTGCTCTCTTTCATGCCCTGCCTGGACCTCAGCAGCCCTCCTGGAGCCACTCTTACTTAACCCCTTTACAAGTTTAAACTCCACCTCTCGACTATGAATCCAGCAAGATTTAGTTTCAAGATCTCTCTCCCCTCCAAGTTGAGGTGTAGCCTATCCCTGGCATATAACCCCTTGTCTCCCCATGTATCCCCCAGTCCCTCACCAGCCCATACCCTTCTGCCCTGCGCCAGTCCCTGAGCCACTGGTTCACACCTCTTAAGTTTATGCTTGGTCTCCCTGGACACCCTAGGTACTGGCAGAATATCAAAGAAGGAGATTGCGCTCTATAGAGTGTAAACCCTGGCCAGTTCTCTGAATCTTGCCTGGATTTCAGTTCACTGTCTCCCTGAGTCATTTGTTCTCAGATGTTTCCATCTGGAATTACCACATTCCAATGCTAATCGGTATAGCTGGAATTTGGCCTGTGCATGGCCAGGCCTGGGATACACTTAGCCTCTGACTGGGCCATTTTTCCTCCCCGCCTCCCCACTGGATGCCCCAGATTCACGGAGTCACCCAGTAGGATCACCTTCTCCACCCCCCCATTTTACTGGCCCATTAAATTCCATCCAGGCTCTTCCTTCCTTCTATCATCAACTCCCAGCTTACTTCTGTTGTCCCCCTCAGCCTGGGGATCACAAGCCTGTGCTTGCACTATCATGCTCATTCTTCCACCTGTAGCTCCCAGCTTGCTCCTTGCCCCCCCAGCCTCCTGGGTGGCACACATGGCCCCCCACCCAGATCTCCGTGGACTCTTTCTTGGCTGATATCCTCAGATCCCCCACCCAGGCTCCCTTCTACTGCTTCCCTCCTTGCCCCCCCAAGTTCTGCATCCTTCACCCCATCTGCTGTGTCTCTCCTACCCCATCTCCCCCTCCTCCACCTCATCTGATTTCTCCTGCCCTGAAGCTGGCCTATCTAGAGTATTCCTTATCCTTGGTTGATTTCCCTAACCTGGATGCTTGCCCTCACTCCTAGTCCTCCTCCTCCCACCCTGGCTTCACTCTGCACTCCCCTTCCTCCCACCTCCCTCCCACCTAGGCTAATGTCCCCTCCCCTTCTGTGGATCTGGCCTCTCTCCTGCCCCATCTCCCCCAGCTTACTGACAAACCCTCTGTCTGCCTGCTCCTCTTCCCGCCAGCCTCTCCACCATTTCGTATACAGCAAGGCGAATAGATTAGTAAGTGTGATGTTTGCCCCTGACCTGCTCTTTCCTGTCCCCTCCTTCTGTCAGCCACCCCACTTAAGTGATTTACATAATTGCTTGTTTCGTGCCAAACCCCTCATGAGTAACCATATGATCCTTGTCTACCTGTTCCCTGGGTTATGCCATATTGGCCTTGTATACACTCATGAGTTCCTTTCCACACCTTTTCTCCCCACCCCTCCCACCTTCCAGCTGCCTTCTGATCCCCTCTACTTCCTCCCTAAGATCTGCCAACTGAAAACACACTGGGCACCCTCTGAACCTCCTTGCCCAATTTAATATTATTGCCCTCTGCACCCTGTACACCCAATCACTCTACAGAAGGTGCCCGCTTTGGCCACCCCCAAGTCTACCCTCATTTTAGGTGAGAAATGCGGCCCTCTAACAGAAATAATTCAGTCAGTGTTGCACTAAAACCCAAGCAGTTTGCCTCCCCCGATTACAGCAATTTTCCCTTTCTTGACAGTAGCCAGTTTTCTAGCCTTAGCAGTAGACGGTTCACAAGCAAAATTAGCCCATCACAACACTAGCCAGCTCAGAGACCCTAGCAGTAATCGATTCACACACAGTTTGCCTACTCCCTCAGATGTAGTTGGCATACACAGTCATTTATACAGTCTGCTTCATTATGCCCTTCCTGGTAGTAACTAGTGTTTCCCAAGCAGCACAGTGTACAGGACCTCTTCTCCAATCTAACAATCCAACTTCCAGCGTTCCAGTCAGCCCAATCTAGGACTCTTTGTCCTCCTTCAAGGCTCCAATCTCCTCACCAAACCAGCCTAATAGAGTCAGGGCCAGGGTAGGTGGTGTGGAACAAAGAACAGCCTCCTCCTCTGATGCAAACTGACTATTTGCTTTTTGCGGCCCAGCCACACAGTCAAAGGTTAGCACCTTATTCACTGATTGGCCACTCCTTCCTGAGTCACCGCCGCTTGCAAAGTAGTGGCTGATGGGACCGTATGCATTGCCTTCTCCCACCAGCAAGAGCTTCCTTGTTGATCACCAATGTGATCCCATCTTCCCACTGCCGACATGTAGCCCCAGACGTCTGCCCAGACCACTTCCAGCGACAAGCCTGCCCGAAAGCACAGCCTCCTCCCCTGATTGGAACTAGGCTAACGCTGTTATAGATAGCTAAAAAGATGGGTCCCAGCACCAACCCCTGGTGCACCACTGCCACCCCGAATGCACCTCCCCATTTAGTTTTACCACCACCCTCTCATTTCAGTCTTTGAACCAGTTCTCCATCCACCTTGTTATTTTCTGTTCCACACCTAAGCCTTCCAGCTCATTTACCAGCCTTCTATGTGGCAAAGTGTCAAAGGCATTGCTGAAATCTGGGTAGGCCACATCTTCTTCCATCCACCTTCCTTGTTACCGAATCAAAAAACTCAGTTAAGTTTGTCAGGCACAACCTGTCTCCCATAAAATCAAACTGCTTTGGGTCCTGGAGGCAGTATAGCACATTGGGTAAAGGCTCTGATCTATAGATCTGGAGACCTGGGTTTGAATCCAACAGTCCTAAGTGCATACCGTAGATTCTGAGCAAGTTACTTAACTTTGTGCTCCAGGTTGCATCTGGAAACAAGCTTCAGATTAGTATGATACTACTGGTTAAACAATGTTCTCTTCCCACTTCCCCTATAGACCATTGACAACCAGGTGCTCCACTATTCTTTCCTTCTAGCAGTATTTCCAATACTTTTACCATTGTTGTGGTCAGGCTGACCAGTATGTAGTTCCTTCCATCCTCCCTGTTAACACTTTTGTATAGTGGGACCACATCAGCCTTCTCCAATCCTTGGCATGTCACCAGTTTACAAAGACAGTGGTAAGGGTAGTAGGAGGCCCTACTAACACCTCCCTAGCTCCCTCAGTGTCCAGGGATGCATCTGTCTGCCCATAGCCTTATTGCTGCCAGCTCCATGAGGATCCTTTCTTTGCAAAGGAGCTGTGTCCTTTTCTATGATCTCTCCATCCTTTATTAATGCTGGCCCATTTCCTGCCCCTTCCTTTGTAAAAACCAAACAGAAGTATTTGTTCAGTATTTCTGCTTTTTGGCGGTCATGTTTTACCCTCCCTCCATCCACCCTTTTCAGACACTCAGTATCTCCCCTGGCCTTCCTTTTCTCCCTGATGTACCTGCATGTAAAAGGTTTTGTCCCTCCTTACCACAATATCCACTGGCTGGCTTGTGTCAAGGGTCCCATATAAGTGTGGGTCTGGTGCCAATGTGCACTTTGCATGGAAACATTTGGTTTGCCTGCTGTGTGCTGTAGTGTAGAGGATTATGATGACTGGTTTTGATGGATTCTGCACTGACAGCTTCATTTACAGCAGATCCTGGAGTTCTTTGCGGTGGGAGATTGTCCCACAGTGCATGTTAAGAGTTTATATAGCGCTCAGCTTTGGTTTACTAAGCCCCACTGAACTCCCTGAGCTAAGTTCTGTCACAGACTGACTTATCCTCTGGAGAAGAGCAGAAGTGGAAAACATCTGATAAGAGATTGTGTAGGCTCAAATGTGCACTGCAGGCTATTGGAACTTCTATTGCCTGTTGCCAGCTGCAGATAGTTCTGGGACTGGTTGTGTCTGCATATATCTGCCTAGAGATGGTCACAGTTGGCCTGCTGTGGTGTGCTATACTGCAATGGATGGTAGTTGGAAATTCCAAATCAGTTGGGGGGGACTTAGGAAGAATTAGGAAGTACTTCTTCCTGAGAAGGTGGTGGACAACTGGAATGGGCTGCTGAGAGAAATGGTGGAAGGGTTCATGAGGGCATGGGATAAGCACAGAGGGCAACTGGCATGGGGACTACAGAAGGCACTAGTGGATATCAGGGCGAACTGGGCAGACTAGGTGGGCTTGCGGTCCCTTTCTGCCATCACACACCTGTGTTCCTGTGTATTCTACAGACAGATTGGAAAAAGGGAGGGGGGATCCACTACACCACCTGGGAAGCATTCATTGTGCCTTGAATATCTGTTCCTTGGTGTCTTTATCCTACCCTGTGTTGGTTGATGTGTGGAGCAACATGATGACCTACCCCCAAAAAAGATCCAGTTCTAGGGGCACAGGCAAGGAGTCCTCCTTCTCCCTCCCCCAACCATGACATCCCCTGAGTGACCGAGTCCATTCTAAAAGCCAGGTTGATGGTGTGCACAGGTCTGGTATCTCCCCAACCCACTTTTTATTTTAACCTCTACAGAGCCTTCCCAACTGACACCAGTGATCATATTTTATGTTTCATACTGACCCATCTTCCCTTTTTATATCTACAGGTCTGACAGAACATTGACTGGGGAGTAGAGGACACTGACCATATGCTTATCAGATAAGTATTGTTTTTATGTTTACCCTACATTGTTTGTCATATAATAGTTCATAGCAGGTTGCAAGATCCTTTGTGAGCCCATTGCTGTTCTTGTTTTACAGGTACGAATGGTTGCTATGGGAGGCACTGGGTTGGAGCTGTACCTTGTGCTTTTGAAAGGAGACTATGGGCTGGTGGGGGGTATGGGATGGTGTGATTGCAAATTTTCTCACTGTAAGTATTACTTGAGCAACCACTCCCGTCGTCACGGGCCAAAAACCACACCACTGGGTTTTGTCTTAACGTCGCTTTATTTGATCAAATATTTCACACATGCATGTGGGACTTCTACTAAGGAGATCGTCATTGATTAAAGTTTACAGCAGCTTTATAAGCTAGATTTTCACGCCTTATTTTTGAAAAATACTAACATTTTAGTATGAGCCAATTATAAACAGCATAAGTTTTTAGCAATGTAACAGAAAAAAGAAAAACATGTTGATTTGTATGAGGTACTTTTTCACTGCAATTTATTTTTTTCCCATTACTGCTTGATACATATGCCTGGGTCAAGCTGACCTGAGAGAGACAATGAGTTTCACTCACACCATAGCAACGTACAGCTTATTTTCAATGCCACTACGTGCTGTTATTATATTTTGCCCAGGCATGTTTTTATTTTTATATTTTGTCCAAGTCTGATTTTTAGGCTGGTACAACCAGTTCTGCTCAGTTTTATTTAGTTTTTTGTTTTCCCAAATGTACCTCAAGTAACCTCAGTACAAATTTTATAACCCTTAAAAGAAAACATGAACTCAGAAATTATCACCATTCATTATTACTTTGTTACAGCATGGCTTTTTAAAGCAAGTATAACTTTAAGGCATATTATAGCAAATATAGCTTTAGGATATAAAAAGCATATATAAAATTCCTCACACCCCTTTTGATACTTTGTATCAACTTAATAACTATTATACTTTAGTCACATTTGGTATATTACAGAACGGAACACCCTGGCTAATTTGCTTAGGGTCTTGGTCCTCGGGTGTAGTAAGGGGTGCAGTTGATTAGCAGGGCTAATAAGGTACACAATTGTCGCAAGAGAAATTTGAGCAACATAACTAGGGAGCCATAATGCCAGGATCACCACCACGATTATTGCCACCCAGTGAAGGAGGTAGTGCCCCAGTCACCAAATATGCTTGAGAACCATGACCAGGGGTCCCAGCCCTGCGATACAGGTGCATGCTCACTTAGAACACATTGCTGTAGCGTTAGTATTCCTTTAATTACTTTTCTCAAGTTTTGGGAATTATTTGGCATATAGGTGCAGCATTCTTCCCTACAATATGCCACACCCCTTGCTAAGCTAATACATAAATTAGTGCTGGCTCTATTTTGCAAAGCTACGATTCTAAGTGCTTTTAATTTTAGCTGTCAGCAAGTCAGTTGATTTAAGGTATTATTAATTAACGTTTTAACTCATAGCTTAACTGGTCAATGTAATGCATGTTTTGAACAACACCCCACCATGGGAAGATTCCTGCCCCAAATTTTTCCCCCACTGGGACACGCTATTGCGCCTGGCACCTCCCTTATTTGAATTTGATTTATATAGCTACACGCTGATGTATAGCAGATGCATTGTACTTTATACATGGCCGCAGGGTGGAGTGGCTAGATAGCAGCATTCCGCCCATCCTATAGGTAGGAAAAATAAGTCCTATTCCCACATACCCAGTATAGAGACTCTGACAGACTGCCCAACGGCAGTGAAATTAGATGTACTGTGTGGGCATTTGCTTGAGAGCAGTTGGTTATGGTGGATTCGGACTTGGTGGTGCTGTTGTAGTGCCTACAATATTGTACGTGGACCATTCCAGTAGCGCTAAACTCATGGTTAATTGTTTATTACACAGGCAAAGCCTGGCTGATATTTTTGTTGTCTAACATTTAGATACAACGGGTTGACACATTTGTATTATTTGGTGGGTCAGAATACGTAGTAAAT
This sequence comes from Neoceratodus forsteri, assembly GCA_016271365.2. Taxonomy (NCBI): domain Eukaryota; kingdom Metazoa; phylum Chordata; order Ceratodontiformes; family Ceratodontidae; genus Neoceratodus; species Neoceratodus forsteri. The sequence goes on from JADMNL010000022.1 coordinate 527,130,976, forward strand.
TATGCCCCGAAACACAGTTAGGTTTTTTATTTTGTTTGTAGTACAATTTGGGGGCATTAGTGATGTTTTTTCCTGATGGCACCCCGAGAATTCCCCGCTGGCCTCTGCGCTATTTGCAGTACTTGGTTTTAGGTGAGCCTCACGGCTGCAGAGAAAGGAGAGCTATGCATACATAGCAATTAGAGACATTAGCATTATTAGCATGTAAGTTCATTAAAGTCCACCAAGTGTTGGTAATGTGCAATGGTCTGTGATGCGAGGAGCAGTTGCTCCCTCATATTCAGAGCCCCATAGCAAAAATAGCAGCGATAGTCCGAACTAAAACAGAACGACAACAATTTTTATGGTTGCTCAGTTCACTGTGCAATGGTATTGACTGTAGATGCTGTCACCAAACGACAATGAGATCGTGAATTTACCTTTCTCTCTCCAGCGATTTGTATGGCAGTGGCGGTAATGTGAGCACTTGAACGTCCTCGCCACCGGGCGCACTCCACTTTTTTTCGGAAGTCCCTGATAACCACTGAGTCTCCTGGCTCTATCCTATGCAAGGGTCCCTCCAAGGGACTGGAAGTACAGCTTTTACCCTAGGATAGAGAGATTTTAAACAGCATTAAGAGATAAACAATAGGCAATTATTTCATTATTTAAACTGTGCAATGTTATTCGGTTTTGTGGAAGGGACATTTGTCATTTTGAGAGGCCTTCCATCAAAAATTTCATGCGGGTGATAAACCCACGGGCCAGCTCTCTCTATGCTCTTATTAGGGCTATTGTGTGCTTTTTACCCAACTAAGGCCAGTATCTGCGTATAATTTTGGTCAATTTTAGCTTTAATGTCTGATTTGCCCTTTACTGCCCTCCCGATTGTGGGTGTGGCACAGTGCATTCATAAATCCACTTGCAGTTGCCTCACACAAGGTTCTGATGACTTCATTTGCAAAATGCGAGCCATTATTGCTGGAGAGCCGGGTGGGAATCCCCCACCTTGGTATGATTTCTCTAATTAGGGCCTTTGCTACTGTACAGGCCGTGGTTTTCCGTACTGGGAATGCTTCTACCCACTTGGAGAACATGTCTATAATTACTAAGCAATATTTATACCCTTCACACGGGTTTAGCTCAATAAAATCCATTATTAAATGTTCAAAAGGTCCTGTAGGAAAAGGATGGGCAGAGGGGGTTACTTGGAGTCCTCTGCCAACATTATTTGCACACATATTACACACTTTACAAAAATCTTTAGCATATACGGTAAGCCAACAACATACCAATGTTTATTTAAGGTCGACCACTCCACTTTTTGAACATGATCGGCCCCATGGGCCAATTTTGCAAAAAAGGAAATAGCTGCCAAGGCAGGCAGAGCCTGCCATCGGGGTTTGTCCACACCTTAGTGCTAGCATTAAATTTACAGTTTGTTTGCCAGTTACGTTTCTCTTTTACACTGGCCGACTGTTGTAAAGTTGCAACATCCTTTACTGAGAATAAATTAAGTTGGTTAGTTATAGTCAAAGACATTAGAAATTCCGGAACACTCCCAGAAAGAGCTGCTTTTTTTGCAGCTGCATTAGCCCTCGCATTTTCTGCAGAGACAAAATTTTGGTTAGAAGTATGGGCTTGACATTTTAATTACTAACTTTTTGGCTTTTTGGATTTCGCTAACAAAAGATTTCTACCAAATTGATGCGCAATAGTAGGTTTTCCAGTTGCTGTTAAAACCCTCATGTTTCCATAAAGGTGCCAAAATTATGAGCTACCCCAAATGCATATCGACTATCTGTGTATATGTTAACTGTTTTACCCTCGGCTATTATACAAGCTCTCGTCCAGGCTCAAGGTTCAGCAGCCCGGGCTGGACGTTTGTGAGGGGGTAACTTGCTCCTTCCACGACATAGTTTGAGTCACACTGCATAACCTACCAAGGGGATTCTTTTTCATTTCTTTGTGCTGAGCCGTCAACAAATAATTCTAAGTCTGCGTTTTGTATGCGGTACGTCAGGCAATATTGATCGAGGCTTACAGTCTAAGTCAATTACTGCTCACTGGTCATGCTCCTCCCCTCTTTGGGGTGGGAGCAACGTCGCTGGGTTTAAAATGGTGCACCTTTTAAAGTTATGTTAGACATGGTTAGTAACACATTTTGATACTGAAGCAATCGTGCAGGCGTTAAATGAGCTGTGCGAGCTTGTAGCAGAATAGAATGTACAGAATGAGCACATGCACTGTAAAGCACAGAATCCTACCAAATCCCACGTATTACCAACACTGCTTCAGTAGCCGCTGCCACTGCAACACGCAAGACACCATTCCACATACCACTGAGTCCAAACGCTTTGAGTAATATGCTGGGCCTCTGACCCCCATGCTCCTGTGTCAATACAGCTGACATGTAACCTCCTTACCATTTACGAACAAATTGAAACCCTTCTCATAATTTGGTAGTCCCAAACAGGGACTTGTGATCAATACATTTTAAGTTTGCAAAACTGGTCTCTAGACCAGGTGTCACACCTGATCTCCTCATTCATTTTGCATTTTTGTGCCATATATGGCTTCCTTGGAGGGTTGTGCCAACATAGCATAATCCACGATCCAAGCTCTGCAATAGCCCACCATACCCAAAAGACATTATTTGCTGCTTTTGTAACTGGGCGTGGCCATGCTGCTATGTTTTAATTCTCTCAGGGTCTAACTTTCCTACTGCTGCAGAACAACATGACCCAAATATTTCACTTGCTCTTTACACAATTGCAATTTTTTTCGAGACACTTTATGCCCATTCTCAACCAAGAAAAGTAATAAAGCTTTTGTATTCTGTTCATTTGTACTTCCTTACTGGGGCTGTAAGCAATAAATCATTCACATACTGTATTAGGGTACTGCCCAATGGGGGCACACAAAAGCGGATAGGTTCTCTCTCATTTGAGCTGAGAATACTGCTGGAGACTCAGCATAGCCTTGGGGCATGCGAGTCCAGGTCCACTTTTCCCTTGTAAGTGAATGCAAACCATTTCTGGCTACTGGGTTCTCTGGGATACTATAAAGCGCATTTGCTAAATTAATGACTGTGAAATAACAGCTGTTATGTGGAATGGATGACAATACTGTAATTGGGTTTGGCACTACCAAGTGCATGTACTGCTTTATTTACGCTCTCAGGTCCTCAACAAAGCGGTAACTTCCATTTGGCTTTCTCACTGGTAAAATTGGTGTATTTACCGTTGCATATGGGCAGGGACGATTACTCTCCTCTCACTAATGCTGCATGCACTGGGGCTATTCCTCCTCCGCCTCTTTACTCAGCGGATATGTGTTTACCGGTCTGTAAGAGGACTTTGGCTTGACCATAAGGGGTTGTGCATTCTTCAGTAATCCCACATCATACTTTGATTCTGCCCATAGCTTTGCTGGTAACTCATTTATTCAGCTTACACTCTCTTGCATGCCTATTTCTTCACAAACCTTTCGCACATTCACTTCTCTTTCATCCACTTGTACCTGAATTTTTTTGTTGATTATGTATTTTTCACAATTTTCAGCCTTTGATATTAGCTTGCTTCCTACACGTTCCCAATTATGCAACTGTACCATTTTTGCTACCCATGACCCCAAGTCTTTCCACTCAAGGGGGGGCTCTCTGGCCAAAGAAATGTGTGGATATGACCCTGGCACTTGGAATACTTTCAGTTGCTCTGCATTTAGTCTGACTGAGGCTGCACAACAATTCTTTGCCACATATATTTCTGACACCCAGATGGTCTGCTCTACAGGCTGTTTTCCCCACTCTTTGCACTCATAATTCATGTCCCGACCCCTACTGCATAGTGTAGTGCAATGCAAATTTGTTTGTAACTGCAACCTCACGATGTGTTATTTCTTCTGCCCATCCTGTAACCAACACATTTCCTTGGTTCTGTCAGTTTCCAGCTATACAGCCAATCCCTGTTCTTTCAGCTATACATGGGTACAAACCTATTCCTGGTGCTTTTATATTGACCCCCTCTGAGGTACATGTAATTTGTTACATTCTTGACAGGAGATCCTCCCAATAAATTCACAGGACAGGTCGCTACTGAGGAAATATGTTGTAATTTCATTTTTCCACACTGAACTGGTAATAAATTGTCAATTGCTCTTTGTGGTACTCCTGATGCCCTATTGTTGTCACCATTCGACTGGATAAGGGTGCATTTAACTTGCTTTTTGAATTACTGACATTGAGGCACCTGTGTCTATTAAGAAGGTCAACTTGGTGTTTATGATTATTAAGTCTATTACTGGACTACCTTTGGCGTTGTTGAAGCACATAGCATTTGTGAAAAGGGGAGGTGTTCCTCAACCTTCAGCTGTCATTGGCAAAGCCAACATTATTAGTCCAGAATTGAGGATCCCGAGGATTTCCACTCCATTCTTTGCTGCTGATTTGGCTGCCACTGTTGTGGAGCAGGAGGGTGGTGGCGAGCAGGGCATTGAATTTTGATTACGCTGCCACTGGTTTGCCTTTACACAATTTTTGCTATGTGTCCCTTTCTCCACAAGCAAAGCAGATGATACCCTCCCTGTCCGGGTCTTTGTCCTGCTGCCTTCTTGGCTCCTTTCCTCCTCCCTGTGGATAACCTCCATTATTTCGTCCTCTGTCTTCTTTTGTTGCCATTTCCACCTCCCTGTTGGGGCTGCTTATTGTCTCTTTCAAAATACATTAGCTGAGCCTTTTCTAGCTTTTCTTTCTTCTTTTGTATCTCCTTCTGTGTCTCTCAGCATGTTCAGTATCCGACACTAGGTCAACCATTTCTTTGTCTCCATCCAATGCACACTGTGGTAACTCCCAATCTAATTGGCTCACTCAGTCCAGCGCAAAAAGCCATACCCAACTGATGCTGATATGCGGGATTATCCGGTCCAATACCGGAAAATTGCCTAAAGACCCCCTGCAATCTTTTCTTGTAATCGCGTACTGATTCCTCATCTTTCTGTCTCATATTCCGGATGCAAGGCCAGTCTGTCACATTTTGGTATTTTTCCCGTAGTTTTATGCACACAGAATTAAATTGTGGCATAATTTCAGCCCTTGGCTTCTCTGGGTCCCAGGCTTCCTTTACTTCCTCCCACATGCCTTTAATGTTCGTCTAAACATTCTCCAACCTCAGTCGTAGATAGTTCATACATTTTGATTAAGTTTACTCCTTGATATATTCTTCTATGTTATTCTGAGGTTTTGGTATATCTTTCAGGGCCTCTCTCAACTCCTCAGGGTTCCATGGGCGGTCCACTTCAATGTATTTAGGGACTGCAGGCTGGTCTCATGAGCCAGTCTCCCTGCCTGGGTGTGGGTTGGGATAACGTATCAAAGGCAACTGCTGTTTTAGTTTCTGTCTTCCCCTGCCTGTTTTGGGCCCTTAGCCCTTGCATTAGTTTGCCTAAACACCCAAGCCTTCCCATCTCCCTTGCCCTGTACCTTTCCCACCAGTGACATAGATTCCACTGCTTCTACCAGGTCCTCTTCCATCCCCTCTATTTCTATCTCCTCATCTGAGTCAGTGTCCAACTGAACAGGGGTGGGGGACCATTGGGGGGTTTTGACCGCAACCTCCCACATCGGAGTCACAGGAGGTTGAACAGGCTGTTTTTGAATTGGTGGGACCTGAGTTGGTTGGGCAGCCTGTTGGCCGACCTGCACTAGTTGTACCTTGGGCTGGTTGTACTGCTTGGGCTGGTTGGGCCACCGTCTACCATGAGCAGGAAGGGCAGCCTGCACAGCTGGGCAGCTTGTTGTTCAGGCTGCACTACTCCCTGTATTGGTGGCCCTTCTGGCACCATCCCTGCCTGTGGTTCTGGCGGAACAGTTGGTGGAAGGGGCCAATATGGTGGGGGGGTATCATGATGGTGAAACAGCCTCCTACAGCGTTCAGTTTCTTCCTCCTCTTGCTTTACCATTAATCCCTTCACTTGATTTTCATGTCGCCTTTCTGCCTCTCTTTCCCATATTCTAAACCTTGACCAGTCTACCTTGCACCCTTTTTGTTTGCTCTTTTCTTTTTCTGCCAATGCTATCCTTGCTTCCTTAGTACATCTATACTAAAGTACCTATAAGGGAAATATTCCCTAGTCAACTTATGCCATTGTCCTATCTCAGAGACCGAATCCTGGCCAAACTTATCAACCATACATTTTGCTGGTCCAGATAATACTAACTCTGGACCTAGGTTATTTTATTCACTTGTTTCCCATTTTATCTAGGCCTGTTCTTTATAGTGCACACTCGCTCCAAGGTATACTATATACTTACAGTGATGATGAGTGTCGCGGCCCTGGCATCACGTCCTGATGGGGTTCCACAAAATGTCCTTCTTTTTGTCCAGGAAACAACCCGATCACGAGGTGACACGGACCGAAGAACTCATCCTGCCGACTACGCCAAAACTGTGATTGCAAATTCTCTCACTGTAAGTATTACCTGAGCAACCACTCCCATCGTCACGGGCCAAAAACCACACCACTGGGTTTTGTCTTAACGTCGCTTTA